>CM051370.1:8880333-9446459 GCA_028015245.1 Cardamine occulta | reverse complement strand
TTCGGAGCTGCAGGAGAAAAGCAATGAGTTTGGACTCTGGGATGCTGAAGCAACATCTTTCTACTTTGATCTACAGATCTCAGCTGTCCGTGAAGTCTTGCTTGAGAACAAAGTTCAAGAACTAACTGGAGTTTGTGAAAATCTCAAAGATGAAGCTGTTACAAAGAGCACAGAGATAAAACAAATAAAAGAAACAGTTGGATTCTTGGAATATGAAGTGACTGAGCTGAAGACTCAATTGTCTACATATGATCCTGTGGTAGCATCTCTAGCAGAAGATGTCAAGTCCCTTGAGCAAAATACCCTTTCGTTGATGAAATTCCCTACAGCTGATCGTCACAGAGAGGTAAACTTATTTATTCCCATTTCTTGTATTTGGCTTCCATTTGCTGAATCCTGTGCCTCATGAGTTAATTAATTTTCTTAGGGCGTCCATAATGATGAACATTCAGAAGCAGAAACCTCTCAAGAACTTGTTGGACATAGGAGTACCAACGTAGACAATGGAATTGTGCTTTTGCAGGACATGAAAACAAGAATCAAAACCATTAAGCAAGCAGTTGTTGAGGAAAAAAAGAGGCGTGGAAAGCTGAGAAGACGAAGCTCTTCGCATAGAAGCAGCCGCAGGCTTTTTGAAGAGATTGAACTTGAGGACCAACACTCTGGTGAAAGCAGACAGCCTAGATCATCACCTGCGATGACTGAGGGTAGAAATGGTTCATTGATGAAAGACATTCCCCTAGATCATGTTGCAGACTCTCCATTCTATGGAAGAAGCCGGAGAACTAGTCGTGGTTCCAATGATCAGATGCTTGAATTATGGGAAGAATCTGCAGAACCAGAACCAAGCATAAAGTCTCTGATCAACAGTAAGAACTCAAAGAAGCCTTTGATCCCTCGTCTTCATCGTAGAAGTAGAAATCCCTCTATTGAATCACAGACTGAGAAAGTGGTTGGAGTTGTTGACAAAGTAGAGTTATCAAGAAGCATTGAGGACAATGCGAAGATTATGGAGAGACTTTTGTCTGATTCTCGAAGATTAGCAAGCCTTAGAATCAGCCTAAGAGATTTGAAAAGCAAGCTGGAGATGAACGAGAAGCCACGCAAGTTCACTAACCCCGATTTTGCTAGAGTGAGGAAACAGCTGAAAGAAATGGAAGAAGCCATCTTTCAGCTTGCAAACACTAATGAGATTCTTTCAAAGGAAATTGAGGAGACTGGAGATGCTAGAGATATCTATAGAAAAGTAGTTATTGAGAAGTCAAGAAATGGGTCCGAGAAGATAGAGCAGATGCAGCAAGAAATGTTGAACGTTGAGCGAACAGTGCTAAAGCTTGAAGATGGAGCTGCCAAAAGTAAAGGAAGGAAAAAGTTTTCTGAGAGTAGGACAGTGATACTCTTGAGAGACATTATCCATAAAGGTGGCAAAAGGACAGCGAGAAAGAAGAAGAACCGTTTCTGTGGCTGTATGAGATCTTCCGGTAATGAAGAATGAAGAGTAGGGTGGAGAATAATAACGTAACAGCATCTGTAGTTTACTATCTATTTTTCACTTTAATCATGGAACTGACTGTAGAAGTATTTTATGGTATCGTTTCTGAAGTAGTAGAGCAAATTAGTAACTGTGTAGCTTCTCCTAGCTAAACTGTATCTACCTGGTTTGACTCTTTATGTTTCGAACTTTAGCTTTTGTTAAAATCATTTTTTAGATGTTCTTTTTGGAAAATTTATGAACTAAAATGTGATACATTATATTTACCTAGTAGAATAAAAGTATCTTACAAGAACGTTGCATATGAAACTAGTAGAAAACAGTGATAGACAAACAGGATCAGAACATTACAAAGATACGAACGTATTTGTTATAATGGTAGCAAGTTTTACTTGCACCGTGTGTTTTTGTGATTTGGTTATATTCAAATTGACGCCTATATATGTTTTCCCAAGACTTTCTTTACCTTTAAAGTTCATTCTTGCAGTTTCAGAGGGACTTTTTTTAACTAATCGAGAACAAGGACCATTAATCAGTATGGTCAGTTATAAAAAATTTGGTCACCTTATAATCAAAGCTCCTAAGTGTACCATTGGGGAGAGATAAAGGAACATTCCCCAACATCGCCATTGTTGGCTATTACGGATTTAGTATCGTCAACATCGCCAAATCAAACCTATATAACACGAAGAAGAAAGGAAATATTCATTAAATTATTCAAACTCTGAGTAATATTCATTGTCCTTTCCAATAGTGTATACCAAGTGCCTGCCGGTCTTGTGAGCAAAATTACAACACAAGGCCACTTTCTTCTCCTCGTTGATTAAAATACTCGCGAAAACATCTTTACATTTACGGCCAGTGGGTAAATCCACTGGAAAGGATTTGGTCCAGTATCAACTTTATTGGTTACAAATATCTCCATCTTTGATCTCTGAATCCGTTGTAACACTGAGAGTTGTTCTTCTCCAACAACTGATAGAGCCATAAAATCCTTATTCCGACAACAATGTTTAAATCTCTCAGTTGTAAAATCAAAACTAAGTAAGAAGTCGTCACGCCATATGCTGGTGGGAAGCAGTAGGGACCGACGTCATCAAGAACTTTCCATGAATCAGAGCTAAACTCATAGATTTCAAACCTTAAAACTGGGTCTTCTGAGTTATCGTAAGTACAACCCCAACAGGGCCTACACATCAAGATTTTGTAGCTACGGGAAGATTTCTTGTTTTCATATCCTAAAGCAAACCTAGAATGTCTCTCGTAACTTGTTTTGCGTTGGATCCATCTGGTTTCCCCCAAACCACAAGTCTATTGTCTTTTGTGGTGCACAACAACAAACCATCGCAGTGAAAAACTTCCGCTATATCTACTTGTTCTGAATTAGAATGGGAATCCTTTAGGCCAAGTGCACCTTCAAACTCTACAGATGGAGGAGAAACGTTGAGATTGACAGTCATTGAGCAAACCCTTTGCTCCTTCAGCATCACAACCATGGACTCCTTTGGAGCTTTATCAAAGTGCTTATGGCTAAATCTTCGTTTTTTGAATAAAGTGTTCCATCGTTTGCAAGTCGATCGTAATCGTTTCAGAGATCTGGCCGGAACCCTAGTGAGAATTTCTTCTACCAAATCCTGGGGAAGATTCGACATCGACATATATGCGCCTCGGACCAATCTTAGGCCTTTGTTTTGTTTTTCTGCTTTGGATTTTTTTCATCAACCAATCTTGTCTTATATATATAGAGAAGAACTAGAACCCCTCCAAACTACACGACTTTTTCCTTTTCCTGTGTGGATTTTATTTACTGATTTTACTTAATTTCTTCTTCTATCCAATTTCCTTAAAAGTTCTAAAAAGGAAAACAAGCATATCTTATTATATATATGCATGTAATAGGGTGAGAAACCCTTAACCAAAAACTAAAAGTTATATAATAAATTATCGTCTAAAAGTATATAGAAAGCTCTACTTTTTGTCGTCTTTGTTGTAACAAGTCTCAAACGATATCGTCTCTATACGTAAAACTTAATTATGCTTATTTTTGTATGAAATATATTAACCATTCTGCGACCTCGTGAGAATGTTAAGCCTTGGGCTAATGCGATCTGGTTCAAAGGAGCTACTCTAGCCCATGCTTTCACCATGTGGATAGCTCAGTTGGACAGACTGCCTACTAGAACTCGGATCGCCTCATGGGGTATCTCCACGGACACTAGATGTTATTTGTGCTCTGCTTATGATGAGACTAGAGATCACATGCTTCTCCGTTGTGAATTCAGTGACATGGTTTGGGGTTTTGTTTTATTTCGACTTGGCCTTCCAGCTCACACCTTTTTCACTTGGGACTCCCTTATCGCATGGACGGAGTTATCTTTGGATACATCCCCCTCCCTCCTCCGCAAATTGGTCGCTCACTCCACAGTTTATAACATATGGAAAAAGCGAAACAAGAGGCTCCATACTCAGCAAGCAACCCCTGCACCGATCGCCTTCAAGGCCATTGACAAGCAAATAAGAAACACAATCAATGCTAGAAGGAAGCGGAAGAAATTCAGCAACCTAATGGCTCATTGGCTACAAAGGGACTAATCCCCCTATCATAGCCTCCTAAACTAGACCCAAATGTTCCCTTGTTTTTTTTTTTTTTTTAGCAAGGCAGCAAAAACAGCTGAACAATATTTTGTAAAGCAAACTTTTCATTTCTTTTAATTATATTTACATTCATATCAAAAAAAAAAAAATTTATTAACCATTAAAAAAAATCCATAACTAGTGTCGTTCATACAAATACTATTTACTAGCTTATACTTATATATACGCTAGTTTGTGTTTTTGAAGGAGCATCATAATTAAACTAGTTTCAAAACATTGAATATTGAGAGAAGAGACACCAAAAGAAGGAGAAGAAAGAGATGAACCACCGGGACAAACAGATTGGCTCCGGCTCCGGAGATAGCCGCCGTACTTATGAATGCAATATCTACAAGAGATAAGCGACTCGGCGGTCATCATCATCATTAAGCTTGCAACGGTTGTTCTCACACGTTCAATCCAAGCAATTCTATGCAATATATAGTTAATCAACGTATAATGCATGATGCTTATTGTGGTGTTTTATGTTTTTAAAATGTAGATCTACCCATAAAAAATATGTTTGAGTGGAGTCATGTTTTTAGTAGTACCATGGTTGTATGAAGTTTGGGTTTGTATGATTCAAAACAATATTATATTATTCTCTTGAATAATTATAGATCAAATAGGTTTGAGTAATATTCTTAACTATATTATGTTAATTATATGATATGAAGTTAGCTTGTATAACTCAGGATTATTATTATCTTGAATAATTATAGCTCTATATATATATCAAACAGGTTTGAGTAATGTTCTTATTATTTACATTATTTTTCTTAAGGAAGTTTTACAATTCTGTTCAGAATGAAACCGAAGTGCAATGGGATAAACATAAGTTTGAATATATACATTAAGAATATGAATATATACATTATAAAAATGTGATAGTGTATATATACATTTACACGCATAATACTAAATAACAAAGGAGTAGAGGAAACTCAAAATTATGGGCTCCATGTATCTGGTTTGACTCTTTATGTTTCGAACTTTAGCTTTTCTTAAAGTCAATTTTTAGATGCTCTTTTTGGAAAATTTATGAACTAGAATGTGATACATTATATTACCTAGTAGAATAAAAGTAACTTACAAGAACGTTGCATATGAAACTAGTACAAAACAGTGATAGACAAACAGGATCAGAATATTACAAAGATACAAAGATACAGAATTTTTTTCATAGCTTAGACAAATGGTTTTTGATTCACTGATTTTGGTTGAGAGAAGGAAATGCTGGAATAGACCGTAATATCAGCTTCCGGCCATGACTTCTCTTCCCTAGGATTGAGCCAGATTCTGAGGAGCCAAGATGAGGTGGAGAGACTCTCTTGCTGTTTGGAGAGATGGCCTTGATGTTAGCTATAGAGGAAGAATTGATGAGAATCTCAGGCATAATCTCTGTTTTGTCTTCAGTTGCAGTTTCAAGAGGCTTCTTCTCATTCCGTGACTGCGTCAAATCAGTGTCTGGTTTTCTGAAAGAGGAAGAACCCGTGCCGAGGAAGAACTGTGTTGGAGGTAGTCTGTTCTTTGACAAGAATGGCTGATGAATCACCAAATGTCTACAAAAACAAAAACAAAGTTAAATACCAAAACAGGTAATGAATTACCAAATGTTTGTATATTGTTTAAAACATCGATCGATAGAGTTTTACTCACCTGTATGGTGGCAAGGGTGTTGAAGGCTGATCAGAACTTGGGTTTTGCTCAACTTCTTTCGACACCTCGATGTTATGTTGGATTTTTGCTGTTCTTTTCTCATATGTTTCCTGATCTTCCTCTTGTTTGCTCTCCATGATAACAAGTAAAGACCCTGAGATTGTAAAAATGTCAAATCAAAAGACTTTTGGGATAATAAACAGTAATGGAAAATGGAGCAAAGGAAGAAGCTAAACCTTCTTTTCTGCCGAATGCGTTCTTACATCCTTCACATCTGCAGTTTATGGAACAGCCGACTCCACCCTGTAAGATCATCAGGAACAAAAGTATCAAAATCAGACCATGGAAGATAAACTACAAAGATGAATAGATGATGAAAGAAAAACCTGATAGCATTCACAGTATTTCTTCAGACAGTTTGATTTCTTGCAGTTGCAGCCGCGCTTGTGTCGTGCAGAAGCTGGAGTTTTACTTGCATCATCCTGCGAAAGATTACAATGTCATCCCTCAGATAAATGGAGGACATAGAGAGAGAGGGGAATAAGAAGATGGAAGAGAGAGCTCTTACACCAGCTTCCATGATGGAATCTGCGCTTCTGATGACTTTAGGAGCAAATGCAAGTGGATTTCGTGATTCAATCTGTTTACGAGTAGCCAAGACAGTCTCTTCATGGATAGGTTTATTGAAGCAATCTACACATGAACATGGCTCTATGCAATAAACACCAGCAGCAAAGCATTCACAGTAACTGCAGAGAGAAAAGAGACTCAAACAAATGGTTAACTACTTCAAGCCAATTCATTTTTTAAATTTTTGAACAGGAAGAATTAAAGAGAAGCTAAGGGTATGAGCTTACAGCTTCAAACACTTTGACTTTTTGCAGTTGCATCGTTTACATGACTCACCTTCTCCACCTTGTTCAGATACACGCCTGCACATTTATGCCAACAGATAAGAAAACCAAAAAAAAGTATATATACAAATCTGTTACGTAACTTTTCTCAAGAAATAACTTACATCTTTTTCTTAAGACTGCCAAGATTCAACTCTGGGAAAACCAATGCTTTGGGAACTTCTTCTACAGGTTCATTTTCTGCTTGATCTGAAGTTTCTTGCACAGCGTCTTGGGAGTGAATAGGAGTAGTAGAACCTGAGAAACTCTTTTGAATCTCTCCAGATATGGAATAGTCATGTATGACATTAATGTTAGTACTGTCCTTTGAGGACATTGCAACGGCGTTTAGATGAAGACCAATACCAGGTACAACACATCTCGAGGAAGATTCACCCGCCGCCTTATTGTCACACACAGATTGTTGATCATCATCAGCTACATCTTTCTTCCGCTTCCCTGGCATCTCAAAGTCCAAGCAGCGTCTTCGCATGCCACCACGATGCAAGTTAAAGACAGACTACCACAAACAAAGAAAACGCAAAACAACCATTTCAGTATAATTAGTAGCCGAAGATACTTCATATTCACATTCGAGCCAAAGAATAAGTCATTTTGAAATTCACCTCGTTGGGAAGTATAGCCAAAGGCTCATGTTCGTTACTGGATCCATTAGCTGGATTATCTTTGTTGATATCAAGCTGCTTTGTTGACTTGACACCAGCGCAAAAACGTCTTTCTGAGCTTGATATTTTATCCACCAGGCACCTAAAAGCCTCTGAATCATTCGGAGATCGAAATACTAACAGCTCATTCGCATCTGAGATCAAACGTCCACAATCAGGAGTATCACTCTCTTCCCGAACAACAAGCATCTTGACATCCTCAGAAGACGAACCACTGTCTCCGTCTCCTCGAGGAGGATCAAATAGAGCTTCAACGAGAACATCTTCAGTACAAGGTGAATCACTATGATCAGGAGTTTGACTTTCAGACTTCAAGATCTGTGGCAGCTCAGAAGACGTTTCAATAGAAGTTTCTTCTTCATCTTCCAAAGAAGCTTCTTTGTTTAAATCTTCAATACCTGATACTACAACTTCTTCTTTAAAATCAGTTCCTTCTAAAGATTCTAAAGGCTTTGAACGATCAACAAAGTTATGGCTGCAACAACAACAACAACAACAAATCATAAATCCTCTATTGAAACACCAAAGATGATAAATTGTTAGTAAAGAAACAATTTTTTTTGTTTACAATCTGAAAAATCTGGATTCTTTATGAGAATTGGGGTGAGGAGAAGTGAAAACAGGAGGAGGAGATGTGAAACTTAAAGAGCTAAACGTCTGAGTATTGGAGATGGATTTGACTGGCTCAATAGGAGAGAGATTGCTTATGTAGTTGAACACTGGAGAATCCTACATCGAACAACAATTAAAGTTATACTCAATGCAAATTCGCAGACCCTAACAACAACAACAAGAACAATAAATGTTTAACCCAAAAACACAAAAGTCTCAAACTTTATGAAACAAAATGAGAAATTTTTGTCAGTTTTATGAAATTGACTTTGTCAACAACAAAACCCAACAATTTTTTTTTCTTAAAAGCTTTTGGAATCAGAAAATGGTAAAACCCTAAAGGCGAAACCATAATTTTCTCCAAAATGCAGAGCTTAGAGAAAGAGACAGACGACGAAAGGAGTGAACTTTAAGGAAAATAAGAGAAGAGAAAAAAAGAAGAAACCTCGACTTTGGATTTAGGAGTTAGAGTTTCGATCTGGGAAGTAGGATTCTTCGGAGGTTTGTCCATTTTCGAGCAAAATCACATTTACATTGCCTCTATGCAGACAGTGAGATTTTTATCTGTCTATTAGGGTTTGATGAATTGATTTCAAAAAAAAAAAAAAGGGTTTGTCCGCGCCGGTGCGGAACAGTGTGAAGTGCAGACAACAGTGGGAAAACGTTAAAAGTCCAAATTAGATCCCACCTTTAGTTTGTTAAACGACGTCGTCTTCATATTTTATGGGCCTATATTAGCAAGCCCATTACTTACAAATGGAAGCCCAATATATCTCTTTATTTTGTTGAATTTGTTTTTTTTTTAACTAGACCAATGTGCACTCTAAGAAACGACATAAGTTTTTAATATGTTAATGCAAATATTTCAAAATCAATGATCAAGTAATACTTTATTTTAGTTGGAATATTTCTTCAAGGAGAAAGAGACATAATTCTGAAGGACATGATTGAAGATTTTGATCGACAATGAAAGCACCATTCACATTAGAATAGTATATGTGCTTCATATCTTCATGAAGGAGGGTATATGCAAATTGAATGCCACACTGATTCTCTAAGCTTCTTTTCATCCCATTTAAAATGGAGAAGTAACTGTAGAGCAGTAGCATCATCAATGGCCAGATCTGTGTCTTCAGAGAGACCACGAACATCGGCTTTCCAACTAGAAATAGCTGAATAGTAGACGACCATCTTTGGAAACCGATGAGAGATCGCCGATGATGCGCCGATGAGTAGATAGCAAGGGTTCTGAACTTTTTGATAACAATGAATCTGGGCCTTGAGAAAGGATTCGGACCAACTTCAAAACCAACATATTATGGGCCTGGGCCTTGGAAGAAAATCTGATTATAATGTATTAAACGTTACATATATGAATCGGGAAGGCTAGGTCATGAACTTCATAAATACTTTTTTACAAATTGATTATCTTTATTATTTACTGGAAGACTAGAACACCGTCGTTAGAAGGTTTCCGACGTTCAGAGCTGCTATATATAGTAAGTAATTAAACTAATTAATCAATTTTAATTAGTAATTTTGTTGTAAATAGCTTAAAGAAAGGTGACCAAACTACTATTGATTACACAGTCTAGGCGTCTATATCATATGTTTCAATATTGAATTGAATTTCAATATAAATATAGTGAGTTTACTGAATATAGTAAGTGAATTCTGAGTTTACTATTTAGAAATTTCAAAAAATGTAACACAAAATATTTTGCCACTCTATTAGAACTTATCCACTCTATGGGATGTTGAAAGTTTTGTTTAATATGAGGTGGATTCAATCTTGTTGAAAACATTTAACATGTTGAATTGGTGAGATAAAACCCTACAAGAGACATGTGTCATCCATTTATTGGATACATAAATTAGTTATGGATTAAAATATACGTTAATATAGGTGTTGTGTTTTTATTGGGTGTGGAGATTTTTGATTTTATTTTTTTCACCTCAATGTTTAGAGATCAATTATTTCACACTAATTTATTTTCTTATAAAAATATGTTATACCAAAATTCATCATTTTCATATTTTATAAATAGATATTTGTTTCATTTGATTTGGACACAAAAATAAATTATCTTTTCAGTGAAATGAATTCCAATAATAACATTTTTAACACCCAAAATTCTACCAATATTGCGCTAATTTTTTTAATTAAAAAATTATTAAAAAAAAAATTTGACTCTTAAGTTTTTAACATGTAATCACAAAAACAAAAATAAAAAATAAATGAAAGTGTGAAATAAAAATGGTGGGGTAAGGTATTGAATTTTATTAAACAAACCATGAAAAAATTGAGTGGATGTTGAATAATTAGGTGGAAGATAGAAAATATGATATGGAGTGTTAAAAATTGAAAAAGAGGGTGTTGCAAAAAAAAAAACTAATGTACATAGTTTAACTATCAAATAGAAGTTGACATTCTTTGACCCAAAAAAAGAAAAAGAAAAAAAGGAAGTTCTCTTAAGGTTATTATTCATCACAAATTCAAAGATTCAAAGAATTTTAATGGTGAGGAGTAAGAGAAGGAAACGTAGGAATTGAAAGTATCAGCTTCCTTCCACCATTTCTTCTCCATGGAGTTGACTCTGATGAATCATGATGAGGTAGAGAAACCCTTTTGCTGTTGGGAGATCCAGCTTTAATGTTAGTTATTGGAGATTGAATTAGATTCTCATCAATATCTTCTATGATTGACTCAATCCTTGAATGAGACAACAAACTCATGTCTGGTTGTCTAAAAGATTGGCTATTGTTGTATAGACCAGAGGAAGATGATGCAGAAGCTCCATGATGATAATGAGATTGTGGAGGAAGTAGACTATTGTTGGATGAGATTGGAAGTTGAGCCAATGGTTGTCTGAAATTATAAACAAAAGGTTAATAAAGCAAAATCAGAAAAAGTCTAAATAGTCACACATTTTATTGTTTCTTTACCTTGGTGTTGAAGGTAGAGGAGCATGATTAAACAACTCAACAACATTCTGTTGTGTTTTCGCTGTTACGCTTTTGATAGATGTTTCATTTTCCTCATCTTGTTCAAATGAAGATCCTAAAGATATAATTGTAATGCTTGTCAAATCAAAGATCAAGAAACTTGAGATATATAGTTTATGGAAATTTTTGAGAAATAAAAAGACTTAACCATCTTTTCTCCCAAATGCATTTTTACATCCTTCACATCTACAGTTTATAGAACAGCCAACTCCACCCTAAAGGATCAATGAAATGTATAAGAATCAGTCTAAGGAAAAGAATCTTACACTGATGTGTATGGAGAGGTTAATGAAAATACCTGATAGCATTCACAATATTTCTTAAGACAGTTTGATTTCTTGCAGTTACAACCTCGTTTGTGTCGCGCTGAAGCTGGAGTTTTACTTGCATCATCCTGTGAATCCAATAAAAAATTATTATATAGACTCTTCAATGAGATCAAATGGATTGAGACTGATAAGAAAAATGGAGTAGAGAGCTCTTACACCAACAACTTCCATGATGGAATCTGAACTTCTAATGACTTTAGGAGCAAATGCAAGCGGATTACGCGATTCAATCTGTTTACGAGTAGCCAAGACAGTTTCTTCATGGATAGGTTTATTGAAGCAATCTATACATAAACATCCCTCTATGCAATAAACTCCAGCAGCAAAACATTCACAGTAACTGCATAAAAACAAAAACATCAAAACAGACTCAACAAAAAACATCAAAACAGACTCAACAAAAAAGATCAAGAAAGCCAAAGATTAAAAGTGGATTTTGGAAGTAGTCAGCTTACAGCTTCAAACACTTAGATTTTTTGCAGTTACATCGTTTACATGACGACGACTCGGCTTCTCCCCCAGCTTTTTCAGACTTACGTCTGCGCGTTTAAAAAGCCAACAGATTGTCAAGAAAAAAAGTACAAAAAAATTACCATAATTTTGTTTGTACAAAGTCTTAGAACAAACTTACTTTTTCTTCTTGGGGCTTATTGAATTCATTTCTTCTACAGACATTGGAACCTTTTCTACAGCTTGAACTACACCTTTCCCAGTTTCATTTTCTCTCATAATGTCATGCTGCGAGTGAAGAATCGGAGCGGTAGAAGAACTTTGCAAACCGACTTTTATGTTTCCGGAAAATGAGTATTCTCTACCAACATTGACATCCTCCTTGGAGGACATTGCAATGGCGTTTAGATGCAGACCAATGCTTGGTACTACACATCTTGATGAAGATTCACCCAATGTTTGCTTATTCTTCCCTGCAATCTCAAAGTCTAGACATCTTCTTCTCCCGCCACGGTACACGTTCGAAAGAGCCTGTTACACACACAAATCAAGAATCAATCAAGAACCAAAAGCTAAAGTAAGAAAATATTCACAAACCCTTTTAACTCACATCAAAGGACTCAGATTCATCGGTATTCGAAACAATAGGCTCCATTGTTGACAATGTACCATCACGAAAACGTATTTCAGAGTTTGATGTTCTCTTCAACAAGCAACTAAAAGCCTCAGACTGATTTGGTGAGCCATAAATGAGTTCAGTTGTAGCAGAAATCAGAGTTTCCCAATCTGGAGTTTCGCTTTTCCCTTTAACGTTGTCCTCACACATCTTCAACAGATTCATTCCACCATTGTCCACTACATCATTGACAACTATAGGAGTTTTACAGTCAACTCTTGTTTGAATTAAAGTTTCTTCTTCTCCAATAGGAACAACTTCTTTGTTACAAGT
Source organism: Cardamine occulta (assembly GCA_028015245.1). Classification (NCBI taxonomy): domain Eukaryota; kingdom Viridiplantae; phylum Streptophyta; class Magnoliopsida; order Brassicales; family Brassicaceae; genus Cardamine; species Cardamine occulta. The sequence goes on along the minus strand of CM051370.1, from coordinate 9,433,749 downwards.
AGACACATCTTTAGATGGATCAGATGAGTTATTTTCACTGCAACCAAAAACATTCCAATTTTAGAACTTGCAAGAGTAAATAATAAGAAAGAAGAAGAAGAGAGTTTGATTTTTACCTTCTGAAACGAGTTTCTTTATGAGAAACAGCATGAGGAGAAGTGAAAACAGAAGGAGGAGAAGTGAAATTGAGAGAGTTTAAGGTTTGAGTGATTGGTATGGATTGTATGGACTTGATTGGAGAAAGATTGTTTATGTAATTGAACACTGGCGAATCCTGCAAAATACCAAGAAACGGTTAATGATTAAAGTAACAGATTTTGGTAATTTTTGGAAATTCTGCAATTGTTAGAAATATATTCTCTCGGATTCCAATCTCATGAATTGAAGAACTAAATCTTTTCACTAAAACTCAACAAATTGAGAAATGGGTATTTTTACAAAACCATATGATTCAATGGAAAAACACCAAAAACATAAAAATCTCTCGGATGCTAATAAAAAAATGAATAATAACTAAATATTTTTCACTACAAACAAATTAAGAAATGGGTGTTGAACAAAAAAACATATGATTCAATGGAAAAAAAAAAGTTGAACATTCACTAAACCAAATACAGAAACAGAGGAACAACTAGGAAATAACCAAGAAAAAAAAAATATATATATATATATATGTATATATATATATATGAAACTTTAACAGAAAGAAAAGATGGGTATTGATTAAAAACCTCGACTTTGAGTTTAGAAATCGGAGTTCCGATCTGTGTTATACATTTTTCCGGTGTACCCATTTTCTCACATCCACATTTCTCTATGTGTCTCTTTGAAGGCGATGAATACGAAGGACGAGATATTCAAAGAAGAGGAGAAGCGGGAAGATGAGGATTATCTCGTGACAACAATTAAAGTCCAAACCAAATCCAACATCAAGAGGCCACCACAAACAACAAAAGTTCACTTACTCGTCTCTCTCTCACTTTCTCTTTCTTTATCTTTCATTTATATACACCTCTATGTACACGTCTCTTTAGACTTCTCAAATTCGCTCACTTTGTCTCTCTGTAAATCTTACGTTTTAGTAAGTATCGTTTCGAATTTTTTTATCTTTTAATAAAGTAACGGACATCAACTTCACCTTGATCTTTGTTTCCTTTTTTTTTTTTCTTCTTCTTGGAGAGAAAAAAAAACGAATAAATTAAGTAACTGCACTAAGTACAGTTCCTTTTGCTGCTTCTGTTTTGTTTGTAATATAAAGAAAAAGAAAAAAAAAATATTCCTTTTTTTCCTCTTTAATTCGTTTTTTTCTTCTTCTTTATAAATATGGGTTACTAACTACGTTGACTACTTCTCAGTTCTCATTGTTGATATACTAAATTAATATTTTTTTATTATACATTATTTGACTGTATCAACACTGATTCGTTAAGATATCTAACGAAATTTATTACAAAAGGCTTTATCACATCATTTGACTTTGTTTTTTTTTCGGAAAAGCTAGTCAATATATATCTACTTTCTGAAATTATATTTACCAAGAAAAATAAATTATTTGAGAAATGATAGTGGTATAAGTATTTGTTGGATTAAACAAGAATTCTAGAACGGAATGAAAAGAAGAAACACGTTACAGATTACAACTTACAAGGCTTTTAACCTGGAGATTTGTAATTAATAAAAGATGTTGCCGTTGAATCTGCTAATCACGAGAAAGCACTTATGAGTAATCATGCCACTTAAATTGGAATTAATTGGTCAATTATTCTTAGTCATAGTGATATAATCATTGATTTAAAAGTAATCTTTTTTTTTATGTAACGTTATGAGAAAATCAAGCCTTTTAAACTGCATGGAATTACCTATAACAAATTTTAAAAATATGAATGTAATATTCATTTTAACCTATAATTTCTCTCAAAATATTTATTTTTTTCTGATCAGTTAGTATCAATCAAACCCCATAAATTTCAAGAGAAGAGCCACAAAACTATACATTGTTAACTTCGTAACATGCATTTTAGCTCAAACAATTCTAATGTCGTATGGTAAAGACAAACAAATTTTTTTTTTTTTGCAGAATCTAAATATGTGTGTTCATTCTTAATGTTTTAATGAATATTGATTCTCATACCATGTAAATTTTGTTACGAATTAAATATTTTGTTATTGATTTATGAACTAACATACAATGACATCATTTATACGTTAAATTATCTCTACTTGGAATATGACTTATCTAAATCTCTTAATATTTATCTAAATATACATAGACATTATCCCCCTAATATGAATAAACTAACATTTTGAAAGGGCAATTATGCATGACTGGAAATTTATTAATTTTAAATGTATATTAATTTTAAAGAATAGATTGTCAGGATTTCAAGGCAGATTGTTTGGAGTTAGTCACTATTATTCAGTTCCTTGAAGAATTGACCAGCATTATCCAACTTTCTTGATAAGTTTAGTTTGATCCGAGCTTCTTTTTTTTTTTTAAATTGTTGTCGTTAATTTAAGCACAATTCCTCGTTCCCTCAGTTCTAAGGCATATAATTTAAGCATAATACTTAGGTTCACCCGTGAACCCGTTTGTTCACCTCCTATTTTTGTAGCCAATCAAAATATGGTATGTAATGTTATCATTAATTATTTTTTTTAAATCTAATTAATAAATTATTAATCACTCTTTCATAATAAAACAATTAGATTAAATCATTAATTATTCTTTCTAAATCTAATCAATAAAAATATGTTAACTAAGATTATATTTAAACAAATATAATAAATTAAAATTACAATTAAACAAATAAAATAAATTTAGAAAAATAAAAAATTAAGAAAATTAAATTTACTACGAAATAACCTGAACCATTTTATGTTATGTTCCAGCCACTCGTTTCGTTGTTTTCCTTGGGTTCACCGAATTGTATCACTTAGAGTATATTTTTATATGTTTTTTATATTTATTTCGTAATTTATTTTTCATAAAAATATATCCTAATGATATAACTCAGCGAATGGAAAAATTATAAAAATAAATATGAAAGACATATAAAAATATACCCTAAAGGATATAACTCAGCGAACCCAAGGGAAAAATAAATTACGAAAATAAATATGAAAGACATATAAAAATATATCCTAAGGGATACAACTCGGCGAACCCAAGGGAAACAGCGAAACGAGTGGCAGAAACATAACATAAAATGGTTTAAGTTATTTCGTGATTTCAAGATATTAGTAAATTTAATTTTTTTAATTTATTTTGTTTTTCTAAATTTATTTTATTTGTTTAATTGTAATTTTAATTTATTATATCTATTTAAATATAATTTTAGTTGATATATTTTTATTGATTAGATTTATAAAGAGTGATAAATGATTTAATCTAATTATTTTATTATGAAAGAGTGATTAGTAATTTATAGATTAGATTTAGAAAGAGTAATTAATGATTATATTACATGGCATATTTTGATTGGTTACAGAAAGAAGAGGTGAACAAAAGGGAGTTCACCCCTCTTCTAAATTCATCCAATAAGATTATGCCACGTAATATTATATTTAAATAAAAATAATAAATAAAAACTTAATAAATTAAAAATTAAAATTTTTAACTTTTGGGTTCGCTGAGTTGTATCCCTTAGGATATAGTTTTATATATTTTATTTATTTAGTTTTAATTTATTATTTTCTTTAAATATAATATTACGTGAATCTTATTGGATAATTTTTCTTAATTTATTTTATTTTCTAAATTTATTTCATTTGTTTAATTGTAATTTTAATTTATTATTTTTGTTTAAATATAATCTTAGTTGATATATTTTTATGGATTAGATTTAGAAAGAGGGATTAATGATTAATTGATTAGATTTAAAAAGAGTGATTAATGATAATATTACATGGTATATTTTGATTGACTAGAGAAAAAGGAGGTGAACAAAGAGGTTCACCCAAATATTGTTCATAGTGCTCTTTCAGATTAAGATTTGTTGACATTTCTTTTATAAAATCTTCCCCTCATGATTAAACAACCAAATTCATGACCGTTTTGGGCATAGCAAAGTAAAACATTTGTTTATGGCTCTCAAAATTTTAACACCTAATTTTATATACAAATAAGCCTTGTTTTTATAAGATAAATATTTAGTATGTAAAAAGACCCCAAATTTATTTTTTGCTTATGGTCTTCAAAATTTCATAACCAGTCTTGCAACCAATCAAAAAGTTTTATTTTAATAATAGTGTGTGATTGTCAAAAAAACAAAAAATTGTATATCGACCTTATCATAGTATGTTATAATATAAGTACCTGAAAACATGGTTGTTTTATTGAATTGGATATACACAAGTTTGGAAATGGCGAGTTGCATGTTTGACCCAAAAGTATTTGTGTTCTGAAATGGAAGCGACACTTTGTAAAATGTAACTAGTGGTACAACTGGTTGTTGTTTTAGTGGATTAAAATTTGATTGAATAAAGCACTCAAAACAAATGTTACCACATCAACAATAAAAATCATGAAATGCTAATTCCATTTAATTATTTCTCTAGAAAAACCTGGAAAAGAAAATGAACTAAACTAAAGTAAAATATCCCAACAGTAAATCATAGAACATTGAATAAACTATTCCTCTAACTTAAAAAAAGAAAAGAAAAGATATTCCTCTATCTAACTTCTATGTTCCATTTATCCTTTTTTTAACAGTATATATCTTGTCCCATTTATTCCTCTTGTATTTGCTATTTGGAGCCATCGTATGTTGTTTCTAGCCAGTAAGTTTTACAGTTAATAAATTCAACGTAAAATTATATAAAAAAACAACTTGTAACTAAATTATTTTCACGTACGTCTACGTGCAAAAGAGTTGTTGGAATGTTAATGTCACCTCCAATAATAACTATACATGATGAATTGTGAATACGGTTATTACGCACCTATTGTGAACTGTGAACAAGTGCGTGTATATATATATATATATATATATATGTATTTGCGTAAGATTTTCATATGTTGTTTTAATATGTTAGCTATTTATTTCTCCTGCCAAAAATGTATTACCCGTGACGCCATAAAGCGAATTCTCCAAATGTTCGCAGCAGGTTCCTTTCATTAATGGTACGTGGAATATAAAAGAGGAAAATATGCAAACCAAAATTATCTTTTTTTTTATGATGAAAAAATGATACTTTATTTGATGAAAATTTGATATTTTATTTAATTAATCGTTTTTCTTCATAGTTAATGTTGTAAGTGATTTTCAACTACCAAAAAGAAAAAAACAGTAATCATGTGACAATATATGGACAATTCGCCATCAAATTACCTCTAAAGAAATTTACAGTGCTGTTTTTCTATTGTCCCTCTTGAAAAAATGAATATGTCAATCGGAGTTTCAGGCAATACCATGCACTCTTTATGACCTGAGTAATAAAGAAGTTTTTGATAATACAAATGTTTCCGTAGATAAAAATGTGTTTTTTCTTCTCATGAAGCCTTCTCTTCTTTTTTTGTAATGCTCTCTTGATTGTCTTATTGATTTGCATAGACGGATTTAGATATTAATTTTTTCCGAGGAATAAAGAAAAATATGATACAAAACTATATATTAATAGCTGCATTATCACAAATCCTTAAACAGTTAGGCTAATTTTGAAAAAGGTTATGGCCTTAGGGGGTAATTGTCCCTCTCAAATCATATGTACCTCCGCCACTGTCGATAAGTGATATTAATTACACTATTTAATTATTAAACTCATTAATAATGTTATTTATTCTCTTGATTTTTCGTTACTTTACATTTATTGGACCGCTTCAAATCCATTTTTAAATAAGCTCGAAGGTGAGAGAGAGTCACACAAACTAGAACATCTTTAATGTATTACTCAATTTTTTATTAAAAGAGAGTTTAAAATAGAGTAAACTCTAAAGTGGAGTTGAACACTTTAACTCTATTCCAAAACTCTACTTCAAAAAAGACTTAAAAATAGAGTAATGAGTGATAATAAAAAATACTCTAAATTTAGAGTAATCCCAATTTTTACTCCATTATAGAGTTGAAAATGAAATAGAATTGGAGAAAATTCTAAAGGGGTGTATTGGACTGAGTATTTAAAGAGATTTGAGTTTAAATGATAAATCATGTATTATTGAAAAATAAAATTTAAAATATTTTTTAAAATCCAGTGTTATTAGATTAATGATTTTAAATTGTACACTCAAATCTACTCTTATTGAAAATATTATTAGAATTAGAATTGGATTTAAAAATTTCATGTGAGATTTGAGAGAATTTTTTAGTTAAAAATACAAAAACCAAAATCCTAGAGTTTTATGTGAAATTTCATAGAATTTAATAATAAAATTCTTAATTCACCAAAATTTTACCAAATCATCTCAAACTCATTACAACTCAAATATTCAGTCCAATACACCTCCTAAAAATGGAATGAGATTGGAGATAATCTAAGAGAAATCTGAACAAGCTAGATAAAGTTTAGAGAGATGAGTGAGCTAGCAACCTTTACAATTTTCGAGAGATGAGTGAGCTAGCATATGCTCTTCTTATATTCGTTTTCTTAAGCACACTACTTAACTTAACGGGATTATTTCTCTTGGACCGAATTCAAATGTGAGATGTGACACTAACGCTGACTATTTGTTTGGGAGGTGTGCATGTTTTCGTGACATAGGTTCAACCAAAAACCAACGAGTAATCAATGTTGTCATAGAGGACATCATAACTATCACCTTTGGACAAGTCTACAAACTTATTCGTGATGAATATATTATACCACAAACGTTAATATACCACAAATTAGAAAGATTGCCCTCACTTCAAAACTATTAAAAACATTTCACAGCCAGTCTCCCAATGCTCCATAGCATGCATGATTTGATCCATAACTATTAGCTCATAGCACAAACTTGAATCATATAACTTTGACTTCTTTTGTTAAAACCTTCATTTAGCAAAATAAATAAGATAACAAAATATCGGATTTGGGTTCCAGACATATCCAGCCTAGACATCTACTCTTTCTAAATGTAGGTTCAACCTTCAAACATCCGGTCTAGATATCTTCTTGATATATATACCTCTCCTTTTTGTTTTTTGATATATATATCATTAACTCTCTTTCTATACTCACTCAAACACAAGATTAACCAACGAATTACATTATGACTTGGCTCTTAACTAATTAATATTTGCTAGATATTTCGTCTTTTTGCCACTATTTTGCCATTTTTTCCCAATGATATATACGTTCCACTTTACGAATTTACGTTGATCAAATTAACAAGCAGCCCACTGTCGTTATTGAGAGATAGATTAGTAATTTAGTTGTAATGATACTTAATATTTTTTTCACCGGCAAAAGGATGTAAAGAACTTAACTATAAATAGTAGTCAAGTGATTATAACAAGAACAACTTATTAAATACATTCATGTCTTGATATGGAGAGAACCAAAAGCACTTCATTGGCAAAAGAGGCTCCATGCGATAATCATAATGTCGACCATTCTCCATTCATGCTGCTGCTTCTCTGTCACGTGCCACATGACACATCACGTGACATCAAAAACATAAACTTATAAAACTATGCATCTTTCATGGTTCTTTTCTAATATTTCATATCTAACATTACTTAATTATGATTAATTTAGTTAGTTTTTCTCTTATGATACTACAGTATACTAAATCAGAACTTGAGAGATAGGATGGATATTCAAAAGCTGTTCCATGAACTGTTTGTGCATGTCAGGTTGCTTATTATAAGTGAATAATCAGAAATTAATTAATAAAATAACTGTTCATTTTAAAATGAATTAAAGATCCTCTTGCTTACTACAAATGGCCAAGAAAAGCCAACTTACCAAAGTCATCATTTAGCCTTAGTGTTTGTACCATAGAATCTCCTTCTTTTTGTTATCTCTCGTAGCATCAAGCCATCAATCCATTATACATAAATGATAAAACTGATTTATATCCAAATTTTATGTAATTTAAATTTTATGAACTATAATCTAGTGTATAATCCTTTAATTAAATATATTCCCATAGAATAAAAGTTTATGCTTTTCATCTAAAATTTGGAACGAACTAACAATTTTCTTTAAAGATTGTTCTCGACTAAATTCCATAGTCTCTAGTGTCAGGGCATCTGTAATTTTTTTCTTTAAAAAATCAAAACATCTCCAAGTAGTTTCGAACTCAGCTTACAAATTGTATGTACTGAAAGTTATTAATTCACGACTTTGATCAATTTGGTAAAAACCATTAAATTATACAACCACTTTAAATCAGCAAATATGCCATCCCACTAAGATGTTTGTTTTGGGTTAATTAGTTAATCTAAAATCTTTATTTGCTAGGATCATTTTTAGTATTTAAACGACTACCTATATATTGTTGAAATCTATATATTTTCTTATAATATTCTCATTCAAATCTAAGCATTTTGTAGGATGTCAACATCGAATATATCAAGAAGAAAGTGAGCAACTCAAAACAAATGTCAAAAACAAAAAACAGAACAAACGAGGGTGTTTGGATTTTCAAAATGAATTTACGCTCTTGCTGTTTGGCTTTTCGTGACCAATGATAATCGAACTTGGGACAAGTATGAAACGACAAATGCATTTCTTTTACCCTATAGAATATACATTATGTTCTGTCCATTTCTCTTCACATTTATATGCACATTTTTTATTTCTTTGTTTCATTTTTTCTTACTCTTTGTTTCATATATATAATATATGCATCACTTAAATTATTATTGACTGTTTTTGGTTGACCTTGGACTTTGTAACACTCTCTTTTTTGCTTTTCTTTCTTAACGATTGAAATGGATGTCTCCAACAGAATTTACTTATTCTATCTCGGATAAAACTGATATCATCAACTTGTGCCAAATGATATATTACTCTTTTCCTTCCACATTGTAAGGACTGGTATTTATATTTTATCACAACATAATATTTAATATCCACAGTCCACTTGTAGTGTAGATTTAACAATCGTCGGGTTTGAATCTGGGTCAATGGATCTGATCGTCAAACCAAGTTAGACCGATGCTGGACCATAGAAAACATCCAAAAATGGGCTGCAAACCCATTAAACTTGTTTTGTGTGTTTGAAGATTTCTAAAGAGAATAGGAGTTGCAAATCTAGTTTCAACTAGAAACGGATCTTATGAAAAGTATATAAAGCATTCTCTGTGTTTCAATTTTTTTGATAATAATAGCCTAATACGTTAATAGGTAAACTATGCAAAAAATTCGTCTGACCCATTTGATTGCACCATATGCTAAATAGAAGATCTCAAGAGTTGAAATGCCGTGACCACAATAAGTTTTAGGCTAACAAAAAAAAATACATGCACTTTTGGTATTCCACTACAAGGCCCATTTCATATATAGGCCTCTAGATTCTTAACGTATAAACTCAGACGTCAAACCAGCTATAGATAGTTGCATACGTCCCGGACAAGGTTTTAGAGGAGTTGGGCCATATATTGAGTTCGAACACCGACTACATGGTCGAATAATTAAATTGGAACTCTTAACGAATCTTGAAATGTTATAGAAATCTAAATAAATTCAAACTAGTATAATCGATCATAAGTTAAGATTCAGTCCAAGAATATGAGTTAAACGACTCATAATTTTCAAAAGAATGCTATAAATTAAAAAAAAAACCTATAATATAATATACATAGTTTGCAAACTCCATCTAGAGAACCATTAAAGTTAAACCCACATGGAAATGGAAAGGAAGAATCGAAGTTACTTTAGGTGACAAGTGATAGCCATAGTGACATACCACTATATTAGGGACTGAGGTAATCATTTAGTGTCAATTAACTTACCGGAAAAAACAATCCGCTGGATTAATATTGGACCGGAATTCACCAAATATAGCATAACTTTGTTTATGTTGAAATCAATCTAAAAATAGAAAGATCCATTCTCTTTTTCACAAGATAATAAGTTTGTCGAAATATACAACTTAGAAAACGATTTTTTAAGTTAGAAACTTATGTACATTGTACATGAGTACATCCGACATAACTATATTACTTATTAGTGATCATCATCGTGATAGCGAATAAAAATTCAAAAGGAAATCCATTGAGTGTTTTTGTTGTTTTAAATTGAAATCTTATCTGTAAAGCATGATAAATGAAAGAGGCGACAAAGTCGTAAATTCGCAAATAGATATGGAGAGATGTCAACCTTATCTCTCTTGTTTCACGACAAACACACAATGCACCAACGAATATTAATGGTACCTAACCTTGTACGTATCGTACTCTTTCACTTCTTCTTTATACTTTTTTTTTTCTTTTAAAAAACAATTATTATACAAATACAGCAGTCAAATATGGACTAAATCACGCTTTCTAAAAAATGTACGATGTGATTTTTGATGTTTTTGGGAATTTCTAAAAACAAATTGATTAATTAAATACTACTTTTTAATAATTAATTAATTAAATACCACTTGATATATTCTTCTTCCGTAAAAATCCTTTTAAAGCAAAGGTGGTAAAAATTAGCATTGTAAGGAAAAATACAGAGCATATCACACAGCCACACAGACGATGTGAAAGGATACATTAATTAACAACAATATATTAGATTAATTATGTTTCTAATTCAATCAAATTTTTAGTCATATTAGGATATTTTAAAAATGACATGTTTAACCTTATTTTATCAATTAATTGTGATAAAAAGAAAAAAACAATTATGATATTAGAAACATGATAGGAAATTTAAAGCTAGTTATGCATTAAAATAGAGAAATTATAACTTTTGAAATAATTTTTAATTTTTTTTGGATTAATTAGAAACATATAGAGTTTATATATATATATTATATATATATTATATATATATATATCTTACATGATAAAGTAAAATTTATTTTGTGAGAAGCTCTGAGGTGCTGACACGTGTCTTCTGTTAATCCATTTTGTGAGTAGTTTCGAGACGCTGACACGTGTCACATGTTAACCCATTTTGTTTCTTAATTTTTTACTATTAAAATTAATAGAATGATATCAAATTAGTTAAGGCAATAGGAAACCTAAGATACATATTTTTAAAATATTTTGTCTACATTTTTGAATTGTTCAAAATATATTAACATCAAATTATTTTAACAAAGAATATATATATATATATATATATATACTTTAGATGTATTAGTTACTGAAAGAAAATATGAGAAAGCCACATTTTTGTTAAAATATTTTTATCATCTAAAATGCCAATGTAATAAACTATGATTTAAATTGCACTGAAAATACGCAAGTTCTGCTATTGTAATCCCATCATGAATTTCAGCTGGTTATATCAATATATTAGCTCTGTACGATCTCCCTTAACCTTTTACTCTTTGTTTATGGTGGAGGAAGACTCGAAGAGGGAGACTAAAGTGACCAAATAAACTATATTAAAAACTCCCTAAAATCTTCTATTTCATCGTCTTATCTGTTCAATTTTGTGGAATATGTTCCTCTATATCTGTCAAATGGTTCTTCTATTTTATTTTTTTTGATAAAATATATATAGTTTTTGTAATTTCATTTTATATTTGTTTTAAAAAGACAGCTTAGATTTTGTTTTGATTTTTATTAAAATAGAACATTAAAAAAAAGGTCTCCACGAAAAAAAAACATGAGATCTGCCAAATGCCAATTTATTGGGAAAGGGCTAAATCCGTAGAACCGATTCAAATTTTAATTTAAAATTTGGTTCAAACATTCAAAAAGAAAAAGTTTCTCAAACGAATAATTTATTGACAGTGCTAATATATATTCTTTTCCTTATACCCCCATATAAAATCTTACCATCCATAATTTGATAATATACATTACCATCCACTAACTGACTTTTTTGGACTAAAATAAATTAATAAAATGTTACCATTATAAAAACTGGTACATTGTTTCTGTATACATATTTTCCATGTATACTTTTATCAAAAAAAAAATCTTTTTTCCAAGTATAATAGACATATTGAATATATTGAATATATTTTTCTTAATGAGTAAATATTTTCTGTTTTTCTCTAAGTAGAAACAAATAGCAAATACATCTCCTTAAAACTAGCTTGAGATCAAATAAACCATTGTTTTCTTCCGTCTTTCACTCTCAGCCTCTCCTTGGTTCCATTTTTCTTCTTCTCTTCTTTGATTATTTTCTTCTCAGATCTCTCCTTGATCCTCTGTTTTTTTTTCCTATCATTCTCTCTGAGGTTGTTTTTCGGAAGAGGACTCTCCTTTTATATAATCTGTTCAAATCTCTTCTTCTACCGATCTCGTTCATTTTTCAGATTTCTTGGTTTTGTTTCTTCTTTGCATGGTCTAGTGGATGATGATTACGTTTGATTTCTGAAATTTAGTATTTCTTGTTTTGACGTTTCTGGGTACGATAATATAGAAAAAAGGTTTTAGTGTTTTTTTTCTTCTTTTATAAATAAAATTTGGGTCAATGATAAGAGTGGCCGACGACTCGGTTTCCTAGCGTTTACTTTTTTTCCTGATTTTTCTTGTTGAAATTTTTGGCTTTTTTTGCATTTTGGAATTCGATTTTTTTTTAATTAATTTTCAACGCTATTATCGGAGATAATTTCAGCTTGTGGAATTTGTTATTTGTAAAAATTTAGTTTTTTTTAAATCTTTTTTTTTTTCATGTCATATTAGTTTCTGGAATGTCAGAAGAACGTGTGCAAAGAACATGGGGGTTGGTGTAATAGTTTAAACGAATTATTTTTCTAAAAGAAATGTTTCAGGTTCTCTGCATCATTTTTAAACATTGTTTAACATTTGTTTTTTGCTAAATTCTCTAAAACAAAAACAAAAAATCAAATTTGATAATGATGAAAATTTTGATTAGTTTTGGTTTGTTTGGTGATTTCTTGAGGCAAGTCTGATTGAATTTAGGTTCTTTGAGTTTGTGTCTAAAGATTGTTTAAGAAGGAAGAAAAGAGATGGAAACAAGAAATGAGACAAAAGCTTCACCGGAAAACAACCTCAGAAACAGAGGAGGTGTTGGAAACAACAGCAAAAAAGACATGATTTTTCGAGCTGATAAGATCGATTTGAAGAATTTAGACATCCAGCTGGAGAAACATCTGAGTAGGGTTTGGTCAAGAAACATTGAAAAGAACCCTAAACCTAAGGAAGAATGGGAAATTGAATTGGCTAAATTGGAGATGAGGAATGTCATTGCTCGTGGTGCTTATGGTATTGTCTACAAAGGCATCTATGATGGTCAAGATGTTGCAGGTACATTGGTAACATTACAAATACACTTAATGATATAAGAATTTTCTATGCTTTTGTGTAACTGTTGGTTTTGTGTTAATGGTAGTGAAAGTTCTTGATTGGGGAGAAGATGGTTACGCTACAGCGGCTGAGACTTCTGCTCTTCGTGCTTCATTTCGTCAAGAAGTTGCGGTTTGGCACAAACTTGACCATCCCAATGTCACAAAGGTAATATAAACCTCTTTAGTGATGTCTCTTTTGTGCATGTATGTAATGAGTTTGTGGATAAAACTAGTTTGTGGGAGCATCAATGGGAACAACAAATCTGAAGATACCTGCATCAGCTGAGACACATAACTCATTGCCTCAGAGAGCATGTTGTGTGGTTGTGGAGTATCTTCCTGGTGGAACTCTTAAGCAGTATTTGTTCCGAAACAGGCGAAAGAAACTCGCGTTTAAAGTCGTGGTTCAGCTCGCTCTCGATCTATCCCGAGGGTATAATTTACAAAAACTCATTCTTGATCTCCAAGAAATAAAACTTGTGATACAATCTTGATGATGATGATGATGATGATGATGATGATGATGATGATCTGATTATATGTAGGCTAAGTTATTTGCATTCAGAGAGGATTGTTCATCGCGATGTGAAAACAGAGAATATGCTTTTGGATTATCAGAGGAATTTAAAGATTGCTGATTTTGGAGTAGCTAGAGTTGAAGCTCAGAATCCAAAGGACATGACTGGTGAAACTGGAACTCTTGGATACATGGCTCCAGAGGTACAAAAAACATTAACAGAAGTCACATTAAAAAGAAAAGAAATGTGTTTGTTTTTGTTTGGTTTCAAAATCTGATTTGAAAGTGGTATGATGATTAGGTTCTTGATGGTAAGCCATACAACAGAAGATGTGATGTTTACAGCTTTGGTATATGCTTGTGGGAGATTTATTGTTGTGATATGCCTTATCCTGATCTCAGCTTTGCTGATGTTTCTTCTGCTGTTGTTCGTCAGGTCAGTGGAACTTAAATAATATAATCCGAATTTTGCAAAATTATGAAACTTCTTGTTGGCATTTGAAAATTTGGCAGGATTGGTTTAATCCGGTTTACTTCGGTTTTTAAGAAACTGAAGTCAAATATACTCATTAGAAATTGGCATTGGTTTCTCTTGGTTTGATGAAATTTTTATTTGGAATTGATCATTTTTAGTTAGAAAATATCATTAACAGCGATTTAGTGAATATTATATCCTCTTAACATGATTACACTCTGTTTTTAATATTAGTAGTTAATAATAAATTTTGCTTTATTAGATTCGGTTTAGTGTGGCAACACTAGGAATCACATTGGATTTTTTTGTGTGTGTTTAAAATAATTGACGCAATCAGTTTATGAACGAACCAAAACGGTTCGTTTTTTTTTCCGGTTTGATTGATTACTACGATACTTTTTTTTGTTGTTGTCTATTAATCAATGAGAATCTTTTTTTTTTTTTTTTGTTAATTAATCAATGAGAATCTTATATTATTGTTTTTTCTTAAACAGAATTTGAGACCGGAGATTCCAAGATGTTGTCCAACATCATTTGCGAGCATAATGAAGAGATGTTGGGAAGCGAATCCAGAGAAACGACCGGAGATGGAAGAAGTGGTGAAGATGCTTGAAGCAGTGGACACCTCCAAAGGCGGTGGAATGATCCCGGAGGATCAGAGACCTGGCTGTTTCTGCTTCGTCGCTGGTCGTGGTCCTTAAAATTACCTTTTCACCTTTTCTTACTTACATCACATTGAATTTTGGAGCAATGCTCTATGTTTTTAATCTGTCGAGATGAAAAAGGTTTTCATTATTACAAAAATATTATATTATTATTGTTTTCTGTCACTGTGAATATGAATATCGGCGTTTGGTCTAATATAAAGCGGAAAATCAAATCAGATTTTTTTTTTATATGATGGTGACAATATTGTCAATTTACTCCAATGTATTTAATTGTGAAAATATTAATTTAAAGAACAATACTAAAAGTATACAAATAGATGTGTAATTAAAGAGATGAAATATTGTAGAATGAAGCATTCAATCAACATTTTGCTAAAATTTTATGAGTTACGTGGAATTGAATGGAATGAACATTTTTACTCATTCCACTATAGAACAACTTCAAAAATTTAACAAAAACAAAACTTAATATTGGATCCACCTTTAGCACTAGTTGCAACCTAATCTTTTTTGCTAATTTCTTATATTTCCTCTGTGGTTTTGTGTGTTCCGCTTTGATTAACATTATATGTTATTGATAAGTTTGGATTGGTTTTATTTAGTTTCAAATAAAAATAAAGAAAATAAACTAAGGCATTGCTTGGTTGACGGAAAGCTTCTTGCCAGAATAAAAGATTCGAAACAAGAAACGCAATAAATAAGATACCAAGTTTATTTACATTTACGCAATGTATGTAAAGATTTGGAGAAAAGAAATTATAACATACAAATTGAGGTGTATAAAGTATATAAACAACCTATAACGTGGCGCAAAGGAGTCTCATATGATGATGATAATGATAATGATATGGGATCTTTCGTGAAAGAGGAAACTTCATCTTCGTTGATGACGGATTTTTTGGAGAAGTGCGGCGGTTATGAGGTGGTGGACGGAGGCTTTGCGACGGAGCTAGAGCGCCACGGGGCTGATATCAATGATCCACTTTGGAGTGCCAAATGCCTCATTACTTCTCCTCACCTCGTCACAAAGGTCACATATATACAATCTATGTAGAAATTCATTACTCTTATTCCGGCTACGACGATTTTCAATTATGATTTGTCACTATGGATATCTTAAGAAAGGATATTTGGTTCTTCCACAAATCTTGAAAACTAGTTTGGCTTCAAACACTTTAGATACTATTCTAGAAGATCTAGAATAGATCTAGAATTCTAAATCTTGTGTGAGGACCAATCGTACGGTGCGGATAAAGGACAGTTCACAGTTTATCAAGAAAAAAGAGAATAATTTCTCAATTTTTTATTTGGAGAAGTGCGGCGGTTATGTGGTGGTGATAAAATCTAATCAAACCAATGCATTTGTACAAATATATGTTAGGTTTTTTCTTGATTCTAATCTCTATAAATACGTTTTTATACTTTGCAACGCCGTAGTTTTTTTTTTGTTGGCTTCGAATGATTACGGATGAAGTTGATAAAACTATTAACGGACTGAATCATTTTTTTTTATTGGACGGTATAGTTCACTGCTATTCTAATTTAACTTTAAAAAAAAGTGAAACGCAGTTAGTTCGTAGCGGTTTTGCTTTATTTTTTTCATTTCGCACCATTACGAACTATCACTTATGAATTGAATAAAAAAAGGTTTAATTCACAAATAGTTTTGTGGCCTAAATCTGTCGAGATGAAAAAGGTCCATTCGAAGCCTTTATATATATTACGATCTCTGTTTTCGATGAAGCTCATAAAAGTGATATTTATGAAAGAGCTACTTGTCCAGTTTAGTTTAGAGCAAAAAGAGCTACGTTGTTTCTCGCAACGCTACGCCGCAAACGTGTCTATTCATCGCATTCCAACTATGATGATTCGTCAGCCAACGACGTTTACTAGATTGACACTCCATTTTTTCTAGTATACCTTTTAATTGATTCGATGTGGATCTGACGTGTTAGATACAGACTAAGAAGGAAAAATTCAGAGGAAATTAGAAGAAAAAAATTGAAACAAAAATTTGTCCACTAATTACAACACTTCAAATAAATTTACCAGATGATTTGTTAGTTTGACTGGTTGCTTTTCTGTAGATATCAAAATAACTATTTTTTCGACTAAAAACTATTATACTTGGACTATTTATTATTACTTTTTTTAATAGAATGTAAAATTTATTCAAAAACCTTTTTTACATCAAGTGCAGCATGATTATAGAGAGTCTACAATAATTCTAAAAAATAGAAATTATAGGTACATTGTTTTATCTAGTGTCAAATCACATCTTCATTCCTTTGTTAAGTTTCGAGTCACCCATGACTCGAATTGTTGATAGTCTATTCTGAACTTGCTTCTCTATGATTTTGGTGAGAAATACCATTGGTTTCCCCACCTTCCCCATTTATTTCAAATCTCTAAATTGAATGGATTGTAATTTGAAAAACATATAATATTCTATTGGCTTGTAATTCAACTACTTCCAAAGTATGGACATAAAAAAAAAAAAAAGTTCGTTGTCTTCCTTGGCTCCCGAACATAAAGAACAACCTGTTGAAGCATTATTGTTCCATTCTATCTCCCGTTGACAATCTATTCTTTGCTGCAAGCCAAGCCATGAAAGCATACTTTGGCGTATAGTGGGTGAACCATATGCCTTTGTACCAGTTCATTGTTGGCTGCACTTCTCGTATTAACCTCCATGTGTGTTTTGAACTAAATTTCAATTGAAATTTATCTTACTTTTGTTGCCACAACACCACATCCTCAGCTTCGAAAGTTCCTTTTTGACGCTGGAGAGTAATAGCTTCTTCTATTTCCTGTAAGTGGGCTACTCGATGACGCCGAGTTCTATGTGTTGCCAGTACATTCTCCATAGTATAATCCATAGGTATTCTCATATCTCTAGTACCCCGTGGTCCTGTAAGATCAATAAGTCTACCTAGTCGAGACCAATTATCATAACAAAAAGAGGTCAATGCTCCATTATAGACTTCCTTTCTACTTAGAGATGCTGCCAAGTCTCTAAGTTTCAAAATCTTCTTCCATGTCCATGAGCCAAGAGAAGATGTTTCTTTAACTGACCATATAGAACATTTCCGTATTAATTACTGTCGAACCCAATTTACCCAAAGTGAATCGTTTGCTGATTGGATTCGCCATATAAGTTTCAAGCAACTAACCGTATTAGCTTCCGAAATCGATCTTAATCTCAAACCTCCCTCTTCTTTCGGCTTACATTCATCTATCCAAGCAACCTTCACCTTTTTTGGATTTAGTTCTGGTCCAGACCACAAAAATGGAGCACAAAGGTTGTCTATTTCTTCAATACAAGATCGAGGGAGCCGAAATGCAGATATCCAAAAGTTTGTGAGACTATGGATTACTGAAGGAATAAGTTGTAATCTACCAGCAAAGGAGAGGTACCTTGTAGTCCAACTGCTTATATATTCTTGATCGAATCTTCTCTATCAAAGGTGTATAGTCATGAACTGTCATTTTCTTTGTCAAAAGAGTAGACCCAAATATCTCACAGGTAATGAGCCACTATCAAATGAAAAGCTCTGTAAAATATCATCCTTGACTCCATCTGAAACTCCCGCCATAAAAAAAGTTGATTTTTCGAGACTTATCTTCAAACCTGAGGCGGTAGCGAAATCCTTGGACTATATTATTTGTTATAGCTATACAATAAAACATCATAAATATTTTAGAACCGATGCTCACAATTTTTTCTTTTAATAGGTACACTTGGATTACCTTGAATATGGAGCAAATATCATCATTACCGCATCTTACCATGTATATATATTACTAACAGTTTGTGGCTTGGTATATGATAAAATCGTCCAAAATTTGAACAACTAAATTTGTAAGTAGTATGTCACACCATTGCTAGTTTTTTAATTTTCACTTCCAATATTATTGCCGTTTGGCAAATTGGCAATATAAAGAAATTATATGTGTTTAAGTAATTTTAAACAAATTGATTTAATATGCAGGCGACGATCCAAGGATTTGTGGCAAAAGGTTTATCAGTGGGAGAAGCAGAAAATCACTACAAGAAAACACAAAAATTATAAATATAAATTATAATTAAAAATTATAATTATAAATAAATTTTAATTATAAAATTTCAATTAGAAAACACTTCTTCTTCTTCTGGACCATTCGCGCCTATATTTTTGCTATCCATCAGAAATCCGTCAGAAATTTCCGACGAATAGCAAAAAATTTAAACAAATTTAATTCACGCGGACAACTTACGCGGTCAAATTTTTATTATCCGTCGGAAATCTGTCGGAAATTTTTGACGGATTTCCGACGGAAAATCTAAATATATATATAAACTCATATGCAACATATTTAACACATTTGATATAGTATCCGTCAGAAATTCATCGGGAATTTCTGACGGATTTCTTACGGTTTTGTGGTTTTGTGGTCGTTAACGATATATTTCTCTTAAAATATGTTTGTAATATGATTTGTTACTCATTTCAATGATAAAATACTAACAAATACCTTGTTACATATTAAATATATCAAAATTAGAAAATTTTATTTGTTATGTTTATAAATCATCGCTTAAGTATATGTATCATTGTCTAACATGTAAACATGATTGTATGAATTTTTCTAATTTTGGTATATATGATATATAACAAGGTTTTTGGTATTATTTTATGATTGAAATGAGTAACATAGCATACTACAAACATATTTCAAGTTAAACGGATCGTCAAAGACCACGAAACCACAAAACCGTCGGAAATTCCTGACGGATTTCCGACGGTTTTGTGGTTTGACGTGTCTCATTCTAAGGTTTAGTCTGACATATGACTAGACAAGCCGAAAAACAAATTCTGTCAAAAATCTGTCATAAACCCATCATAAATCCGTCGGAAATCCGTCGGAAAATGTCCGACGGATTTCCGACGTAACTAGGTGTGTCCGTCGGAAAACCGTCGGAAATTTCAGACGGATTTCTGACGGAATCGTCAATTTTCATCTCTATCAGAAATACGTCACAAATCCGTCGGAATTTTCTGACGAATTTATATTCCGTCGGAAATTCCATCGGTTTTGCGGTAAATTTCTTGTAGTGAAATTTACTGAGGAGCTGTTTAAATCACGTGTGAGGCACGTGATATTTTCTACAATAGATGCACTAAGGGTTCTTGCGACCAGTTCTTGTAGCAGCTTCCGTTGGTAGTTATGGAGCTTATCTTACTGACGGCTCCGAATACAGGTTCTTTGATTGATCCTAATTATTTTTGTTACATTTGAATATCATATTGGACTAATCAAGTTTTAATTGGTCGAATCTAAAATGTCTTGGTTCATTTTTTGTTTTAAATTTTTATTTCATCCCTCATGATTATTTTGCAGCTGTATAGATGGAGATTCTGTGAGTAAGAAGGCATTAAAGGACTTCCATAGAAGAAGAGTTCAAATACTAACAAAATCTGGAGCCGATCTAATCGTTGTATTTTGGTTGCTATAACTATAGTGATCAAGATATGTATAAGCTCGAAGCTGAGGTAACTAATGATTTTCTTTTAACTAAAGTAACTATAACTATAGTGATCAAGATATGTATAATTATAGTGGTTTTTGCTAGTGTAGGTTCAAGTCCGTATATTTTTTGTTGTTGATGGAAAAATAGTCTAAGTGGTTTTAGTTTAATGGTTGTATTTTGGTAGTTATGATCATATTTCATATACTTAGTTGTTAGGAGATGTTAGACTCGATTTCGACCTATATAAATTTATGTTTTGCATTATAATCAATAGGCTTATGCGGATCTTCTTGAGGAGGAAGGAATTGATATTCCGGCGTGGTTCGCATTCACTTCCACGGATGGAGTCACTGTACCACAAGGAGATTCAATTATAGAATGTGCTAAAGTGGCAGATTCTTGCAAGAAAGTGATTGCCATTGGAATCAATTGTACTTCACCAAGATTCATTCACGATTTGATTATCTCCTTGCTCCAGGCAATTAATAAACAATGATGAAATTAGGTTTTTTTTGTCACTCTATGTTTTGTGCCTTGTGGCTGAAGCAAGTGGTCTTTTATTTTACCAGGTGACCCGTAAACCAATCATTGTATACCCTCATACCGAAGAAGTTGTTGGATATTTAAGTTAATCAGCGGTTATTTATTAACAGTCACATCTGTTAAAGTGACAGTTATTATATTAAACGTACGGTTGCAAACGTACGTCACAACCGTTGGATACTATAAAATCTATTTTTCTGCATCAAACAAGGATAAAAAAAAAGACAGAGAAAAGAAAGATTCAAGAGACCAAAATTCATATCGAATTTTGGTAACAAACACATAAACAAAACACAAAAACTTTATTTTTATCTCTTGTATCTTAGCCTAGAACAAGAGGAAACTTTATTTGTCTTATTCTACAAGGGATTTTGTGTAACCCAGGGCTTAATAAGGGTCGGAATACTCTTTAAAAAAAGTGCTCTCGTGCACAATTCATTATCCAAGTACGATTCCGGTCTCGTGCACAAGAGCATTTAAAAAAAGTGCTCTCGTGCACGATAACAAGAGGGAATTTTGTTTGTCTTATTCTACAAGGGATTTCGTGAAATCTAAGGCTTAATAAGGGTCGAAATACTTTTTAAGGAAAGTGCTCTCGTGCACGATTCAATCATTATTCAAGTACGATCCCGGTCTCTACAACATAAGTCTACGACGGTCTGAACAAGAAATGGATTGTGAGTGTTCTTTATGTAAAATTATAATTTTATACGGACTACAATTCTGATTTTTGAGGGTTTTTTTTTATGTATTAATGAAGAATTCAGAAGGAGAGTCAGAAGAAGATTGTGTGTCGTATGTGAGTAGATGGAGAGATGCAGGAGCTTCGTTGTTTGGAGGATGTTGTCGGACTACTCCAAACACCATCAGAGCCATTGCTAAAGTTCTCTCCGGCGAACCTCAAGCAGCATCATCCAAGCTCATCAAATTCTGGCAGTAGAATTGTCAACGATGAGTCTATGCTTGTGGTGTCAGGAAGGAGTTTGAAATGTACAAAAACGCAATTGTAATTGTGTTATCTACTAATCTGTTTCTTTTTGTATTGTATTGTATTGTATATCTATATTTTTGTTGAAACTAAAAGGAATGGTAACATATATGTTAGACAATAGTCTCATCGTGGTATTAAGACAATGAGGTTTGATGTTGATGTAAGAAGCATATTTCTATTATTGTGGTGGAAAAAGATTGAAAGCGGATAGGTTGTTTTGATAAAAGAAATGGAATAAAATTCCAATTGTCTTCTGTGTAGGGGTGGGCATTTCGGTTTAAGTTCGGATTCGGTTCGGGTTCAGTTTGGTTCGGTTAATTCGGTTTTAAAAAAACTCTAACCAAACTCAACCAAAAATACTTTGGGTTGGTTTGTCTTCGGTTCGGTTTCTATTTAGTTTGGTTCGGTTTTAATTCGGTTGAAAAGAAGAAATCAATACAAAAATTAAAATATTTGTCACTAATATATGAAAACAAGAAATCAATACAAAAATTAAAATATTTGTCACTAATATATGAAAACAAGAAACAATCAAAAATTAAAAGACTAATACTTCAAAGTTCAAATAAAACATATAAGAGATAAAGTCAATAAACCATGAAAGATAAACTAACAAAATTAAAAATCAAATTAAAAATATTACTTTACTTAAAGAATTAAAATTACATAAATATTTTAAATTAATTAACCAAATAAACACATTAGGTTATCGGTTCGGTTCGGTTCGGTTTAAACCGAATCATTCGGATTAAGAAAAAACCTGTTCCAATGGTTTGGATATAAACTTTGGTTCGGTTTAGATCGGATTGACTTCGGCTCGGTTAGTTCGGTTTGGTTAAAATGTCCACCCCTACTTCTGTGTATGGGCATTCCAGTCCTTGACTCAGGGATGCGAGACAATGCTAAATGTGTGTGGAATTCCAGATTTGCGGTTTAGGCAAAATCTTTAAAAGGGTTCATCGAATTCGCCAAATAAACATACATATTTAAATATATATTTTATCCAATAACTTACTTCGAATTTTAAATATTCATAAACTCAAAAAATTTTATTGCCTCACATTTGGTTTGACATATTCCACCAAAAAACGTAATTTTAAATGCCAAAATTTGTGAAGTTCTTCTTTCATTTAACTATGTGGGATTAAAAAAAACAGAGGAAAAATATTTAATGTTTTAAAAAATATTTAATGTGTTTAGAAAATTAAGGAAACCAAAAAATAATGCATTTTTTTTTGGTTAAGATTCATCTTCTAAAATCTTATTAATGAAAAAAGAAAAATTGATACGATATACATAATTAAATAATAAAGGCACCAAAATTTTAAAATAAAATAAATTAAAAATGCTGAAAAAATTGTGGTTGCCACATAAAGATGATTGGTTCGGTGCAAACGAGAAAAAAAAAAGAAGAAGAAAAAAACCCTAATTTCTAACTTGCATAGCCCGTGTCGCTTTTCTTCTTCCTTTGAGAGATGAGGAGGTCAAAGAGAGAAAAAATGATGATGTCCAATCTTCCTCAAGATTTGGTAGAGGAAATACTTTCTAGGGTTCCAGCTACATCTCTCAAACAATTAAGACCTACTTGCAAACGATGGAACGCTTTATTCAATGACCAAGGATTCACTCAGAAACACTTTCGTAAAGCAACAAAGGAATCTATGGTTCTCATGCGGATGGGCTGTAGGGTTTGTCTAATGAGTATCGATCTCAACGTTGCTCCTCCATCTATAGAGTTTAAAGGTACGCTTAGCCTAAAACATGATATTTCAACTTCTAAAGAAGTTGATATAGTATAATTTTTTCACTGCGATGGTTTGTTGTTGTGCAAGACCTACGAATACAGACTCGTGGTTTGGAACCCGTGTATGGGGGAAGCCAGGTGGATCCAACTCAGAGCTGATAACAAGAACTACTCTAGGTTTGCTTTAGGATACAAAAACAACAAATCTTATCATAGCTACAAAATCTTGAGGTGTTGGGGTTATGTCCCTCACAACAAACTAGAGAACCGAGTTGTCTTTGGGTTTAAAAACTATGGGTTCGAAATCTATGAGTTTGCTCTGATTCATGGAGAGTTCTTGATGACGTTGGTTTCCATCGGTTCTTGCCATCAAATGGCCTGTCTGTGAAGGGAAATGCCTATTGGATTGCTATAGATGAAAATGGCAAACACGAATTCTTACTCAGTTTTGATTTTACACAAGAAAATTTCAAACGTCTGTGTCTTCCACCACCACTTGACAACTTCTCACGTTTTAGAGCTATTTTAGCTGTTGGAGAAGAATAACTTGCACTGATAAAACAGAGCGATATTAATAATAGTACATCAAAGATAGAGATATGGCTGACCAATAAAATTGATACTGTGTTGCAATGGAGCAAATCCTTTACAGTGGACTTACCCATTTGCGTTGACCATTTCTCGTATGGCATGACTTTTTCAGTCGATATGGAGAAGAAAGTGGTTGTGTGCTGTGGTAAACATTCTCAGAAGCCGATGTTTATTATTGGAGAGGATCATAGATATTACAGAGAAATCCCTAATGGAGAATCCAAATACAGATCCTTTTTGGGGAAATATATGTACAATTATGTTCCAAGTTTGGTTCAAATCCAGTAATGTGGATTCAATGGAGAAGGATGAAATTTCTCAATTAAAAACAAGGACATTATCTCTGCTCAATTATGTTCGTCTTTGCTTATGCTACAGAAAGTAAGTCTCAGATCCTTTTTTTCTCTTGCTTTGTTAATTAGTTCATGGAGTTAGATATTATAAGAGAAATCTAAGAGTCAGAGTTTGATAGTATAAGAGAAATACCTATTGGCTTGCTAATGATGAGAAAGACAAGCATGAATTCTTACTCAGTTTTGATTTTACAGAAGAGAAACTTAAACGTCTGTGTCTTCCACCATTGGAAAACTTTTCAGCTTTTAGAGCTATTTCAGTTGTTAGAGAAGAACAACTTTCAGTGTTAAAACATAGCTCTAATAATACATCAAAGATGGAGATATGGGTGACCAATAAAATTGATACTGATGATATTGAAGCTGTGTTGAAGTG
Source organism: Cardamine occulta (assembly GCA_028015245.1). NCBI lineage: Eukaryota > Viridiplantae > Streptophyta > Magnoliopsida > Brassicales > Brassicaceae > Cardamine > Cardamine occulta. The sequence goes on along the minus strand of CM051370.1, from coordinate 9,408,631 downwards.
GAGCAAATCCTTTACAGTGGACTTACCCATTCGCGTTTACTATCTCTCGTATGGCATGATGACTTTTTCAATCGATAAGGAGAAGAAAGTGGTTGTGTGCTGTGGTTATCGTTCTAAGAATCCGATGTTTATTATTGGAGAGGACCATAAATATTACAGAGAAATCCCTTTTGGAGAATCTAAGTACAAGTGGAAATATATGTACAATTATATATGTTCCAAGTTTGGTTCATATCCAGTAATGTAGATGCAAAGGAAAATAATGAAAATACTCAATAAAAACAAGGATGTTATCACCTGTTAATTACTTTATGATTTACTTTGTTCTTTGCACTGCATTATCATACAAATAGGTGGCTATTCACTTACTTGCATTGGTACACTATTAGTATACAAATGGTTTCTGATCAGCCTTTTCTCCTTTTAGAACCCTAATGACTTGTTTTCATCGAACTTCCATGTTTGCTATATATCACAGTTTCAAAAAGATACCTGAAAGTTCTTTTGATATATATCTTTCAACAGTAACAATCACCATAAGCCGACGATAATACCAATGCATGTAGCTTGGCTGTGGTTTATATGAACTTTGTTGTGTGCTGTTAGGGGTTCAGATGACATTGTTGGTACAAGAAGAGCTTTACCTTCGGGATAGCCACCTGTGCATTGCATAGATAATGTCTCTTCGACCATGCCAGATATAAATGCTTTTTCCTCTTTTTTTAAAGTACAATTGGAAAGAATGAAACGAGTAAAATTTGTTAACAGAACCAAAATAGGAAAAAAAAATAGAAAAGTGTTTTAAGGGGACACGTCGTTTCATGTTTATTATATAAGACAAGATTCAGGGTAAACGTGAAAAAGTTTTATAATAACTTTGAATCATTTACAGGGTGTATTGGACTGAATGTTTGGTATATAAAATCTTATCTATAATTATGAGATTTTTGTTTTTGTATTTTTAAATAAAAAATTCATTCAAACCTCACATAAAACTTTCAAATCAAATTATAATAATATTTTCAATAATATTAGATTTGAGGGTATAATTTAAAATTATTAATCTAATAATATTTAATTTTAAAAAATATTTTAAAACTCATGTTTGAGATGATTTATCTACTTCTTCTTCTAGCCAAAAATAAAAATTAATATGATCCGCTGAATGATGATGTTTAAACTAAGGAGCTTTGATTATAAAGTTACGAACTTTTTTATAATTAACGATACTAATTTAGTAAAGAGCCAACAATGGCGATGTTGGGGAGTGTTCTTCATCTCTCTCCAATGGTGTTAACAATCACCTCCTCGAGTTCGAGGTCTTTTCTTCCGAAACAGAGCGAGCGTACAAAAGAAGCCACAACATCTTCGTTAAAGAATTGCAAAACCATTGACGAACTCAAAATGTTTCATCATTCGCTAACGAAGCTAGGCGATGTCTCGGTCACCACTATAACCAAGCTTGTAGCTCGAAGTTGCGAATTGGGTACTCGTGAAAGCTTGAGCTTTGCTAAAGAGGTGTTTGATTACTCTGAGGCGAATGGTGAATTGAATGGATCTTGTTTCGTGTACAATTCATTGATTCGAGGATATGCATCTGCTGGGTTATGCAAAGATGCGATTTTGCTTTTTCTTCGAATGATGAACTCTGGGATTTCTCCGGATAAGTACACGTTTCCGTTTGGATTGAGTGCGTGTGCGAAAAGCAGAGCGAATCGTAATGGGATTCAGATTCATGGGTTGATAGTTAAGTTGGATTACGCTAAGGATTTGTTTGTGCAGAACTCTCTGGTTCATTTTTATTCAGAGTGTGGAGAGCTTGATTGTGCACGTAACGTGTTTGATAAAATGTCTGACAGAAATGTAGTTTCTTGGACTAGCATGATTTGTGGTTACGCGAGGCGGGATCTTGCTAAAGACGCTGTTGATTTGTTTTTCCAGATGATGAGAGATGAGAATGTGACTCCAAACTCGGTCACGATGGTGTGTGTGATATCGGCTTGTGCTAAGCTGGAGGATCTTGAAATGGGTGAGAAGGTTTATGCTTTTATCCGTAGTTCTGATATTGAAGTGAACGAATTTATGATAAGTGCTCTGGTGGATATGTACATGAAATGCAATGCCAATGATATAGCAAAACGGCTTTTTGATCAATATTGTGTTAAGAGTTTGGATTTATGCAACGCAATGGCATCAAATTATGTACGCCAAGGATTAACGAAGGAGGCTTTAGGTGTCTTGAATGTGATGATGGACTCTGGTATTAGACCTGATCGGATTTCGATGTTGAGTGCGATTTCATCTTGTTCACAATTGAGAAACATCTTGTGGGGAAAGAGCTGTCATGGTTATGTACTGAGGAATGGGTTTGAAAGCTGGGACAACATATGTAATGCATTGATTGATATGTACATGAAATGTCACAGGAAAGATGCTGCGTTTATGATCTTTGATCAGATGTCGAACAAGACAGTGGTTACATGGAACTCGATAATCGCTGGCTATGTAGAGAATGGTGAGGTGGATGCAGCCTGGGAAACATTTAAAACCATGCCTGTGAAAAACATTGTTTCTTGGAACACGATTATCAGCGCTCTGGTGCAAGAAAGCATGTTCGAGGAAGCGATTGAAGTTTTCATTTCTATGCTAAACCAAGAGGGTGTCAATGCGGATGGACTGACAATGATGAGTATTGCATCTGCTTGTGGGCACTTGGGAGCTCTTGATCTTGCGAGATGGATTTATTACTACATCGAAAAGAACGGAATTCAGCTTGATCTCAGACTTGGTACAACCCTGGTAGATATGTTTTCCAGATGCGGGGATCCTAAAAGCGCAATATCGATTTTCAATAGTTTGACAAACAGAGATGTCTCAGCTTGGACTGCGGCTATAGGAGCAATGGCTATGGCTGGAAACGCTAAGCGAGCAATTGAGCTTTTCAATGAGATGATTGAACAAGGGTTGAAACCAGATGGAGTAGTGTTTGTTGGAGCATTGACAGCTTGTAGCCATGGTGGATTGGTCGAACAAGGTAAAGCAATCTTCAATTCAATGGAGAAACTTCACGGAGTTGCTCCAGAAGATGTACACTATGGATGCATGGTTGATCTGCTTGGTCGAGCGGGATTGTTAGAGGAAGCTCTGGTTCTGATAAAGGGCATGCCAATGGAGCCAAACGATGTGATTTGGAATTCTCTTTTAGCTGGTAGTCGTGTTCAGGGAAATGTGGAGATTGCAGCTTATGCAGCTGAGAGGATACAAGTCTTGGCTCCAGAGAGAACTGGGAGTTATGTTCTTCTGTCAAATGTTTATGCATCGGCTGGAAGATGGAACGATATGGCGAAAGTGAGACTAAGTATGAAGGAGAAAGGGTTACGTAAACCGCCAGGAACTAGTTTAATACAGATTCGAGGTAAGACTCATGAGTTCACATCAGGTGATGAATCACACCCTGAAATGCCACAAATAGAAGCAATGCTCGACGAAATTACCCAAGCAGCGAATCACTTAGGCCATGTACCTCATCTTTGTAATGTTCTGATGGATGTAGATGAGAAAGAGAAGATCTTTATGCTTAGCCGACACAGCGAGAAACTTGCAATGGCCTATGGACTCATTAGCTCAAACAAAGGTACAACACTCCGAATAGTCAAGAACCTAAGAGTATGCTCTGATTGTCATTCATTTGCTAAATTCGCATCCAAAGTATACAACAGAGAAATCGTTCTAAGAGACAACAACCGATTTCATTTCATTCGACAAGGGAAGTGTTCTTGCGGTGACTACTGGTGATCGCAGAAACATCAGTAAAAAAAATGAAGATGAGCATTCACATTTCATTGTCTAAAGTTAACAATAAGATGCTTGAACAACGTTTCCGAAAACAAATTACATACAAACAAAAAAAGGTTGTGTTCGCGCAGTTCAAGAACTTGTTGGTGACAATGGCTGAGGAACGATTGAGTCAATGAAAGAGTGATACATAGGATCAGATAGCCAAAGACGAGCAATGTGAAGATGAGACGAAGTGAGTCGATGGATTTCTTCAAGAACCCAGATGGTAGCTTCAGCTTTAGAAGGATGAATGATTGAATCCAAAGTCTGGCCTTCAGAATCAGAGCCAAATCTTGATTGATCCCAATGTTGTAAGAGAATGTTTGTGAGATAATGTAAAGGTTGACCATAAAGCTGTTTGATTGAGAAGCTTAATCCAACCCAACTTGTGAATGGAATCAACGAACCACGATTCGTTGGGATTGGAAGTTGCTTCATGTACTCTTGGTACATCTCTGCTCTTATCAGCAACGAACCTGACTCAAAAATTGCAAAAATTCAAAACTTTTGGGTTGAAAATGGTAAAATGAAATGAAATGAGGGATCACTAATCGTGTACCTTCATCGGCCACGATTATCTGAGATGTATCGAGCGGTGAAAAGCCATCGCTGATCTCAGCATCGACATCAGAGGAATCGGAATCACCTGATGGTCGTAGATCGATCGTCATTGAGCTTTGCATGGTCACTGAAGAGCCGTTAGAATCTGACGGTGGGGACTGCAAAAATGTACGACGACGACAACTACACACACGAGTGGCCCAATTAGGGTTTTAAAGAAGAAAACGAAGATGATGATGACTTGTACACGTGTCTGTAAATTCGTCACTTGTCAGTTGTGGGGTAACCAAATTTCTAAAATTAAAATTAACTAAACCGTACCAGAACCGAAATTGAACCGGTACTTGTATCCATAAACGACCCGACTTGACCCGACGCAAAGCAGGAAGCTTTTAGGTTAGGAAAAAACTGGATTCGAAGTTGATCGGAGAACTGAAGCAAATCGGCGTTAGATTCAAAATGCTCGCTAAGCTTCGGATTAGTAAGCTTGTTTCGTATACTTTACCTCGGAGAATCTTCGAACGGAGGTTTCTAGTAACGAACAATGCTTTCTCTAAAGCTGAGGAGTCGACGGTTGTTACCGGAGAGTCACCGGAGCTTCCGTCTTGGGTTAAAGACTTTCTATCAAACAAGCCTTGTTCGAGTACAGTCTCCAACGATGATGAAGATTTCGTTATCCCTTCTTTGGCGAGTTGGGTCGAGAGCCAGAAGTTTAATAGTAAACAAGTCTCAGAAGGAAATGTGGTGAAGAAACCAATGGAAGATATTGATAAAGTCTGCGAATTTCTGAATAAGAAGGACGCTTCTTATGGGAATGTTGTCAATGAGTTGAGTAAATGTGATGTGGTGGTTACAGAGAGTTTGGTTTTGCAAGTTTTAAGAAGGTTTAGCAATGGATGGAATCAAGCTTATGGGTTTTTCATTTGGGCAAAATCACAAACAGGTTATAAGCATTCAGCTCAGAGTTATAATGCAATGGTTGATGTGTTGGGAAAATGTAGGATTTTCGATTTGATGTGGGAAGTAATCAATGAGATGATGATGAGGACATCAAGTCACCATCAATCAAGGAGCATGGAGGAGACATCAACCAGACGACCAATACCTTTGGAGAGAACCAGCCTGAGCGTACCAAAGACATATATGCCTTTATTGAAGCATATCAACCTAACCAGTGTTGGAAAATGTATTGACTCTTTTTTCCTTGTCTAGGGTTTTTCCCAATGGGTTTACCTAGAAAGGTTTTTAATGAGGCAATATTAAGTCATCAAGGAATCACAGAGAAGTTGATTTGGTTCAAAAGCTTTTCACATGAGGAAGTTATTCAAGTTACAAGTCGCAGACTTCCAATGAACCCGATAGAGACCAACGGCTACTATTTGGAGGATTACGGCCGAACCACAAGGAATTAAGTTACAAACCAACTTGGTATGTATTCTTTACTCATCATAGAAGCTCAGTAAATTGGATTCGTACCAAACCGATATCGATGAGGAAGTTATTCAATTTCTAAACCGAACACTCTAGACTTGCCTTATATGGAGTCTTGCGGATTTGGGAGTCTTCAAACGTATCTTTGGCGACCTGGAGACCTTCCCCATCATCCAGAGACTCTACAACACGTATTTGTTTCAACCAAAACGCACAGGATCAGGCGGATCCTCCCACACCTTCACTTCCCATATCTCGGAACCGAGCTTGCCTTATTTGCCTTGATTGGAGCCAAAGGATATCATTCAGCAACGGCTCTTTTCCTATTCACTTGTGTGCATTCTGGAGCCTTATTCAGTGAACCTGGACGTCCCAAGACACCACCAATTCGCACCTACGCTTTCAAGAATAAAAGTGACTTAACTTGCCTTATTTGGCCCGATTTGCTCATAATGGTCCAACGGCTAGTTTGTATTTAATTTTGTGATTTCTTTCTTGTTTCTAACCTTCTAGAACGTTAGAGTACTCATGTAAGAGCTCTATATAAAGCTCATTTCGTCCTTTGTACAAATCACCTTTCAATCATCTAAGAAATATACAAGTTTCCTTTTTATTCAAAGTCTGTCTTTGTTTAAAGTTTGTCTTTAAGTTTCATTTGAGAGATTCATTTGATTCTTGAGATTATAGGATTAGGATTGTTTGTGTGATTCAAACAAGTCTAGTTCTCCACCGATTGAGCGAGTCAATCAAGCCCACCGATTGAGAGAGTCAATCACAAAACATCACCTCCATCTCTACTTACAATTCCACCTTCCATGAGTCAAAGCTTGGAATTCTTTGATCATCTAGTTATCTAAGCTTGGTGTGATTCCGTGCTTGTATCATCTGGTATCAGAGCTTCAAAAGCTCCTACCCATCAGGTTGTATTCATCCAACCTCTATCCCTTTTAATTTTCTGTTTTGTTGTTTCAATTTTCATTAAAAAAATCGAAAACATATAAAGATCATTTTTCTTTCTTTTTGTTCTTGCTAGTTTGCTTCAGTATCTTTCATAAAAACAAAAAGAATAAATTATTTGCTTCAGTTTGTTATTTTTTTCGATTTCATAAATAAAAACCCCATAAAAAGTTTCGATTTCACAGTTTAAGTTTTTCGTCAATTTTGTTGTGTCAATTTTATAAAATCCATAAAAACTCAAAAAAATTATTTCGTCTTTTGTTATGCTTTTCTTAGAGTCTTGAAAACCCATAAAAATTTTATCCCAGAATTTAGAAGTTCGTTTGGTATTTGTTTGAGAATTAAATCTCAGACATATCAAAAATCGCTTCTGGATTTTGATCTGTTTTGTTTGAGTCGTATAAAATCCGAAAATTTCCAAAAAAATAATTTTCTTTTTGATTTTGTTAATTTAATCTCTTAAAAAGATTTATCAAGTAGAATTTCAAATTTTGGAGTCCATTTAATATTTTTTCGAAGTTGTTTTCCAAACTGTGTCCAATTGGCTTAAATTGTCTAAATCGGTTCTTTTAGTTGCTAGAGCTTTGATATTGTGTTGAATCTTTTGCAGGAACCATCCGCCATGGACTATGAATCTGATGTAGAGGATGAAAGAAGTGAGTTTAACACCTCAGAGATCGATTGGGGTGAAGAACGGGACCCCTCATGGAGTGGAGAAGGATATGACCCCAACTCGTGGGAAGGAGGTGCTGATTCTGAATTCAGTACTGGAGAAGGCTATGAACGTAATGAAGAACACTGGGATGATGAGAAAGAGTCCGAAAGTGTACTCTATAACGCAGCAGACATCGCCGTTACTAGCTCTCAAATCGGTTTAGAGGAAGAAACTAATGTGCATGATGAAGAAAAAATCAGAATCAAGTTTACGTGAAGAAGTTGGCTTTCATGACAGTTTGGAGGCTCAACACCACGAATTTGATTTGCAACACAAATCAAGAGATGAACAGAGGCTCAAGAAACACGCCTATGAAGAAGTGTCAAGTTTTGCTGAAGATGAATCATGCCATGATGAAGGAGAAAACTATGACGAGACTGGTTCGAACGTGAAGAAGAGGATAGACCATGGTGTGAGACTCCTTACTTCAACCATGAAGATGAGACTGAGTCTCAAAGGTCTCCAGAAGAGTTTGTTGAAGAGGAGGAAGTCAAAAGTGAGGCTGGAAGAGATGATTATTGGGAAGACCTATCCAGAGAAGATGAAGGTGTAAGTGAGGCAGGAAGAGATGGTTATGATTATTCCAATTACATCTATTTTTCAGGTTTTCAACAAGGATCTGAGGCATACATTCAATGGGAAGAAGACTTAGAGCATTGGTTCCGTTCCCATCACATACCCTAAAGAAGAAAGGCTTTCCTATGCCTTAGACACCCTAGTTGGAGAAGCACAAGAATGGTGGCGACAAGAAGAATTTTGGCATCAATATTCCCAGCCAATCAACACTTGGGGACTACTCAAACAGAGCATGTATCGAACCTTTGTGCCAAAATCCCTAAACAAGAATTACACTCCCAAGAAGTTGTTGTTCCAATCAGCTCCAAAGGAGAGGTCGGCTCCAAAGCAACCATACAGTTCTAAACTGAAGAGAAGGACGACACAAACACCAATTAAGAGGACTGAGGCCACATTAGTCACTCAAGGACATGAGGAGAAGCCAAAAGCAAAAGTCGTAGCTCACAAGCAAAGTCCGAGCTCAAAGCTTGAGCCACACAGCAATGTAAAGCAATGTAAGCCTCCTAAGCTATCTAAATCTAAAAGAAATAATCTGTTATAGATGTCATAAGCAAGGTCACTTTGCTGCAACATGTCTCGAAAGACAAGTACTTAATGTAACAACACTTGAACCAAAACCGAGTTCATCTAACTCAAGTGATTGTTTAGCACAATCTGGTTTTGAAATGTCCAATTCTAGTATAATGTGCTTGTCTTCGCCAAGGGTTAATGATGCAGGTCTCGATCAAGTCATGGAGCACACGGTGAGAAAAGTAGGCCCTGAGAAAGATGAAGTTTCCCCAGCTTCATTCTAATGCAAGAAGAGCCACCGGATCACACATTTACTCAATATGACGTGGCATCAAAAGAAACAAAACTCATCGAAAGTTTTGGTCAGGTAAGTGCCTCATTGCTTCAACTAATCTCTGATGATTCTAAAAGTGTGATGACAGACCTATTAAGTCTAGAAGAGTTTGATGAAAACGTTGGTGCCCCACGGAAACACTTGATTCAAAATAATTGTTTTACTACACATTTAAAACCTGAGCAAAAATCTATATTGAATAAACCATGTTTACCTGTTTATAATAATTCCATGACTGTATTAATTCACTTGATTTGTGCCAAAGGAGTTGGAAATATTACGGTACAAAGGAAGAACCCCCAGTCTTAGAAATTGAAGACCATGTCCAAGGAAGAGTTGAGCCAATGATACCACCACCTACTAGGAAAAACAGAGGAGTAGTCCCAATACTCCAGTTCAAAGATGAACCGCCAGATGCACAACACATCAACAAACAATCACCATACCAGGATTATACAGTTTCGAGGTCGAAACGTTTTGAAGAGGGGAGGGTATGATGAGGACATCAAGTCACCATCAATCAAGGAGCATGGAGGAGACATCAACCAGACGACCAATACCTTTGGAGAGAACCAGCCTGAGCGTACCAAAGACATATATGCCTTTATTGAAGCATATCAACCTAACCGTAGTTGGAAAATGACACTCTTTTCCCTTGTCTAGGGTTTTTCCCAATGGGTTTACCTAGAAAGGTTTTTAATGAGGCAATATTAAGTCATCAAGGAATCACAGAGAAGTTGATTTGGTTCAAAAGCTTTTCACATGAGGAAGTTATTCAAGTTACAAGTCAGCAGACTTCCAATGAACCCGATAGAGACCAACGGCTACTATTTGGAGGATTACGGCCGAACCACAAGGAATTAAGTTACAAACCAACTTGGTATGTATTCTTTACTCATCATAGAAGCTCAGTAAATTGGATTCGTACCAAACCGATATCAGATGAGGAAGTTATTCAATTTCTAAACCGAACACTCTAGACTTGCCTTATATGGAGTCTTGCGGATTTGGGAGTCTTCAAACGTATCTTTGGCGACCTGGAGACCTTCCCCATCATCCAGAGACTCTACAACACGTATTTGTTTCAACCAAAACGCACAGGATCAGGCGGATCCTCCCACACCTTCACTTCCCATATCTGGAACCGAGCTTGCCTTATTTGCCTTGATTGGAGCCAAAGGATATCATTCAGCAACGGCTCTTTTCCTATTCACTTGTGTGCATTCTGGAGCCTTATTCAGTGAACCTGGACGTCCCAAGACACCACCAATTCGCACCTAGGCTTGCAAGAAGCAAGGCGGTTCCCAGCTTGCCTTATTTGGCCCGATTTGCTCATAATGGTCCAACGGCTAGTTTGTATTTAATTTTGTGATTTCTTTCTTGTTTCTAACCTTCTAGAACGTTAGAGTACTCATGTAAGAGCTCTATATAAAGCTCATTTCGTCCTTTGTACAAATCACCTTTCAATCATCTAAGAAATATACAAGTTTCCTTTTTATTCAAAGTCTGTCTTTGTTTAAAGTTTGTCTTTAAGTTTCATTTGAGAGATTCATTTGATTCTTGAGATTATAGGATTAGGATTGTTTGTGTGATTCAAACAAGTCTAGTTCTCCACCGATTGAGCGAGTCAATCAAGCCCACCGATTGAGAGAGTCAATCACAAAACATCACCTCCATCTCTACTTACAATTCCACCTTCCGCGAGTCAAAGCTTGGAATTCTTTGATCATCAAGTGATCTAAGCTTGGTGTGATTCCGTGCTTGTATCAGATGAAGAAGAGTGAAGAATCTGGGCTTGTTACGCTTGATACGATGAGTAAGGTAATGAGGAGATTGGCGAAGTCAGGGAAATATAGTGAAGCTGTTGATGCTTTTTTAGGGATGGAGATGAGTTATGGTGTGAAAACAGATACTAATGCTATGAATAGTTTGATGGATGCACTTGTGAAAGAGAATAGTATAGAGCATGCTCATGAAGTTTTCTTGAAGCTTTCCGATACAATCAAGCCGGATGCTAGGACATTCAATATTTTGATTCATGGGTTTTGTAAAGCTCGGAAATTTGATGATGCGAGCACGATGATGGATTTGATGAAGGTTACTGAGTTTACTCCTGATGTTGTTACGTACACAAGCTTTGTAGAGGCTTATTGCAAGGAAGGAGATTTTAGGAGAGTTAATGAAATCTTGGAAGAAATGCGAGAGAATGGGAGTAATCCTAATGTTGTGACTTATACTATTGTGATGCATTCTTTGGGGAAATCTAAACAAGTAGCTGAAGCTTTAGGAGTCTATGAGAAGATGAAAGAAGACGGTTGTGTTCCTGATGCTAAGTTTTATAGCTCACTGATACATATTCTGTCGAAGACTGGTAGGTTTAATGATGCAGTTGAGATATTCGAGGACATGACGAATCAAGGAGTTGCTCGTGATGTTTTAGTCTACAATACCATGATTTCTGCTGCGCTTCATCACTCACGAGATGAGATGGCTCTACGTTTGCTTAAAACAATGGAGGAGGAAGCGTGTAGTCCAAACGTTGAGACTTATGCTCCATTGTTGAAGATGTGTTGCCATAAGAAGAAGATGAAACTACTTGGAATCTTGTTGCATCACATGGTGAAAAACGATGTTAGTATCGATGTGGCAACATATATTCTTCTCATCAGAGGGTTGTGTAATAGCGGTAAGGTTGAAGAAGCTTGCTTGTTCTTCGAGGAAGCGGTTCGGAAAGGAATGGTTCCTAGAGATAGCACTTGCAAAATGTTGGTAGAGGAGCTTGAGAAGAAAGGTATGGCAGAAGCAAAACTCAAGATTCATAGTTTGGTTCAATCGAAAACCCAAGATTCACACAGTCCCTTATCTGTTTCGTAGAGATTAGAGAGTTTTGGAGTCATAGCTCAGAAGCTTTTTGTTTTATTTTTTTCTTTTTGTGGAATGATAGTTATATACTATGTTAGATCTCAAAGCATGTTTTACTATTACCTCAGTGAAATGAAATGAATTTACATGATTCTGTAATATTTGATGTAACAAATCAATGAATGAGAAGTTTTGATTACTTGGTCAATTCTATTTTTGTTTATAAGCTTTCTTTGATCCGGTAGGATCCGGTTTATATATGAATAATCGGACCCTATTAAGAAATAATTCGGACCCGGTTGGATCCGGTTTTATAAAAATTCCGGTATAGTAATTTCATGTATTATTCCGGTACAGAAAAATCAGGAAAGGGTTTTACAAAGCAGAAGCCTTTAAAACTTGTTACTTCATCTTCTTCTTCCGCCGGCCGTTCAATATCTCTCTCTAAAATCTCAACCCAAAGCTTCTTCAATCTTCTTCGTATAGTTAACTGTAAGTATTATTTCTATTCCTTCTCGAAGGTTCTGTGTCAATTTTAGTGTACATCTTCTTCTATATCTCCAGTAAAATCGATTGATAAACCCTAATTTTCTACCGTAAAAGACCTAACTCTAGGTTACTGTGTCTACAATCTTAAGTCCTTAGCTTTAGAATCGAACTCTATTGTGATATAGAAGGTAACGGAACCAGTTATATGGTCCTTCGTTGCGTTTCTGAGACTAGCCCAGTTTTTTTTTAACCAAAGTCTAAATATTTGGATGCTAGTTCGATTTTTGTTGTTCAATTTTGTATCAATCTGAGCCAAGTTTTGTTTTTTTTTTTTAATCAAATTTGGAGCAGATGTCTTATGAAGAGGATATAGTATCAGATGATGAGATGAACATGATTGATGAAGATGTAGCTACTGACTCTGAAGCAGAATCGCTTTCGGATTCTGATACCGAAAACGAAATCACTGAAAAATTAGCTGAGCCTACTAAGACTGCTGTATACAACAGAGCAGGTTTACTTGATAAACTTCAAGACATAAGCTGGCCTGAAGATGTTCCTTGGACTCATAAGCTTACTGTTGAGATTGATCAAGGACAAGCAGTGGATGTAAACGATGATCTCGCGAGGGAGATGGCGTTTTACACTCAAGGTCTTGAAGGGACAAGAGAGGGTTATGGGAAACTTGAAGCAATGGGATTGCCTTTTCTCAGGCCATCGGATTACTTTGCTGAGATGGTGAAATCTGATACTCATATGGAGAAAGTGAAGTCTAAGCTTTTATATGAGAAGAAACAGATTGAGGAGTCTGAAGAGAGGAGGAAAGCTAGGGATAATAAGAGAATGGCTAAGGAAGTACAGTCTCAGAAGATGAAAGAACGTGCGAAGCAGAAGAAGGATGATATTGAGTCTGTTAAAAAGTGGAGGAAACAGAGGCAGCAGAGTGGTTTTAGTGAGAAAGGGAAAGATCTGGATCTTGAATTTGGAAATGGAAAGAGTTTCCAGAGAGGTGGAGGAGCTAAGAAAAGACCAGGTGTGTCTCCGGGAGATCGATCAGGAGGTAAAGGAGGAAGGCCTACTTCGAGGATGAACAATAAGAAGAGGGAGTTTAGGGATTCAAAGTTTGGTCATGGTGGTAGGAAGGGTTTGAACAAGCAGAACACTGCTGAGACAACTAATGATTTCAAAGGCGGGTTTCGTGGTGGAAAAGCGAGTGGAAACAAGAGACAGAAGAGGTAAAAAGGTTTTGATCATCTAAACTTTATCTACAACTTCAAAACCTATAAAACTATTTATTTTGTTGTCTTCTTGGTTTGTTTTTTGAGAACTTGTATTTTGTTTTTGGAAAACCTTGTGGTAAGGGTTTTAGAACCACTATCTTTAGTTACCATTTTGTACTAAGCTTGAATTAACAAAGGCTCATGTGTTTTTCAAAGTCTCGAGAGTTAAAAAAGAACTTAGCATTCACTATAACCAAAACCAATTCTATATTTAGATTCCCCATAGTAAGACTAGAGCTCCTCAAAAATACCATATCTTAATGTAAAAGTTCCAAGGTTGAAACATTTATTATATATATTGTAAAACTGTAAAGTCTCATAGTTACAAAATGAAACATATATGTTAGAACAAAAATAACAAAAATAAGCTTAGAACATGAACAACAACAAGCAAACCCTCACAAGTATTATTCTGGAACCGGAACCAAACTTGGAAGATATACATAACCACAGACAAAAGCTCTACCATCGTTACGCAAATCACATAGTCCAACATCAACTTGTTTTTTAACAATCCCATCTTTACTAATCTTATAAACACTAACACAAACATCATCATTTGTTTCATCTTCAATCTCTTCCTCACACCATACCATTAAATTATCATTCTTGCCAATGAAGTAACTTGGATGAGCAAGATCTTCATCAGTATGCAACGTCGGGAGCTCGGGACTCGTCACATTTAAGTACTTGGTCCAAGAAACAACCTCATCGCTCAATTTGTTTGTAATCCAAACTTCAATCTTAGTTGCTTCTTCATGTTGATATAACAAAGAAAGTTTATCTCCTCTAAAACTCGATAACGCAGCTGTATCCAATACACCGCATCTAAATGGAAGATTGCTTACGAGTTTAAATGTCTCAGTCAAGAAATCAAAACTTTTGATGAAAATTTCAGGTCTATTGTTCCAATGTGCAACCCAATACATGTTTCCTTTCACAGACACACCTTTGCAAGGAGGATAAATAGACCAATCCAAAGTAGTATCATTAACAAGTCTCCATGAATTAGATTTGAAATCGTATAGTTGTATCTTTGGTTGATAAGATACCGCGATTGCACTCCCATCTTCAGGCTGCCCATCAAAAATCCTTAGAACTTTGTATTCATCACGAGATACAACATTGTTGTATCCAATACCATAGAAGTCATTGCTCAAGTAAAAATCCACTGGTTCGATCCATTTGATTCGATTCAAGAACGGGTTCCAAACCGAGAGTTTGTAGGTTCTTGATCTTGTGTTCTTGCATCTACATAATATTAATCTATCGCAATGGACCATAGCTGAGATTTCAGCTACATTGTGGAACACGTCAGGGATTGGTGAAGATGATCTAGCTCCGTTCTCTGGATTGATGATTTGAACCATACCATCATCGATTCTTATGAATCTTTCTTGAACAAGATCCAAGTATTTGTAGATGAATCTTTTCTCTTTCAGGAGTGCGTACCATTGTTTGCATGCCAATTTGAATTTTGTTAGGTATTCAATTGGAATACTACTGTTAAGTCTTCTTTACCCTAAAGGCGTCGACTTTCCCAAGGAGAAGACCCAACAAACTTATGTTAAGAGGTTTTTCTGTTAAAAACCAGAGATGTTGAAAACAAAGGAGTTGCAGAAAAAACAGAGTTTAAGTGAAGAAGATGAAGCAGAGTTTGAGAAACGAAAATAAAACAGAGCACACACGAATTTGTTTACCCAGTTCACATCAATAGATGCTACGTCTGGGCCGAACCTTACCTTGGAATCCACTAGATTCATATAGCAATTACAAGGTTAAGAAGCTTACAAGTGAACCGATCTAATGCCCTTCACTAGCACTTAGAACTCACTCTGTAACTCCTAACCTTAGAGAAAAACAAGAACAAGTTTATGCTATTACAAGTTTTTTCTCTCACTTCACTATCAATTAATTACCGTAACTCTCTCTTACACCAAAGTTTCCCTTTTATATGATGTCCAAAAGTGGAACCCCTTGCGATGACCTAACGCAGCTGCTGTTTTGATGTGTAACCAAACACAGTTGTTTTCTACGCTTGTGTCTTGAGCCAAACATGCCTTAAAGATTTGAAATCACATGAGGACAAACGGTACGATCGATTAGCTGTAACCTTTATGTTGCCTCCTGTAGTGGTCCCAAAAGTATTTCCTAACTTGAGTTTAGTTTACACCAACTGTAGTTAGTACTTGAGTTAAGGCAGAGCACATGTTTGTCTTTATTCTTTTTGCTTGCTCATCATGATTTTATCTTCACAAATCTCCACCTGAAATCATGAAGCTTAAGCAAATAATTCATGCAAGTCTTTTAAAGAGAGAGTACCTTTGAATCTAGTTTCCGGATTCCCGACTCAGATTCCCTGAATCTTACTACTCAGACTTGACTTGTAGCAAGTTCAAGGCAACTTGATGCTTCCTTACAGTTAAGGTTTTTGTTAATATATCAGCTGGATTCTTCTCCGTTGATATCTTCACAACATCCACAACACCACTTGCAATCACATCTCTGATAAAATGGTATTTAACATCGATGTGCTTAGTCTTTTCGTGGTGCACATTGTTCTTTGATAGCGCAATGGCGCTTTGAGAATCACAGAAGATGTCTACACTCTTCTGATCATAACCAAACTCTGACAACAACCCTATCAACCACACATCCTCTTTTACTGCTTCAGTCAACGACATTTACTATGATTCAGTAGTAGAAAGAGCTACAACCCTTTGCATTCCAGATTTCCAGCTTATGGTGTTTCCACCAAGAGTAAACACTAGACCCGTGATAGATCTGCTTCTGTCAGGATCTACTGCATGATCTGCATCGCAATAACCTACAATCTTAAACTCTGAGCTCTTCTTGTAGAATAATTTAGTTTTCAGAGTTCCCTTGATGTATCTTAGCACCCATTTCACACCAAGCCAATGATCTTTGATAGGTTAGCTCATATACCGGCTAATGATACCTACAGGGTAAGCAAGGTCAGGACGAGTACCAATCATAGCATACATGATGCTTCCGACTGCATTAGAGTAAGGTGTAGTCTTCATGAAATCTTCATCTCTTTTCAGCTGAGCTTCGGTTGCAGCACGCATTTTAAGATGAGCTCCTAGTGGTGTCACCACATGCTTTGCTTCTCCCATGCCATATGTTTCCAGAATTTTGTTTAAATAACCTTCATGTGACAGCCATAAAACCCCAGCAGCTCTGTCTCGAATAATCTCCATGCCAAGATATCTACAGGGTTAGCAAGGTCATGACGAGTACTAATCATAGCATACATGATGCTTCTGACTGCATTAGATTAAGGTGTAGTCTTCATGAAATCTGCATCTCTTTTCAGCTGAGCTTCGGTTGCAGCCCGCATTTTAAGATGAGCTCCCAGTGGAGTCACCACATGCATTGCTTCTCCCATGCCATATATTTCCAGAATTTTGTTTAAATAACCTTCATGTGACAGCCATAAAACCCCAGCAGCTCTGTCTCGAATAATCTCCATGCCAAGAATTTTCTTTGCAGCCCCGAGATCTTTCATTTCAAACTTTTGACTAAGTACCTTTGACTAAGATCTTTCATTTTGTTTAAAGAAGCAATATCTCATTTCAAACTGAGCTATTGCTTCTTTGTTCTTGGCAGCCACAAGCATATCATCTACATAGATGAGTAGATATATCTTTGAACCATCAAGCAATCCTTTAATGTAAGCACAACTGTCATAATCACTTCTCACAAAGCCAATTTCAGACATGTATGTGTCAAATTTCTCATTCCACTGCCTTGGTGCTTGCTTGAGTCCATACAAGGATTTGTTTAAGAGACATACCTCATCTTTATTGAACATCGATTCATAACCTTGTGGAGGAGTCATGTAGATCTTTTCTTTTAGCTCTCCATAGAGAAAAGCCGTTTTCACGTCTAACTGCTCCAATTCAAGATCTTCTTGAGCTACAACTGAAAGTAGTATCCTTATAGACACATGTTTCACTACTGGTGCAAAGATCTCATCATAATCGATTCCTTCCCTTTGAGCATACCCTTTGGCAACAAGTCTTGCTTTAAAACGAGGTTCCTCAACACCCAGTATCCCAAGTTTATACTTGTAGATCCATCTGCTACCAATGATCCTCTGATTCATAGGTCTTTTAACAACTGTCCAAGAATGATTCTGGATTTGAAAATCCATCTCTTCATCCATAGCAAGCTTCCATTTCAGCCAATTGGAATCTCTTAGTGCTTCTTTGTAATCCTCAGGCTCAATTTTATCCCCATCTTCTGTAGTATAGAGAGCTTCAGCAAAATAATCCTCATAATCAAACCTTCTAGGTGCATGAATTTTTCTTCTGATTCTATCTCTTGCAAGATGATAGCTTGGAGGTGAGTGACTTAGATCGTAACCTGCATCATCATCTTCAGTTTGAGTTATTGGGGTAATAGAATTTAGACTTACAGTGACTTGCTGTTCTTGTGCAGACATATGATCTCTACCTGAGGTGACTTCCTCCTATGCATCAAGGTCTAGGTCTAAAAAAGATCCAGACTGTTCCTCATCTTCACTAACAACAATTTCTTGTTTAAGCAACAGATCTCTATATGTTGCATTTTCTTGAAATATCACATTTCTACTCACAATGCATTTTTTCTCTTCAACTAGCTCAATCTTGTAACTTTTTACCCCAGGTGGATATCCAACAAAAACTCCTTTCTTAGCTCTAGGGCTTAACTTTCCATCATATGTGTGAACAAAAGCTACACACCCAAACCTTCTCAAGTAGCTATACACATGTAATTTTCCAGACCATTTCTTATCCGGTATCTCAAAGTTTAGAGCTGAAGATGGTGTCTTGTTAATGAGAATAGTGGCAGTATGTGTTGCTTCTGCCCAAAAATGTTTTGGAAGACCAGAATCACTTAATATACTTCGAACTTTCTCCATGATAGTTCTGTTCATGCGCTCTGCAACACCGTTTTGCTGAGGCGTGTATGCACAAGTTTTGTGCTTCTAAATTCCTTTAGACTCACAGAAGCCATCAAATAGCTTGTTGCAGAACTCTAGGCCATTGTCGGTTCTGAGAGTCTTGATTTTCTCATCACTTTGGTTCTCCACCAGATGTATCCAATCAACAAATTTCTCAAATGCTTCATCTTTTGTTCTCAAGAAATAAACCCATACCTTGCGTGTGTAATCATCAATGAACGAGATGAAGTACTGGCATTTACCAAGAGATAATGGTATTGTTGGTGCTACCCACAGGTCTGAGTGAATGTACTTCAGTCTCTCCTTTGTATCATGCTGAGCCAAATTAAAACTCACTATTTTGGCTCTACCAAATATGCAGTCTTCACATATTTCAAAGGTATAAACTTTCTTTCTATCCAAGAACCCCTTTTTCAACAAGAGGTTCATGTTTTTCTGACTCATATGACCTAATCTCATGTGCCATAACACTGTATCATCTTGTCGTTTTACAACTGACAGAGATTCTTGAGTAATGGACCTCCATTGAAGCAGATAGAGAGTGTCGTATCTTCTTCCTGTAAGCAAGACCTGATCACCAGCCTTTATGTTTAACACTCCATTCACATACTCAAATTTGTAACCAGCTTTCTCAAAGGTTCCCAATGACAGAAGATTTCTGTCCATATCAGGGATATACCTTACATTTGTGAGCAATACGCTTAAGCCAGCCTTATTTTGCAATCTGATTGAACCAACTCCTTTAACCTTAGCCATTGTTTTATTCCCCATAAGAACAGAACCACCTGTTTCTTCATTCAATTCCTCAAACCACTCTATTTTATGTGTCATATGGTAACTGCAACCAGTGTCCATGATCCACTCTTCTTCTAGATGTACATCGGTAGAAGATAATTATTCTGACACATATAAACCAGTTGCTTCAGCTAAGTTACTTTTCCCATTTAATGTTTCACCTTTATTGTGACCTTGCTTAGGCTGAGCTTTGTTCTTGTTTGGGCAGGCATTCTTGAAGTGCCCTTCTTCTCCACATATCCAACACCCTTTTCTACTTTTGGACTTTGATCTGCCTCTTGAAACCTTTGTACCCTTTTCTCTTTGCTCAGATCTTCCTCATCGTCTCAGTATTTTCTTTTACATAAAGACCTTCAGCTTGACCTTTGATACTTTTCTTAACAGACCCAAACTCAAGTTCTTTTGAGTATATTGCTGCAATAACTTCATCTAGGGTCAAAATAGTTCTGCCTGAATTGTATTTCAAAGTATCTTTCAACTGATCAAAAGGCTTAGGTAGTGACATCAACAACAGAATGGCTTGATCTTCATCAGATATCATGACATTTATGTTTTCCAAATATGCTATAATATGAAGGAACTCATCAATGTTACCTTCAATGGACAGATTTTCAGACATCTTGAAGCTGTATAGCTTCTGTTTAAGATAGATTCGGTTTGGAAGAGCCTTGGACATGTATAGCTTGTCCAACATGGTTAGCATAGCAGCTGCAATCTGTGCTTTCTTAATCTTCCTTAGGACTCTATCTGTAACACTTAACACAATCGTGCTTCTAGCCTTTCTCTTCTTTTCTTCTAAAGCTTCATGTTTTTCCAAAGCTTCTTTACCTTCCTTTTTTGTCTTGTCTGAAGCTTTCTCCACCAGAGCTTCAGTTTCTTTTAAAGCAACACTCAGACCCAAAATATCCAGATGAGCCATGAGCTTCTCTTTCCACATAGTGTAGTCTCCACGACCATCAAACTTTTCAACCTCTATCCTTGCCGAAGACATGATTCTGAGCTTGATAGAACTTTACATAACCACCAACAACGAACCAAACAGCTCTGATACCACTCTGTTAAGTCTTTTTTACCCTAAAGGCGTCAACTTTCCCAAGGAGAAGACCCAATAAACTTATGTTAAGAGGTTTGTCTGTTAAAAACTAGAGATGTTGAAAACAGAGGAGTTGCAAAAAAAACAGAATTTAAGTGAAGAAGATGAAGCAGAGTTTGAGAAACGAAAATAAAACAGAGCACACACAAATTTGTTTACCCAGTTCACATCAATAGATGCTACGTCTGGGCCGAGCCTCACCTCGAAATCCACTAGATTCAGATAGCAATTACAAGGACAAGAAGCTTACAAGTGAACCGATCTAATGCCCTTCACTAGCACTTAGAACTCACTCTGTAACTCCTAACTTTAGAGAAAAACAAGAACAAGTTTATGCTATTACAAGTTTTTTCTCTCACCTCACTATCAATGAATTACCGTAACTCTCTCTTACACCAAAGTTTCCCTTTTATATGATGTCCAAAAGTGGAACCCCTTGCGATGACCTAACGCAGTTGCTGCTTTGATGTGTAACCAAACACAGTTGTTTTCTACGCTTATGTCTTGAGCCAAACATGCCTTAAACATTTGAAATCACATGAGAACAAACGGTACGATCGATTAGCTGTAACCTTCTCATTGCCTCCTGTAGTGGTCCCAAAAACATTTCCTAACTTGAGTTTAGTTTACACCAACTGTAATTAGTACTTGAGTTAAGACAGAGCGCATGTTTATCTTTATTTTTTTTGCTTGCTCATCACGATTTCATCTTCACACCTACAAAATGTTTCTTCTATTAAATCAATAGGAATCAACGAAAGTTCAGACGAAGCCATGAATGAAAAATTGTAAAAAGAATTCAAACAGAAAATTATGACACAATAAGTGGTCTCATTTGTAATTTTATGTCGTGGATATGGTAATAAAGAATTAAGCGTTACCTCTAGTTTTTTTTAATTAAATTTTGTGACGTTACGATGCTGATAGAATTGGCCTTTTCCGTATATGGCTGACAGGTTTCCCATTTTTCTCGTGTTTGGTTTGAGGTTTATATTGAAGAAGGAATAAAACACAATTGTGGGTAAATCTGCAATGTTAGAGAAAGTTAGGGTACAATTCTTAATTAAAATGTAAGAGTTTAGACGGGAAAAAAAAAAAAAAAAACTAATCGGTTTGTCACCTAATCGATGAGAACCAATGCCAATTTATTTTTGGTTTAAACCAAACCAAATTCGACATAAAGGTACCTATCACGTCATCATGCTAGAAATAAAAGAACACACTGAAAGATTTTTTTTAATATTTATGAGTGTCTTAGTCATGCCATTCAGAGTAGAACAAAACGTGGTGATGAGCCACGTATAAAAACATCAAAGAGAATCAAGATCCACCTTTGTAATACTTATCGTCCGTATCACATCCACTCAAAATGTTATCCATATCTTCAGTGTCTATATTCTTCGTAAATATCAAATCTTTACATCATGTAAACACATAATAGTTAGAAGCAAGATGTGAATTCAAATTGTTTTTTTGTGTGTTTGGATAAGCATCGTGGTTTTAGTGTGTAAGAACACTCGTCACCATGCATGTCAAGCTCTCCTTCCTATATAATAAACTAAAACAATCCATCGTTTTGCAACACATCAACAACAACAAAAAATGACAATGGCCACAAAATTAATCATAACACTTCTCCTTCTCATCTCCATAGTTTTCGTCCATTCCTCCTCCTTCCGCGTGGAGGTCGAAGAAGAGTTCGAACCACCACATGCAGGGGAACAAGAACATCCTGGCCGCGGTCCTGGTAGTGTTCCCGGCCGCGGTCCTGACGGCAGCTCCGGCGAAGAAGAAGAGGAAAGGTCGAGGGACCATCCATACCACTACAGGAAGAGAAGTTTCGAGAGTTGGTTTCGGTCAAAGGAAGGTTTTGTGAAAATCTTGCCTAAGTTCACAAAACGCTCACCGTTCCTCTTCCGTGGGATTGAAAACTACAGATTCTGGTTGGCGGAGATGCAGCCAACCACGTTCCTAGTGCCTCACCATTTTGATGCTGATTCCGTGTTTCTAGTCCTACAAGGTAAAGGAGTGATTGAGTTCGTGACGGATAACACAAACGAAGCGTTTCACATAAGAAGAGGTGATGTTGTTAGAATCCCTTCAGGTGTCACTCACTTTATCACAAACACTAACCAGACCGTTCCTTTCCGCCTGGCTAAGTTAGCCATCCCCGTCAACATTCCTGGCTCTGCCAAGGTCCATATATATTTAACTCTTAGATGGTTTTTTCACAGTCCGGAGCCAGTCTTTAGTCTATATTAACGTTGTTTTAACCTTGATTTGTCACAGGATTACTTCCCTGCTCCATCCCAATTTCAGCAATCATACTTGGCTGGGTTTAGCAAAGATGTCATCTCTACTAGTTTCAACGTATGCTTCTTAACTTTTCCTTCTTTTAAATATTATTCAACATATACAGATATATTATCCTAATATTGCTAGACATATTTTACTAAATTGTCAATATTGTTAATTAATAGTTAGCCAAGTGTTTCTTTGTTATTATTATTTTTTTTTTTGATAAAGAAGTTTTTCTCTTTATTATTGAATCTATAGTTACCGGAAGACTTGGTAGAGAGATTGGTTAGAAAATCAAAACAAATAAACCAAGGGATTCTGCGAAGAGTTTCTCCAGACCAGATCAAGGAACTCACCCAACACGCTACTGATCCTTCAAACAAACACAAGAAGCACAAAGACAAAGACACGAGCGTGATTTTCAAACCTTTCAACATCTTTGAAAAAGATCCAATCTACTCCAACGACTTTGGTCATTTCCACGAGGCACGTCCTAAGAATTTTGATCAACTCCAAGACCTTCACATCTCCGTTGCTTGGGTCAGCATGAAACAGGTTTTACATTATTAATCAACAATCCTTATTTCCTAAAACTTGATGGTTTGGTTAATCACTACTAATAGAAACAACGTGTTGTGTATGTAAATATGTAGGGTTCTGTGTTGCTTCCTCATTTTGACTCTAAGGCCACGTTTGTATTGTTCGTGGAGAATGGTTGTGCTCGCTTTGAGATGGCTTCTCCGTATAAATTTCATGGTGAGCAACAACAACAATGGCCAGGACAACAAGAACAACAAGAAGACATAAGTGGGAACGTATACAAGATTGTGTCACACGTTTGTAAAGGCGACGTTTTTATCAACCCGGCAGGTCATCCATTCACTATACTCACACAAGATCAAGACTTTGTCGTGACAGGGTTTGGTATTCGTGCCACCGATAGTACAAGAACGTTCCTTGCAGGTAAAGTAAAAGGGTTTAAATTGATTTTTCTAAAATTCTCTTGATGAGTGTGTAAGTTTCACTGAAAATGTAACTTGTGTGTGGTGTAGGAAAAGAGAATATGCTGAACAACCTTAACACGGTGGCGACGAGGTTGACGTTTGGTGTGGGAAGAGAAGTGGCGAAGCAGCTGTTCACGAGCCAAAACTTTACATACTTTGCACCTACGAACCCTAGCCGTCAACAATTTCCACAGAACCGCAAGCCATCGTTCCAATCAATCTTCAACTACGCCGGTTTTTGAGATCAATGTGTTTATATATAGTCTCTTAAGAAATAAGGTTAAATAATCTGTGTGACGATGTAATAAGATCAGGTGAAGCTCTGTACCGAGTTTCTTGAGTTGTAAATTTTGCTGTGACGATCGAATCTCCTCTGTTTAATAAATAATAAAACTTTCGTTTTGGATATTCTTGAAATAAGAGGGCACAAAAGATTAGGTCTATTCTTGAACTTTTAATTCAAGATGTTGATAAATCACCAGAAACAACTATGCAACTAACCTCGAAACAAAGGTTATACTCTAGAAGTTCATGAAATCCATTTTAGATCAATTCTCTAGAACCAAACTCTATTAGATACATTTTTGTAACGGTTAAAGTGGGTTCGAGGAGTTTATTGAATATGTCCCATATCGATGTGGTATTTCTATGAGTTAGGCTCACATTTTTTATTATGGTACTAGAGTTACATCCAATTTTTTATTGTGAGATTTCTTGTATATGTCTAGTTTCATACAAAAATTATGTCCCTCCTAAACGTGAGAGGGGTGTATAATAGAAAAAATCATGGTACTTGAAAAATGTGTTTTTAATAAATATGTGACAATATTCTACAATTAGACTAGTTTTTGAGTGCAAGTTAAACAAGAACAAAAGCTACACCTTTTTTTTAGTGTTTGGAAATGTATTTTTTTGTGTGTTTGGAAAATCATCTAATTGTGACCAATCGTGGTTTTGGTGAGTAAGAACACTCGTCACCATGCATGTCAATCTCTTCTTCCTATATAATAAACTAAAACAATCCATTATTTTCCAAACATATCAACAACAACGAGAAAAATGGCAATAACCAACAAATTAATCATCACACTTCTCCTCCTCATCTCCACAGCTTTCGTCCACTGCTTGACCTTCCATGTGGAGGTCAAAGAGAGTTCGAGCCACCACAGCAAGAGGAACAAGAACGTACCGGCCGTGGTCCTGGCGGTGGCTCCGACGAAGAATAGGAAGAAGAGCCAACAGAGAATCCATACCGCTTCAGAAAGCGGAGTTTCTAAAAAATATTTCATAAAAATGTGTTCAACGCCGGCTTTATGCCTAATTTCACAAAAACGCTCACCGTTTCTCTTCCGTGGGATTAAAAACTATAGATTCTGGTTGATGGAGATGGAGCCAACCACGTTCCTAGTGCCTCATCATTGGGATGCTGATTCCGTGTTTCTAGTCCTACAAGGTCCAGGAGTGATTGAGTTCGTGACGGATAACTCGAACGAAGCGTTTCACATAACCAGAGGTGATGTGGTTAGAGTCCCTTCAGGTGTCACTCACTTTCTGATAAATATTAACCAGACCGTTCCTCTCCGCCTTGCCAAGATCGCCGTCCCCGTCAACATTCCTGGCCACGTCAAGGTCCATTTGTTATTTTAATCACTTTTTTTTTTCATTAATATGAATCCACTCTTATAAGACTTTACAAGCTTAGTGATAGTATAGTAGTTTGTGATGTGTCACCACTTGAATTATTTGGAGTAAGCTTTTAACAAAAACTATTAACGTTGTTAAACCTTGATTTGTCCCAGGATTATTTCCCTGCTCCATCCCAACTACAACAATCCTACTTTACCGGGTTTAGCAAAGAAGTCCTCTCTGCTAGTTTTAACGTATGCTTCTTAACTTCTTCCACTTTAAATATTCAACATATATATGAATATGATGAGATGAGCCTAAACTATTTCTCACTAAATCGGGACATAGTAAGGATCGAATTCGGGTTTGAATATTTTAGGTAATCTCCAATAATTGCGGAAAATTTTGAAACAATATTTTTTAGACGCGTCTTTTTATTATTAAGTCTTGTGATAACCAAGTGTTTTAGTATTATTAAATCTATAGATACCGGAAGAATTACTAGGGAGATTGGTTACAATATCAAAACAAATGAGACAAGGGATCATGCGAACAGTTTCTCCAGATCAGATCAAGGAACTTACCGAACACGCTACATCTCCTTCAAACAAATACAAAGAGAGCATGATGTTACGACTTTGGTAATTTCCACGAGGCAAATCCTAAGAGTTTTAGTCAACTCCAAGACCTTAACATTGCCGTCGCTTGGTGTAACATGACACAGGTTTACAATCAACAATCCTTAAACCCTATGGTTTGATTGATATCAATAGTCAATTACTAATTTGAGAAACGGGTTGTGTAAAACATATAACGATCCTTGTTCCTTCCTCAATATAACACTGAGACAACCTTTATAACATTCGTGGAGAATGGTTGTGCCCGCTTCGAGATGGCTTCTCCGTATAAATTCCAAGGAGAGCAACCACAATGGCATGGACAACGAGTAGAAGAAGAAGAACTGAGAGGAAATATATACAAGGTTGTGTCACACGTATGTAAAGGCGACGTATTTATCTTTCCGGCAAGTCATCCATTGGCAATACTCTCGCAAGATCAAGACTTTGTCGCGATAGGGTTTGGTATTCATGCCTCCAACAGCACAAGAACGTTTCTTGCAGGTAAAGAAAGGTAGTTTTAATTGATAAAAGTTTCTTTATGAGTGTGTGTCTCTGAAAATGCATTTTGTGTGGTTGGAATTTAGGACAAGAGAATATGCTGAGAAACCTCAACACGGTGGCGACGAGGCTGACCTTTGGAGTGGGAAGTGAAGTGGCGAGGAAGCTGTTCACTAGCCAAAACTATTCCTACTTTGCGCCTACGAATCCTAGCCATCAAAAATTTCCAGAGAAACGCGAGTCATCGTATCAATCAATCTTCAACTTCGCCGGTTTTTGAGATCAATGCGTTTATTATAGTCTAAGAAATAAAAAGTTTTGGCATAATTCTGTCTTGACGATGTAATAAAAATATATATGGTGACGCTATGTAAGTTTTGTGTCTACTGAGTTTCTTGAGTTGTAAATTGATGTGGCTGCTCTGTTTTATAAACACTAGCAACTAGTACAAATTATCTTGGGAAAATTCCAAATAAATTCTTGAACTTAACGAAGATTTCCATGTAAATACATAAACTCAATTTTCTTTGGGGTAAAACATGTACTTTTGATATTTTCCATATAAAACATGAATTACAATTTTTCCCCACCATTAAACTCTTAACCAAGGACAAAGAAAAAAAAATGATGGGCCTTGTAATGAAAGCCCATTTCATTTAAAGCTGTTATTTGAAGTGGATATGTCTAAAATACCCCTGACAATCACGTGGAATTACACAATCATCCCCTTCTTCCCCGAGAAGGCTTGTTCGTCAAGACGCTTTAAAGTTATAATCTCTTACGAATTACGATCCTTGCAACGCCGGAGAAAAGCAAAATCGGAATTAGAGTCGGAGAACGAACAGATCCGTAACATAAGATAATAGATGGAGTGTGTATTCGGTCTAGTTGGGAATGGATTCGCCATCGTTGCAGCTGATACATCGGCTGTTCACAGTATCCTTCTTCACAAAAACAACGAAGACAAAATCATGGTTCTTGACTCTCACAAGCTTGTAGCTGCAAGCG
Organism: Cardamine occulta; assembly: GCA_028015245.1. Taxonomy (NCBI): domain Eukaryota; kingdom Viridiplantae; phylum Streptophyta; class Magnoliopsida; order Brassicales; family Brassicaceae; genus Cardamine; species Cardamine occulta. The sequence continues at coordinate 9,381,168 of CM051370.1, read as the reverse complement.
GCGAGCCAGGTGACCGGTAAATTCCTCTTCCGATACTCCTTTATCTCCATGATTTAGCTGTGAAGAGATAGTACTTTGAACTGTTTTCGCATTTGGGGTTTGATTAGGGTCCAGTTCACGGAGTACGTTCAGAAGAACGTGTCGTTATACAAATTCCGAAATGGAATCCCTTTGACTACCGCCGCCGCTGCTAATTTCACTCGCGGAGAGCTCGCCACCGCTTTGAGGAAGGTAAGCTCTTTCTTCTTCTTCTTCTTCTAGCTCTGTTTTATTAGGGTTTTGATTTGGGGATTTGCCTTTATTGTCTTCTTTTGATTCCATTTTACAGCGAAATTGTTTTGATTGAAGTTTTTCTGTGAATTGAATTGAAGCTTTCTTCTGCAAGTTTTTGATATTACTTATTTTGAAAATTCAAGCAACTTCTTTGCAAAGCAATGAGGTAGACTTACTTACTATCCTGTGGATGATATAGAGCATGGTAGATAGTATTATAGTAAGTCTGTCTATAGCCATATGATCACTACAAGAGTTGCAAAAGTTTCTATTAGAGATGGTTGAAGTACTGATGGATTCGTACTTATTGTTTAGAATGCAATTTTGTATGTGTTAAAAGATGAAACTCAGATTGAAACTGATAATTTTTATGTACAAACTTCGGTGTTGGCTTTATGTTAGGCTTAACATGACTATTGAAGAGTTGTCCTGTTGTTGAAGGATGGTCTTGTACTCTTGTTTATATGACTTGATTATGTAATGCTAATCTGTGATTATTGCCCTTTTGGGCTACTACTTGGTATTAAACTGTGCTGAGAGTAAAATAAAACCATGTGATCTTTACTTTTGCTTGGGAATGGATGGAAATCTGTTTTGTTTACTATCGGTATGTTCTTAGCTCTTTTGAAATATCTAATTTCTCTTTTGTTCTGTTTGATCAGAATCCGTATTCGGTGAATATCCTAATGGCTGGCTACGACAATGAGAGTGGTGCATCCCTTTACTACATCGACTACATTGCAACTCTCCACAAAGTTGACAAGGGAGCTTTCGGTTACGGCTCCTACTTCTCCCTCTCCACAATGGACAGGCACTACCGCAGCGACATGTCTGTAGAAGAAGCCATTGAACTGGTAGACAAATGCATACTTGAGATCAGGTCAAGACTGGTCGTCGCACCACCAAACTTTGTGATCAAGATCGTTGACAAAGATGGAGCTCGTGATTACGCATGGCGTCAGTCGGTAAAGGATGTCACTACTGCTGTTGTCTGAGTTTGGTTTTTCAGATGTTTGTCTGTGACATTTGCTTTTGATTTTAAGAAATTGGATTTGAGTATCAATCTTATTGCGATTCCACAAAATAGGCACCCAAAGAACAAATGATATATTACTTCAGACAATAATACAAAGTAAAATCTCACTGGAAACAAAGAACAGTATACACAAAGCAATGACCAAATAAATGGTTTAATCGGCGATGCATAGATAAAATCACATGAGGAAGAAATGATCAGTAGAATTTGAAAGCTACGAGAGCGATGGTGAAGAAGAGAAGAGATGGTGAAAGGGCGTAGGCGGATGAAGTAGTTTGAGTAGGTCGACTGCTGCTTCCACCGTCGTCTGATGTCGGAGCTCCATTGTCAACTGATGGTGTAAAAGGTCGTGTTGTATCGGACTGGGGTGTCTGAGCTGCCGGAGTTGGCTCTGGAACTATTGGAGTTGTCGTTGCTGGACCTGGAGACATGGCCGGTCCAAATGTAGCAGCAGGTCCTGTTCCCAAAGAGAAAAGATTCTCATAAGATTAATTTCCGAGTAAAGTTAATAATGTGATTAACTGAGATAATCATGTGATTGATGTATTTACCAGGAGCAGCAGCTGGAGCAATATTGGCTGTAAAAAGTTGGAAGATCAAAACGTAATTAGATAATTGAAAAGCAGTTAATGATTAGAGGGTAATGATTTGATTTTAGTTACCTTGGCATTGAAGAGGGACTCTAGGCATGTTACAAGCACGAGGAAGAGAGACAGCGGTTGTTCGGTTAATCGGAATATTGAAAGGAACAGCTCCGGTGACAATAAGACAAAGACATCCCATTCCTCCGGTTGTCAAAGACCTCAGCGAGTTACAACAATCAGAAGATGGTGAAGTTCCATTGCTGCTACTGTTGGTTAAGATACTCATACAAGGACCAACAGTAGTCATCATTGATGGAGTGCATTGGCTAAGTGGTTGTTGTTGGCTACGAACCGGCAAAGCTAGCGCTGCGATCAGCGCAACCACCACGAGTAGAGTCTTCGACATTGTTGATCGATTTAAGCTTTGTTTGTTTGTTGTTGTTCTTTTGTGGTTGTGTGTGTTTGGTGTTTGTGTTGATGTGATGAGAAAGAAGCAATTGTGAGATTGGTTTTATAGAATGGTGAAAAAGTGGAGGGAAGAAAAGGAAGTGTGTATAGGTCAACTACTATTAACTAACTATTTCGTTTTTGTTATTTGGGTCGTTGGTGGAGGTGAAACGACCAATGGGATACATCCATGTGTACTGGAGGGGTATGGTAGATAGCTGTCTTGAATTGTATTAGATGAACCACTCTTGCTCGGTTGTTCTGTTTTGGTAACTAAACTAAAGATCAATGAGATTCCATTAACTTTGAGTCAGTAGCTCAACGTTGAACCGGAGACAAGACTTGGAGGAGTCAGGGTCAGGACCTAAGTTCATCGGCTGTAGAAAAGAGACCACATTTATCTTTGCTTTGTTCTCCTACCCAAAGAGATATATAGATTTTGATCTACAACTTCACGGATATAGGAAAAAAGAGGAACAAACAAGAAGAGATTCCATTAACTTTAAGCTAATAACTATCATGTTGAGTTAAGACCAAATGTTAAGCTAACAAAAACTATACACTCGCATGCTAATAATATAAATGATTGGTACTTTAGATAAATCATAAATGATAAAATGATAGTAGCCTAGATTAACGGAATCATTTTACAAAGAGGTAAAAAGTAAATGAATGAAAAAGAGTAACGTTTTAAAAGACATAAAAACTATATTTTCAATAATGGCTACTAATTTTCTTGGTTTATTTCAGTTGGTCTTATTCTGGTTTTCTTAGTATTATTATCTTCTTCTTTAAGGTAGAATTCAACTTTCATATAGTTTGAAAAACACGACAACTATATGACCAAAATAACTCACCTTTGAATCAAAAATCAAACATATTTTAATCTAGAACGTCAAAAGACTTGTAAAAGATGATGTCCTAACTCAGAGACTTGTAAGCCTTTTTATCAAAAAAAAATAAAGAAAAAGATGATGTCCTAACTCAAAGTTTCCGACACCTGTTATTTAGTCAAGTCAAATAAAAATAAAAGAATACAAAACAATTCTACATTATTAATATAGTCATTAGCAAAACTCCAAAAGCCTTAATCAAAGGAAGAAGTAGTTCAACAACCAAAGCCTAAGACAGTCACAAAGACCACCGCGACCCTAAGAATACAAACGGATCAGTTCTGTTCACAATACAACACTTCATGTCCAAGTTTGAACAGATCAAAACAAAAACTGTTAGAAAAGTAGGAAAGAGTTGGTCACCCAAATCCCAAATTAAGCCATCTTTATTTCCTTAATTCCTTATTTATACCCAAAAGGCTCCACAATATCCAATCAAACAAACAAACACAACAAAACCAAACAAAACTCAAAAGGATTCTTCTCCAAAACACAACATCTCAAGAAAAAACATGAAAATGGGAAAGGGTTTAGTGTTCCTTACAGTTTTGATGGCTGTGATGTCTTCTACAAGAGTCTCTGCTCAGTCAAGTTGTACAAACGTGTTGATCAGCATGGCACCATGTCTCAACTACATAACCGGAAACTCTACCTCTCCTTCTCAGCAATGCTGTCGTCAGTTGGGTAACGTAGTCCAGTCTTCTCCTGAATGTTTGTGTCAAGCCCTCAACGGTGGAGGCTCTCAGCTCGGGTTCAATGTTAACCAAACACAAGCTCTTGGTCTACCAAGAGCTTGTAATGTTCAGACTCCTCCTGTCAGTAGCTGTAATACCAGTAAGAATCTCAAAACATCAACCTATTAAGATTGTTCCAATTCCAAATCTTGTGAATCTCACAGAGTATTTACATTTTTGCAGGTGGTGGTGGTTCTAATTCTGACTCTCCTGCAGAATCACCAAAATCTTCAGGTAATATGACTTAAAACAAATGCAAGGAAGAAACACAAATCTCAGTATATTCTCCGTTATCTAATGGACCTATGTTTGATATGTTAGGACCAGGAAATGGATCAAAAACTGTACCAGTAGGAGAAGGAGATGGACCATCCTCAGATGGAAGCTCTATCAAGTTCTCATTTCCTCTTCTTGCCATCCTTTCCGCGGCTTCCTACATCGCATTCTTCTGAAACCGATGAAGCTTTTGTGCTACTCAGATTGAATTCTTTATTTTTCCCTATTTATTCACATTTTGTTGTGATTTTGTATGATGTGTTTTTATGCTCTATGAATCGATACCTCTCTGTGTGATATTGCTTTTGTTGTACCAACGGCGAGCATTTTGGATCTCTTTACCTTTTATAATAAACATTTACATTCCAGAACAGAATTTGAAATACAGTGAACCTTACATCAAAATATATTGATAGATACCAACCTTTCCAAGAGACTAAGACACATGAAAGTGAAACCAAGCCAATGAACAATTATAACTTACCATTATTAGAAAACCACCAACATTGCATAACAACCATGTTCATGAATCACACTATGTAATCTTGCTAATGTTACAGAGAGTATATAAAGGTTATCAGTAGACAAACAAAAAGAATCAAAGTTGATACATAAAATTATTTTCTACAATAATCAGATAACTAAGAATGCGACCGAGATCGCACAAACTCCTCGAGTTTTTCCCATACTTCTAATGCAGCCGCTCGGTCTTGATGCCGCTTATTCTTGCTAATCTGATTAGTTCAGAAAACACAGACGTTCCATGATTCAGTAAATCATATCTTGACAACAATTTTAACAACATTATATATATATATATAAGAGTGTTAAGTTTCTCACAGAGATAATCTTCACATTCCACTGCTTCACCGTCTTGGCTGATTCGATACTATCATCTTCAAACCGCAAGAAGAACCCAATAACTACAAACAACAACAACAAAAAACACAAACTTCAGCTTCAATAGAAACCAAAAGCTACACAAAAGTTAAATTCTAATCCCCAAGAAAACCAATAGATTTGAATCATTAGTGCTTACTCTTATTGAATATCTCAACATGATCCTTAAAAGGCCAATCTTTAAACTGCCAATCTTTGCCCAACACAAAAACCGCAACAACACGGTCCCAATCATCAGGCTTCAAAGCAGAAGGCTTATCCCTAACTTCATAAGCAGTCACAACTCTCTCCCTATCTCTACTAAACTTCTTCTGAACTGTAATACAATCAGGCTTTAACCCTTTCATCTGCTTAGCTTTAACATCATTAGGTATATAAACACCATCTTCAAGAAACTCTTTAACATTGTATATAGTAATCAACGTTTGAAACGCACTGGGAACAAGAATTATAGGAACACCTTCACCAATCTTCCCAGCTTTGAAATGTAGCTTAGATTTAGGGTTAGCATCATAACCAGAATCATCACCACCTCCACTAAACCCTACAATACCTCTTTCTTCAGCACCCATTAACCTACTCTTTGCAACTAATCCATCTTTCCTCTGATGAGACTCAATCCTCTGTCTTTCTTCTTCTCTCTTAGTCGAATTCACTAACACACTGTAGAAATCTCTGTTCTTGCATTGAAGAATCGCGTCTCGGCTCTTCAATGGTCGTTCATTGGATCGAATTAGCATAATGTAATCAACATCGTCGCCGGATTTTCCGAAATCTTCAACTTCCATATCCTCAATTGCGTTTTCACGAGACACAAAAGCTGAATTGTCTTGATCTGGTCGATATTCTTCGTTCTGCTTCTGGCTCTGTGCGTTTTGTTGCTGGAGTAAGAGATAATCAATTGAATCGGAAGAAGCTACTTTTCCGGTGAGGTAATCGAGGAGTGGTTTCCGATCTGGTAATGTTACTGCCGGGACGGATTTTTTGACGGTTGATTGCATATACTCTCCGTGTTTCAGATGTTGATTCTTCACATAGTGTACTAATGCTTCTAAAGTGTAGAGAGTTCCACCTTTTGATCTGTACGCCGTCTCCGTCGCGCATGGAAACGAATATTCCGATCCGAATCGGTAATTAGCTCCGACTCGCTCGATTTTATCTAAGTCTACTCTGGTTGTGAAATCTTTCAGCACTGATAACGGATCCATGGTTTCGGAGAAAGATTTGATCTTTGATTTTTAGGGTTTATTACGAAGCTCACAGAGAATACGAGAGACTCTTGAAGAAGAGAGAGAAAAGAGATGAGAGTGAAAACACAATGGGTAAATTGGTAATTTTACATAAGTGATAAAGATGTGAATCCAACTAAAAGAGGCCCAAACATTAATGGGCCTTTAAAGCCTTATAGAATCATATTTACGTTTGTTGAATTTTATAATTTTACAGAACCACTATGGAATCACCACCAAGAATCTTCCTCCGGCCGTTCGATCTCTCCGATGCAGAAGACGTACTTAAATGGGCCGGTGAAGATGACGTCACACGTTACCTCCGTTGGGCCACCGTTAAGACCCTAGAAGAAGCCCAACAACACATCTTAAACAAGGCTATACCACACCCATGGCGCCGTTCTATTTCTCTCCTCAACGACGGTCGTTCGATCGGTTACGTCTCCGTCAAGCCAGATTCCGGTGATGGTAGGTGTCGAGCTCATCTCGGATACGCCGTCGGTAGAGAGTTTTGGGGACGGGGGATAGCTACGGCGGCAGTGAGGATGGCGATGGACCAAGCTTTTGAGGATTTGCCGGCGGTGGTGAGGCTACAAGCGGTGGTGGAAGTGGAGAATAAAGCGTCTCAAAGGGTTTTGGAGAAAGCTGGGTTTCGAAAAGAGGGTTTGCTTGAGAAGTATGGATTTTGCAAAGGAGTGATTAGAGATATGTTTCTCTATAGTTTTGTTAAAGCATGATGATAATTAAAGGTAAAATGGGGAAGTAACTAAAATAGTATTCGGTTTTTTACTTTTTTTTACCGAAAGGTACAATAGCAAAAATTAGGTTTAGATTGAAAAAGATGTTTACGGCAACAAATGATGGTGCATTTTGTCTCGATGCTTTTATCATGTCATAAGTTTTAAGTCGTGTCCTATGATCTATGGTGATTGATGACTTTTATCTTTCTTCAAAGTTTTTCTTGTTCTATTGTCTCCATGAAAAGACTGAAGAAACTCTATAGTAATAATATTGTAACGTCATTAATTGGAAAAAAAATACCGGAGGTTTTGTCCATAAACTACCACAGCATATTCGGTTAGATTTACATTAAGTTAGTAATGTTTAAATTATTGGGGGGAAAAATGAATGATAAAAAATATCAAAATTGTGAGAAACTCCGAAGATTAATCTAGCTAGATTTTGGGCTTTGGCTCAAAATCTTCCGGTTATGAAGGAAAAAAAGAAGTTCATTTGTTGCATGGATTTCAGAAGTTAAAACTAAACTGTCAAATATTGTTTTACAAGTTGATAGAATCAATGTCTAGACAGTTGTATTTAATTGTAAACATATCGTGTTTACACAATATAGTATAAAGTTCTATTTCTGCCGAGCAAAAAACATTTTAGTTAATATGAAAATATTATAATGAAATGATAACTTTGCCCCATAAAGTATAGTTTTAGTCGTTCTATTAAGTATTCTAGCCTAGTTGTTGTCATCGGAGCTCTAGTACCGACATGAATAATATGTTTCATTCCAATAATTTTTCCATTGTGTGTAACTGACCGAAAAATATATTTTGTTCTCTCATCTCTGAATCTACACAAATACATCACTGGTATGGCGACATATATTACAGAATATAAAATATTAGGCATTACACATTTTTGGATGGATTATATAGTTGTATTGTAATATTTGGAAACGTCATTGTCGTTTCATATATTTAAATGTTTAGGAAGAAATAAAAAAAAGAGTGTGTGTGAAAGTCTTTGAGAAATACCAAGGAGCACGCATGCGTCTTGAACAGAAGTCATGTATAGTGTCGTCAAAATCATATGTTTTAATTTTTTTATCCTATCAAATCTTAAATGTGTCAACTTCATATTCAACCACTTTCATACTTAATATTATAAAATGTTCATCTAGGTACGTATACCATCCTTAAACTTTGCATAAACTCCAAATGTTTTTGACATATGCGTTTGCTAATAAGTTGACATGAGACTTTCAGTTAAGTTATTGACTGATCAATGGTGATAGTTTTCATGTTTCTGAGAGATTAATACTTGTTCTTCTTGTTTATTCGAATTTTATTTGATTGAAATAGAAACGAGAAATGAAGTTAAAGTTACCAGTTAACAAAACCGGATTTTCTTAATCTTTATTGTTATTATTTAAATTAGCCAACCAAATTTTTATCCTAAAACAACATCAACTTGTAAAAATATATATATAAGATTCGTGCTTTTATATTACCTGTATAATGTAGGATTCAAGATATAAATTGGAAATGGCATGAGTCAATATTGATGAGCTGCCAATTATTCTAGTTTTAAAAGATTTTCTATCAGTTTACATCAAATATTTAGATACATGTTGTAATTCAAAAGGCCGAAGATAAATGGAAATAGTTACTAACACATTTGCAATCACAGTGACTAACAAACTAGTCATTTTCTTGATTTGTGCTTGTCATTTCAAAACAATCTCCCATGTTGATTTGAATAAAAATATCAAGAGACATCAGAACACCAATACTGAATTGTTGATGGACGCAAACAAACACATCACAACTTTTAAGTCTGTTGCAAACGCATTTATTTATTTATCTTGAATGCTAACACTTTGTGACCAAGTAACCCAACAAAACCATTAAACCAAGGTCAATTGCAATAGTACTGTAACACTAGACATTTACAGTAAAAACGTGCGAAAATTTTGTATGTTCAATGTTCCATATATACTTATTGGTAATGGGTACATGCAATTTTTTTACCTATTGGTAATGGGTGTACTTATTACCTATTGTTAGGTAATGGGTACATGCAATTTTTTTTTTTTACAAATAGACATCACGAGAGAGTTTAATCAACCACGAGTAAAGTCCAAAAACATAATTGCAAATTGTTTTCGACGATTCGTCGTGTGGTCACGCCTCTTCCCTAACAATTATTACCTCTCTTATTTTTATTGAATTCACTTTAATATTTTTACTTTCTGTGTAAAAGATAGATGATGCGACAGTAAGCAGTGAATGCTGATGTGAGCGAATGTGGTCCCCATTAACTCCACGTGGACCCAACTCTTTGCCCTCAGAGGGTTAAGATTGCGGGACCCACCTATAATTCTTAAAAGAGTGGGCTCCAATTCTCTGATAGCAACAGAGAGATTAGATTCTGATCTCACGGACGGTCACGATGATATGATGGATTGTGTTCACGAGCCTATGACACGACTCATGATGCTTCATTAGTCTTTACTGTTGTGACTTCACACTATTATAGTCAAAATTGATGATTATCAAGTTTGCAACAACAAAAAAACACTGCTTAAAGCTAATCTTGATTTCTTTTACCTGAATTGTGATTGGTAATCCAATTTTTTTTATTAATTTTGTTCTATCGAAGTAATATAATGGACTACAGTCACACCACAACATATAGATAGGCAAGTAACAGTAATCAAATCCATAAAGATAATGGAAATCGATTGAATCACTAAACCTGCGCGTCAAAATTGCTTTAATGCGTGACACAATTTGAAACGTGTATGAGTTGAACGTATTTTTAATTATCAATTAAACTAGCATGTTTATGTATTTTGAAGATCAAATTAAAGGTGTGGTAATCTCTAGCGATTTTATTTGTCGTTTTTAACGATGGTAAACATAAATGTTTTTTAATATATTATCACTTACAAAAAACGTTATAAATACAAAATTTCTATCACCGTAAACTCAAATTAATTACTAGTATTAAAAAATGGCAATACTAATAAAAAAGTAATGCCTTACTAATAGTATACGTTATACAAATTTGTATACCACTAGTTTTGGTCTAAAAATAACGTCAATAATTTTCGTTGTTATACATTTATAGGATGTGTGTATAATGTCCACCCAAAGAGACTAGCCAGCGATGAGAGGGAAAGAGATGTTCAGTTAAGATTGTGAAATATATTCGTACGTATGATCGTATCTCATTCCATTTGGATGCTGAGCGACCAAGTCTACCCACACTCCCATGCTAACTATATAGTCAGCATCATCATCACAACGTACTAGTACCACAAATCATTACACAAGAAAAAAAAATATCACATAATTAATGATGATCATGCATAGACTATTTTATATACAAAGACAACCAAAAGTTATTGTAATCATCATCTCTATTTGTCTCCCGTTGAGAAAACTACTTACTCTTTTTGGTTACAATTTGATTATGGAGGACATAAAATTTCTGGTTTTTCAATTTGATAACATTATCAAATTAAATTAGTATATACTAGTTTGATAGTCATAACTAGTAATAAAAATATAACAAACCATGCATCTCAAAAGCCTTTGACACTGAACATGAATTCATTTTTTTCGTGTAATTTCAATTTCCTTTTTATTCTATTGAAAATCCGGGAGCTGTTTGAGACATGGTTTTAAACTTTTAATAGCAAAAGTTCTCGTTCCTACCTCATCCCTAAGCTTAGATAAGAATGAAAATAGAATACTCCATTCCTACATTTTCGTCGTTATGAATGTTTTTTTATTCCCACCTTTTATTATTATATAGTGTTGTTAATGATCCAATCAGTTATAGACAAGTACCCAATCACCAAATAAGTGAAACGTACATTTCTATATTAAATGATCTACAAACTCTATATAACTAAAACATGCAAAGACGCAAACAAGTTTGGTGAATTCTGCTTTTGAAAACATTTAGTTGTGTATATATATATATAGACTGAATTCCTAATCAAAATACGAAAACTTAATACTTATATTTGTACTTGATAATATAGTATATATTTTATCCCTAGCTTTGAACGATTTGTGATATACCCTCATTGATACATTAGTCGTAATTCGTACGATATTGCAACACGAGAATTCTCAACTTCTTTTACTTAAAATTTCCAAAGTTCCTTTTATACAACAAACAGAAAAGAATATAGAAAGAAAACTATAAGAAAAATCCAAAAGAAAATTAAAAAAAAAAAAGACGAATGGGTCAGTAGAAAACGACGTGAGTGGTTCCATGGCACAATCAAAAGCAAAAAATAATAAATCAATAAAGAATAAAAAGACAAAAAAAAATAATAAGTAAATAATCTAAAAACAATAAAAACGAATTTGGGAAGTTCCACAGGTGAAGTGGTTTTTTTCTTCACCCACTGATTTCCATTGTAGTCTCTCCTAATTAAATCTCTATATTTTCTCTCCCTCTATATATATGATTCATCTACACAGACTTATACAAATTAAAGACATAAATATATATGCATATTATATAGTATATATATCAGCTCATACAGAAGCTAGTGAGTGGGTGTGTATGTGTCTTTAGTGCTCTGTTTCTGATATTGCAACTTCATGGCGAATTTTGAGGGTATTTTTTAGATATGGAAGAGAATCAGTGGGGCTGTTTTATTTCCTTCAGGTCATTGAAACTATAACCCACTAACACCCAAATTTTGTATTAAAAAGCAAAAGCAAACAAAAACAAACAAATTTTATATTTTTATATTTTCTTGCTTTTGTTTGTTTCTTCTTTTCTCCTATCTCAACTCTCAAGTATAACGTTTCATGTTACATTGAGATTTAAACTTTCAGAAAGAAAGTGCGAGAAATTCGGGAGTTTTAATTAATAAAATTAAAATTTTTTAAAAAGGTTTCGTTTTCAGTTACTTTTTATTTTATTTTCTGATTATATTTTTGCTACTTTTCTTTTTGGGGCACACTTCAAATCATGGAGGCAACAGAATTGCATCAGTTTTATTTTCTCTGAAAATATTTTTCACAATTCTCAAACTTTCTGATTGTTGATGTTAGTTTCAATTTCCTCTCCTTTTTTGAATATCAATTAGTGATTATGATGAGAAAATTTTGATATTTTTGCGTAATTGCGCTAAAAGTTTTGATCTTTTGTATAATTTGAGCAGTGAATTATGCTGAAGAAGAGATCAAGAAGCAAGCAAGCTTTAATGGCGGATTCAAACCAGAACCAAACTCAGAAACAGAGTAAACCGACGCCGTTTCCAAGGCTCTTCACAGCTTTCAGTAGCTTTAATAAAAGCTTCACTGAAAACGACGCCGTCGCTAGTCCAACTTCAATCCTCGACACCAAACCTTTCTCTGTTTTGAAAAACCCTTTTGGAGGATCCGATAACCCGAAAACCCACGAACCCGAAACCCGCCTCAAACTCGAACCGAAAAGAATCGGACTCGCCATTGTCGACTCTCTAGTCCAAGATGAAAACTCCGAACCCGGATCCGGTACAATCCTATTCGGGTCACAACTTCGGATCCGGGTCCCGGACTCTCCACGTTCCTCGTCGGATTTCGGGATTAAAACGAAGAATCCTCCGCCAGAGACGAAGAAATCAGTTCCCGGGTCGGATCTTGGGTCGCCCCGAATCATCACGGGCTATTTCTCAGCCAGTGAAATGGAATTATCAGAGGACTACACATGCGTGACGTGTCATGGGCCTAACCCGAGAACCATTCACATATTCGATAACTATATCGTTGAAAGTCAACCCGGCGTCGTTTTCTTCCGGAGGTCCGACCCGATAAACGAATCGGATTATTTCCCAACCGACAGCTTTCTCAGTACTTGTTGTAACTGTAAGAAGAATCTTGGACCTCGTGATGATATTTTCATGTACAGGTTTGTCCTTACATATTTAATTACACTAACAATTAAATTTAAATTATATTTATGAAAATTTAAATAGCTAATTAAGTAATTAATTTTGTGGTGAATTAATTGCAGGGGAGATAGAGCCTTCTGTAGCAGCGAATGCAGGGCCTTGGAGATGATGATGTCAGAGGAAAATGATATTAAATGAAATAAAGCTTATTGAGATTATAAAAAATAACGTTTATGATGATGACTATGATAATAATTAGTACTATAAGAGAGACTTAATAAAATGTTTAGATATAAATTTTGTTTAGATGCTTTTTTTTTGCTCGGAGCAGAGTTTGGTATCTGTATCTATGGGTATTATGTGTCTACATGCATAATCATATACATCTTTTACTTTAAATCTTTAATAAACAGTAGAGAGCATAATAAGTAATGTTGCAATTCAATTTGCGATATTAAGACAGACAATTAAACGTGAGCATGAAAAGTTCAAGGAGTTATCTCTCCTTTTTTTACAAAAATAAATAAATCCATATACAAATTGCGGAACCTTAAATCAAAATTTTCAACGGTAGCACTAAACTCAAATTCAAGTAAATATAAGTATAAAAATGAAAATGTTGGAAAAAAAAGTATAACAATGAAAATATGTCGCGTTCATAATTGTTAAGTTAATGTATAGATTTCATTTGACCAAATTTTTTTTATACAGATTACTTTTGTAGTTTTTACCAATGGTTCTCTTCTTTTGTTTTCTTTTTTTGTAACCAAGAAGTGAGTTATCAACTTATCAATGCCGGATATGAATTCTTACTTTAACTAACTATATTAGTTTATGTAGATATATAAGTATATAATGAAATGACAATTCAGAAACTTGCAAAAGACAATAGCAAAGATGTCACATTGAGCATATTCAACGGCTAGTTACGTGGAAATGATATTGTAGATTAACAAGCTATATATATATATATATATATATATATTGGAAGATAGTGTCACGCCTTCTTTTATTCTTTATTACTACTTCTGTTTTTTTTTAAGAATGTTAATTTTTGTTACAAATCAAATGTCATTTTATATTTATAATGTGGTTTTAAGACTAAAATCCTAATTTGCTTTATAATTAAAACCAAATTTCTTTGAATTTAATACAATATTACATAATAAACGGACATATTAAATAAGGGCATAGTTATATAACTGTTAATTTTGTATGAAAAATATCAAAATGACACTGTTTAAAAAATAGAGGGAGTAATATGTAAAAGAAAATGGATAGTATAACTTTTAGTATTTCGAAAAGCATTATCACTGATTCTATAACCCTTCATCATATTTGATGCATGAAGATCCTATTACTTTTGACTATCTTAAATGAGGATATCAAGTTGACATACAGTAGAACCTCTATAAATTAATATTTGATAAATTAATAAATATGATAAAATAATAAAATTTTTTGGTTCCGAGTCGGACCAATATAAAAATTAATAAAATTTGATAAAATAATAAGATAATAATTTTTTTGGAATTTCTATGTAAATATACAGTCCCATTAATATCATAAATTAATAATCATGTATATATATAAACATATATAGAAGATAATATACTAATGTATGTTTTAGTATTTTTTACTAAATGTCATAAGTAAACTATTGTATCAAACACTTATTGTGTTGTATTTCAAACTATCGAATTGTGGTATCATCTATTATTTCGTCATCAAAGTAGCCAACAACTTTTATAAGTTTTTCTCTTCTAAATATACATTATTATTATTTTTATAGTTTCATCTATTGTTAAAATGGGAAATTTGAAGTAACTAATCATAATTTTACATTTATGTATAACATTTGTATAGTGAATTTGTCAATAGATTTTGCTATTTATCATTAAAAATAATAATTCTTCTTAATATTAAATGGTCAACTCAAAACTACACATTTATAACATTCAAAACATTAATTTTATGTAGATAAAATAATTTCAATTCATATTTTTCTAAAATCTTAAGATGAAATTTTAAACTATAATTTTTTTAAAATTAATCTCTCTATAAATTAATATTTATTAATTTATAAATAAATTAATATTACGATAAATTAATAAAATATCAAAGTCCCAACATTATTAATTTATAGAGGTTTTACTGTACTAAAAATTGTAAAAGTTAATAATTCTTGACTGTTGAAATATTTCTAGGTTATCTGAATTTTTTATTTTAAAACAATTAATAAAATCCGGCAAAAAAAAACAATTAATAAAATATCAAAACTATAAGAAATTGATTTAAATGTAAATTATTAGTTGACAAAAAGAGAAAGTAACAATTCAAGTCCAGGCCTGATGGTGTTTTGTCTTTTAACTAATTAAAATGAAGCCCAAAACCATCTCAGTCCATTAGTATTGTTTTCAAGGGAAAATTAAATGCGGCAGTATTAGACGAAAGAGGCCAAACATTGAACGGTTTGGTTTAAACCACAAACAAACCGTACCCAACCGAATCTTATAACGTGTAAACCGATTGATTAAAATGAGCTATCAATTCATTAACAAGCTTGATAGCACACTGAAAAAAATACATAATAATAGTAATATGAATCCCTTGAATATATAAGGGTACGTAGATCATAATTGTGACTCTCGGCCGCTTTAAAATTCACATGGCTATTTCATTCCCTTGAGTTAGTAATATCGAGTTTTAAATAACTAACTACATCATGATCATGAAATTGAACAGGGTATATACTTGATTAATCCTAATTCCTAACCAAACATCATTAGTACCTCTTCTTTTTCATAAACCGAGATGTTTTGGGCGAAAGTCTATTTATTGATTACTTAATTAGCGTTAAGTGCAATTTTGCATTTTGAATGAACACCATATTTTATAAGATATCAAATATAATTTAAGTAAATAAATTCGACAGTTTGCGCACATAAACATTATACACACAAAGACAAACCCACATGCATACACGTACACGTGATTAGGTTACTACTTAACATGCGACCATTAATTGATTTAATATTCTACATAAAAGAAGAACAAAAGCTATTTTAATA
Organism: Cardamine occulta; assembly: GCA_028015245.1. NCBI lineage: Eukaryota > Viridiplantae > Streptophyta > Magnoliopsida > Brassicales > Brassicaceae > Cardamine > Cardamine occulta. The sequence continues at coordinate 9,365,088 of CM051370.1, read as the reverse complement.
AAAGATAATGAATATTAGTTCATTAAGGAAAGGCTTCTCTACTCCGCTAATTTTTGTCAAATTTCAATCAAAGCATCATTGTATTAATCAAATCACATGCAAGCCTGAATAATTTGATGTTGATAATTTACACACAATGATTAGACCTAACTCGAACATATAACTCGTGGAGGAGAATAAAAAGGTGATTTTTGTTGTTGTTATTTTGTTTATTGATGTTTTCCAATTTACTTGTTGTAAGAGAATACCTGATTGAAATTAAGCTGAGGAGTATTAACTATCAAGTCTCGTTTTTCTCCTTTCTTCTTTTCTGAGTAAAATGTATATATTGAGACTTTACACATATTTGTAATTTGGAGTCTGAATAAAAATCACAGGTCACGCAATACATTTTTTTGTGACAACAGGCCAGGCCCACTGGTCGCACAATATAGTTTATTTAGTGTGTTTTAAGTCTAGTATGTGGTTGATGTATTAGTTGGGTGTAAAGGAACATAGTTTATTGGGGTTAGAATATTTATTATTACAATAAGATACCAAATTCTAAAAGATGATTTGATTGGAGTGATTGACTACAGAACATAAGTGATGAATTTTGACAAAAGCTTAAGTTATCAGAAGCCAATTAACAAAGAGATTTTTCCTCCCTTTTTTTATAATAGTAGATCATTCATGGAAGCTTTAGAAAAGCTCCCGTAACGCCTACCCTAAACTTTCGCTACCTCTCATCTTTATCCTTGTAATCCTCTCCTCAAAAACATTAAATAAATCACAGTCTAATGCTTGATTTTGAGCGTTACGATTAGATCATTTGAATTTCTTTGACCGTGATCAGGCTTTTCAAACCATATATTTCGACGACAATAGACTTCTATTGGCTGGATTCAACTTTTGGCCGGTTAAACTACACTACTTTTACCCGATTTTGTCGTAACTTGTCGTACATATATAACACTCAAGTCTACTATCTAATTTTCTAGTAATATATTATCTTCAAAATTTTTAACTTCATCACCGTTACGATGTTTTTCTTTATTGGACTCGACATGAAACCGAAAACAAAAATAGTGTATGTTATTTTACTATTTTTATAAAGATATCCCACAATTTTATTATCATCATTTTAAGACATACATGAATGAGACATGTGATGGGTAGGAGAAGCAATTTCCACTTTGTTCCAAGGCGGATTGGTTGAACATATTGGACATATGAAACCAGTTTCATTATCTACCAATCAATTTTTCTACTTATACCAATATTTTTTCTTATGTCTCAAGATTTTATTAGTCACATACAAAAATATCCAAATATTAATTTTTAAATTCCCCCTAGTAGTTTGTTGGTGATGCCTTTATTTTATTTTAAGGATCAAGTTGGGTTAATTTATTTAGGCATGGCCCCCCTAATATGGTCTCATATGCACACATGGCAACTATTGCTGACTCTTGTTTCGTTCACAAGATTCATATCGCTTATAATTGGTTCTGATTCATGGAGTCATTATTTTCATTTTCATATTTTACATTTTCATGTAATTATACAAGAGATGAACATATAAATATTTCCATAGCTAACCCGCGAGACTTTCACCTCTGATAGTGTATGTATAACTATCTAATCTAATCGAATCCAATCTCAAAATTCTACATTCAAAAAAAAAAAAAAAAAAAAAAATTCTACATTCAATCTCTTTACTCTATGTTTCTAATCTATTTGTTTTGAAAATATATTATAACTAGACTGTTTGAATAATTCTATATATATATTGCTAACTTTTGCACTGATTTGAATTAGTAAAAGATCGAATTCGGGTTTGGATCGATGTCTACTGATGAGGAGAAAGTTGAGGGACATGTCGACTCGATCTATGCTCAGATACCATCTTTTTCCCCAAAAAAAGTTTGTAACCTCCTATTAAACTGATTTTGACTTTTGTTTGTTAATGTAAGAAATATGACTTTATTAGATCATCATTTACATTGGCCAAAGCTATAATCATTTGCAATCTTTTCAATAATTATTTTTCTTCAATAATTGAGATTGATATTGATTTTTGGAGTATGTAAGAAAAAACCAACTTGGCCAAGGCAGCCTATCAACTGCTCCTGGATGAGAATCATTATATTACTCATTATAATATCGTATTAAATATTGTGGATGAGAATCATTATATGACTAACGGCGATTGGTTGTTTGAATGTTTAATTAGTCAACTGAATACTAATGATGTTCTTAATTATGAACAAATTAAAATATTGGGGCCATTTTGGAAAAACAAAATCTTACGGCAGATACTCCGAATCCAACCAAGTTGATTTACGTTGTGACCACAACCAATCCCATTATAGATTGCTTTGATTAGCTATCCAACTCTTTTTGTACACACACAAAAAAAAGGCTATCCAACTCTCTCATCAATAAATTGGTTGCATTTGGCTGACTTATTAACTACAAATGATTTTTTAGTTATTATAACCACTATTTAGGCTGAATATTATACCCAAATTTTCATTGAATTTCTACGCTTAAATTCATAGCATTAATTAGTTTTAGTGTTGTTATACTTTTATATTCTTGGATAATAGTGTAGTCACAAACTATTGTTGCATTGTAAATTTGTAAAATCCATTTAATGAGTCAACTATTGAATTTTTCTTTAGGTTTTAGCTAGCTATTATAAGAAAGCTTCTTAAATCAATTTTTTTTTATAATGCGTGTGAAGTAAAACTCCTATGGGCCGATATGATTATGTACATTGAAATTAAATAAGTGACATGATGCTTGAAAGTAGCTTAAAATCAAAACCCACACGAGCATGGCTACGCAAATGTATAATATGTTCATCTTCATAATCATTGATGGTATACTTACTTTTCTTTCAAGTGATGTAAAAGCACATCATTGACAACCAAAAAAACACAATGAAAAAAAGAAAGAGAGAGAGAAGAGTCTAACGCCATCTCTAACCTATACACCAAATTTGGTGTGATTTTCACACTAAATTTAGTGTTTTAGTATTTTTCATCTCCAACTCACATTATATTATATTATTAAATATAAGATTTTCTTAACTATTTTTAATTTAATTAAATGTTTTGATTAATAATTAAAAAACTAATTTTTTATTACTTCATTTGCAATACGATTACAAAAGATAATTAAAAAAAATTACAATTAATAATTAAAAAGATTGCAAAAAAAAAACCAATTACAAAAGAAAATTAAAAAAAAAATTACAATCGATAACTTAAAAGATTAAAACATAAATAACAAAGTACTAATTTTCAGAATTACTATAAGCAGACCATATGTGTTCTACCAACGCATTTCGAAGTTTGATATGAGCATTTCGAAGTTCGATATGAGCATCTCGAAGTTCGATATGAGCATCTCGAAGTTCGATATGAGCATCTCGAAGTTCGATATGAGCATCTCGGTTTTTAATTTTTCTGTGTCGAGCTAAGAATGCTTGAAACCAAGCATCATCATCACCCGTCATTTCAACTTCCGGAGGTGGGAATTCTGTTTGTTCTTGGAATGGTGCGTCAAGATCACGCTCATCTTCAATGATCATATTGTGCATAATGATACAAGTTGTCATTATATCATGTAACACTGTCTTTGACCAAAAGCGAGCTGGTCCGGCCACAATTGCGAATCTTGATTGCAAAACTCCAAATGCACGTTCCACGTCTTTTCTAAAGCTTCTTGCTTTTTTGCAAACCGGTTTAACATATGTTTATTCTTGGTTTAATCTCAAATCAATCATTAACCGGTTTAACCAAATTTAATTAAACATATTTAATCTCAAACCACTTTTAACCGGTTTTAATTATTCTCGGTTAAATTTCAAACCACTCTTAACCATTCCAAAGCTTCGAGACTATTCCATCGTTCCTTCGTCTTCATCACTTCTGACTGCATCTGACTGCTAATGGGCTTATTTCTTATTCCCTTTTTGGGTTTACTTGATTCATTACTGTTCTAAAATTGTGGATTATTGGGCTACTTAGCCTTACACCCTTTTTATTTCTCATGCAATTTAAATAGAATAGTTTTTATCAAAAAAATAAAAAATAAAATAAAAAATGAAGATATATGTATACTCATTCGGCGTAGGAAGGAGAAGAATTTAGTTAGGTATAATCTCAAATTAAATCTTGGTTTACTCTTAACTGGTTAAAAAAAAATAAAAAAAAATAAACTTCATCTTCTCCGATGATTAGTGCCGATTACAATTTCAATCCTTAATCTCACAGATCCGGCCATAATTAGTGCCGATTCGCAGTAATTCTTCATCAAAGCCACCAGATCTGCAAAGAAAAACAAAAAAAAAAATTTGATAACATCACATTTACCGTTTGGCGTTTGCAATGCCGGTTGGAGTATTTCACGACGCCAAATTTGGCGTTTAGAGTCGTGAACAGTTACACGCCATTTTTGGTGTCCCACTGTTCCAAATTCTTCAAATATACCGTTTGCCGTCGAGATTGGCGTTCGATTGGAGCTCAAACACACCAAAAATGGCGTTTACAGTTCTGGGTTGGAGTTGCTCTAAGTATGGGGCAAAAAAATGATGACATGGAGCAAATCTAGTGTTATGTTAATTCTTCAAATAATTTATACATACATCATCATTTTTCTATGGCATCCGACCATTTACGAAATTTGGCGAGAGCCAAACTACATGACCCAAACTTATATATATCACCGACTTTACACATTTTTTTTGTTTTTTCTCTTTCATGTATATTACATCGTGTTCCATTAAAAGGTGTTTAGACGATTAATATAAATGAAAATCTATACATGATCAAATGATTTTAGTATCTTCAACAGTAAACCTAGCTACCCACATATAAATGAACTAATCGTAGCACGATAAATGTTCTGAAACTTCTAACTTGTAAGAAAGTAAAAACAAAATGGAAGCACATGCACATGCAGACTTTTGTGTTTGAAGCCTACATTGCAGTCTACAAACTTTGAATCCCTTGTTCAAACCCTTGATAAAACGTTTCTATATTTTTCACAGTAAAAGTATATACAAACAAAGCATTTTATAGAAATATGATTCAGAAAAGCAGTCAATGGAAACAAAAGTTGTCAGCATTATTGCAAGACAACGTCGGAAGTAACGCTCATGCTCATGTCTTGTAAGTTGTAACTCTTCTCGTTGCATCATAGTCACAAAATGCTTTATATTTTTTAGAACTTTTTTTGCCCAAGTTGTTTCCTGGATGTGTTGTTTGTTTTCTATTGAAATATTTTGCTTTCTTTATACATGTATTTATCCATTCGTTCTCTAATAAAAATGTTTATCCGTTATGAAGCCCACTTGACATGGAACCTAGATGAATCTTCAGCATACTCATTTGACATGGAAATGCTTTATTAAGCACACAATAACCAGGTAAACTGTATATAACTTTCACTGATTTTCTTTTTGGTTTAGATGTTAAAGTAGTATTACTATATTAATCTATACAAGTATTTATGTTAGCATGCAAATTAAAAAGTATTATACAAAGTTATATGTGATGTGTGTAGATGAATAAATGCACGATGACGTGGCAAATATAGACAAATCTATGAAAGTCTGAAAGACAGTCACAAGCGAAGTCAAGCAACTGTCGAGAGAAGAGTAACAAATAGGGTAACTGAAATTAACTAACCCTACATTATATTCAATTTCTCTTTTTTTTTTTTAATTACAACAAAACTTTAACTGCCCACAGAGTTTATGCCTCGAGAGAATGCTATTGAATAAATTATCTCTACTCCAAGACAAAATCTTTAACTACAGACCTGCTGAGACCACCTTCTGTATTTTATTTTTTAATTATCCTTTTGTTTAACTTAAGATTACAAAATTATTCAAAATTAAAGAACTTATAATCTAAGTTGGCTAAGTTTTTAGGCCTCAAAAAATAGGCAGATTCATTTTTATCTAACTTTTCTTTGATTTTAAACAACTTTTATCTTTGATATATAGTAATGAGACTACTACATTATTAGCTTTCAGCACATCTACTTATTTTTGTGTGGCTAGAACTAGAAAACTCATAGGGTTTAATTATAGTTCCTTCTTTTGGGGATGAGTGTGTTTGGATCTTTTAACCCGACTCATCTTTTGAATCAAGAGCATTATGGGAATTCCTATTAAGACTAGCTATACGTTTAGATTAATAATCAAACAATGTTTTTCTTAGTAGAAAGCAGCTACTTCATATACTTAAGTCGACAAAAAAACCTTACAAAAGGAAAAAGGAAAAAGAAAAAAAAATGACCAAGCTTAGCTTATAATATTAGGGTTTGAGTAACTATAAAGATTAAATTATATTTTGAATAATAAGGCGATAAAAGAAGAAAATGAATAATTAATGCAACTATATAAAGATTCATGAATGAATAACTAATGCAACTATAAAGATTTTCATGTATAAGTGTTCTTTTTATACATATAGATCATGGTAAGAATCTTATATATGTCTCTTTTTTTTTTTTTTTGAAGATTATGTATATATATCTGTCTCTGTCTGTGTGTGGTGGATATAACAATTTTTGGGGGAGACTGAGAGAAGTGTGTTATAATTGGGTAGGTGAGGGACCCTCCTAAACCCAACCACATTTGTCTCTATTTCCAGTTTCCACCTTTCCATGTCCCTTAGAACATGGAGCAAATTATGGCAAGTCCTCTTTAAATAAAAAAAGGCTTTCTAATCTTCTTTGTATTTTGTAAATTTATCATTTTCTGCTAATGACTACTTTTATTAACCAATAATATTACTGATAATACCAAAAAAACAACATAGACAAATGTAAAAGTGTAAACACATTTGACTAGAAGAAGGCCGATCGATAGAGTTTCTGCCAAATCGTTTTTCCTCTATTGCCACTTTAAATACCATAATATCCGAACATGGCTACGTGATTGGTTACTGAACCCACGATAAATTTATCTGACAACAACGGTGATTGATTAGAAATCTAGCTAGACACAGATTCATACAGTTTTTCAACTATATATAAATATTTTCATATACATAAACTATAATTATTAAAAAAAACCAATTTTCACTGTCATCGCTTGTAGTGCCATCGATTTGGCACTATTCAAATACAAAATACAAATCCTTATTGATGTCGAAAAACACAAAAAAAATACAAATCCTTATAATGTATATTATTTGTAATAAAGAAATCAATGTAACCGTAAGATTTATTACTATCTCTGTCCAATTATATACACATCGCTATAGAGTATAACAGAATAGTATAATATTAATTGTTGAAAGAGTCGAGAGCCGGCCATAGGATGCAACATATAAAGCAATTAACATAGGTGTTTTCAATACCCACAACACAAAAACCATCCATCAAAAAAAAAAACATTTTTGTTGTTTGTTTTGTTATCTTGAAGCTCTAGCTTAGGCTTTTTTTTGGTTGAAAATGGAGATCGAATCTGTAAGATGCGAGTGTTGTGGTTTAATGGAAGATTGTACACAAGACTACATTAGTAAGGTCAAATCTAACTTTGACAACAAATGGCTCTGTGGTCTCTGCTCCGAGGCCGTGAGGGACGAAGTGACTCGGCGGAAGACGACGACCACCGTTGATGAAGCTGTGAAAGCCCACATGTCGTTTTGTGGAAAGTTTAAAGATAATCCGGCGGTTCTTGTCGCCGACGGCATGAGGCAGATGCTACGCCGTAGGTCCGGCGACTTGACGACTTCCTCTACGTCCAAGAAGTTCGGTAGATCTAACACCAACAAGTTGTACTAAACTACTAATCCTTTTTCTCTCTTTTTTTTTCCCGCTAATTAATAAATGTATAATATCTTATGCTTTTATCTTGTTTAATTAATGTCATAAGTAATGGTCGGTGATGCTATAACTAATCAATTAATTACATATAGACTTTGTCATCTTAAGCTATTATTTACCATGGCCAAAGTTATCCATGAGGCAGCCCATAATGCTTAATCTTGAATTCACCGGTCATTGTTGCATAGATCTTGTTGCCTAATTATTACCGAATTGAGCTCAAAATTTCATGTTATGTGCTGTATATAATATTTTTGGGCCAGGGAACCTAACATGTTAAATTAAGGATCTTATAAGCTTTTAACTTCGAAATTTTTTAATGGCATTTTTAATCATGTTGGTCCACGATTCTTTACTCATTGGCAAGTTCTCGAATGCGTCTTTTCACCACACAAACTATCACATTTTGTATATCATTCTAACGTACGTCTTTAATTACCGCTTTTTGAAGTACTCTTAGATTTGGTCATATATAGATGGCCAAAGCAACTACAAGACCACATCGAAAGTACCTGCAAAGAGACAAGATAACTTTAACTGAATGTCAAATTTTGCTTCGATAATAGTCGACATTTTTTAACCACTTCGACCTTAACATCTCTTGCGGTCATTTCATCAAACACAAATTTTCACATTTCCATCAGACTAATCTCAACAAACGAATTGGATAGAGGTCATAGCTTAACTGCAACGCCGTGGAGATCTCCATACCTCCGATAACGGTGGAGGGTGCCGGCGTCGGAATTGACATGGTACTAAACCCATTTAGAGTAATCTTAACGGCTTAAAACTACACTATTTAGTTGGGCTGAGAATGGGCTTTGGCGTAAACAAAGCAAATATATGTTGTGACTTGTAAGTAAATCACAAATGTCACTGAACTCATATATTGGAAGTTCATTTAACGTAACTAGGAAATATTCATTGTTGGATAACAATAGATTTAGTTAGTATTTAGAAAAAAATTAATCCAATATCATAACTTGACAACAAAAAACAAAAATTGAAATCAGTGATCGATTATAACAAAAAAAATTCTTAGATTTATAAATCAATTAAAATGCTCAATTCGAGAAAAATCCTCAAATTTTATTAAGCAAGTATTGAAAATTTGGGGTGAAACAAAGGCAAAACCAAATTTATGTGGCCAAATTGATAATCTAATGGATACACATAAATGAATGGAAAAGAGAATCACTTTGGTTCACAAAAAGCTAAAATATTCTTACAAATCTTCTCACTAGGAAAGACCAAAGAACTTTCGTTGCGTGTTCTTTTCTCAATTTACTACAACCAAACATTTGTATGTCTCTGTCTTACGTACGTCTGCAATCACATTATATTAATTTGATAACATGCGTTTAACACTAAATTATAAAATTTGAACGACTCTTATTTAACTCTAATGAGACGCATTTCATGTGAAACTTTTCATACTATAGTGGAAGAATTTATTTGTTTATGGGAATAAAAGTTCATTTAACGGAGTGTATCACTATAAATAACAGTAAAATTATAATCACCTTACTAAACTAATTCAAAACTTAATTGGAAAACTCCTGCATACATATTTGAAACATACTACAAGAATGTCTCAAGGAATATTATAAATTTAGTATTTGCTTATCGTTTCTACAAATTAAATATTAGTATGACCAACTTTTCACCTTTTTTGTTGTCTTCACCCGTGCACACTTGTTCAGATTCCATTTTCCTAAATACGCATACGAGGTAATCACTTACATATTACTGTCATAATCACAGTGTTTGGCCCATATCAACTTTAATATAATGATCATATATGCTATTTTCAAATAAATGTAGATCTAATCTCATTGCATTAACCTTATTTTTGACTTTCAAAGTAAATTTCTCTCAGAAAAAAATCTATGCAATATTTCAATGATATTAAAACTGGTTTTTCTAATAACCGTAATTTTCTTAAAAACTACTTTTATTTTCTTTATTAGTTTCAAGAATATCATTAACTACACAAATGACGTGTTAATTAAACAATAAAAGAAGGGGGGGTATATCGGTAAATTAAGAAATGCCCTTGTCTCATTTTCCGATCCTTCTTCTTGCTACCGCCTTCGCACCCATTCATATAAACAAAAGAGAAAGACGCAAATCCTTTCTTGTCTCTTCCATTCTTCAAATCCTACAGGTTCCTCTTTTTCTACTTTCTCTAATTCATATTCTCTATCTTTCAATCTCTTTAATTCAATCTCAAAGTTTCAATCTTTCAATGAAACAATCCAAATCCCAATCATAAAAATCGAAACTTTACGGATTTGTGTATTTTCTTTCTCTACGCTTTTAAAGTTTTCGTGTTTATATGATTCTGATTCTTACAAAGAACCGATCAATTCTCTCATTTTTCTTGTTACTGAATCTGATCCAATCGTTTTCGATCGAGAAACCCGACTCAGAAGCCATGAGAGTCCATCCAATTCCAAGAATGATCAACAACACTTTAATCCATCATCATCATCGTAATAACCCGACCCGAGAACCCGGAAAGAATCTTCGACGTTTACCACATATCTTCAACCGTGTTCTTGAACTTCCATTGAGGTCTGAAGCTGACGTGGCGGTGGAAGAGAGACATGATTGTTTTCGTTTCGTGGCTGAGACGGAAGGTCTTTGTAATGGTGGAGAAATGAGAGCTTATATGGTTGAGATTCATCCAGGGATTACTAAAATCGTTGTCAGGACAAATGTGTCGTCTTCTTTGGGTTTGTCTTTAGACGAGTTAGAGCTTGACGTGTGGCGTTTTAGGTTACCGGAATCAACTAGGCCTGAGCTTGTTACTGTGGTTTGTGTTGATGGTGTTTTGGTTGTTACTGTGCCTAAGATTGAAGAAGAAGATGATGATGATGATGATGATGGTGATGATTTTGGACAAGGTATGGGTAGTGGAAGGCTAGTGATTGTTCAGTAATGGTCTTTTGTTATGTAATGATGATGATGCCAAACATGTGAGAAGACAAATCTATAATCTTCCTTGTTTCTTCGATATTGTTTGTTGTAGCCTTCGTTTTTTTTTGTTGGCAAATTTAGCTCTGAATAAAAAGAAAGATTGAAACTTTTTACAGTTTGTTAGATTAAGAAGTGTTTATTTGAAGCCTCATTATCAAACAAGATTATGAAGAATGAAAAGTTTTAACACAAATACATGAACAGAAATAGAAGAACTCTGTTTTAGTAGAAGAAGAAGCCTAAAGTACCAAAAAGTCTAATTTTTATAGACTAAGAGAAAGTTTCCATAGTACACCAAAATATAAACAAAGTCAAAGTCTAAAACAGGCCTCAGGAGCTTGCAACACAAATATATAACAAAATGCTACATGAAACAACAAGCCTGGCTAAAAGGTAACGATAGCTAAAGGATACATGAGGATGCCAGGTTTAGAGGTAGAAGCCTTTGAGAGGAGTGAACTTAGAGAGGATCTCTGCTTCACGCTTAAGAGCATTGTCCTTCTTACATTCCCATTCAGGCTTCTTCGAATTAGCTGATTGAACTTCTTGAACAACTTTAGGAATCGAGTTCGCTACCATTTTCTGACCGTAGCTGAGATCAACCCTCTCTTTCTCCTTGTTCCCGATGTACCGCTTCAACTCAGCACGTCTAGCTTGAAGCTGAGCGATTTGGTCATCGATCTGGCGGATTGTTTCAGAGTTTGCGTTTACTTCCATCTGGATGTTCCCTAGTTTATCCTTCAGATCACTGTATTCGTATTTAAGCGATGCTACCTTAGCTTTGTTAAGCTCCAACGCAGAGAAGAACCTGTCTGCTTCTTCAATCACTCCTTTGTTCTCCTGAAACACTTCACTGAACGTTGGAATCTCTTCAATAAGCTTCAACCTCACTATCTCTTCAGCGGAAAGGTTTGGATCTTTCCTCAGTTTAGTTGCTAATGCTGCTATCTCTACAGCATCATTGGTGATGAACAAACTAGGGAAATCTTTCTCAAGAAGAGATGAAATCTTCATACGAGCTTCAGCCCATTCGTATTCTCTCATTGGAGAGCTAGCACTAACAAGAGCAGACGAGTCTCGCCCCATCTCTTCTGGAGGCTGTTGAAGAAGGTTATCAAGAGAGTTCAGGTAGGTGTCGAACTCTTCAGGGTTAACATCGATAGGTGAGTGCGAGACTGCAAGAACACCATTCATAGGAGAGACATAGATATGAGGAATCGAAACATCTTCTTCCTCAAAGTTAGCTGCTCTTCGCTTCTTTCTCTTGCCACCAGTATTTGCTGCAGTAGCAGCAGCAGGTTCACCTTCCTCCTCGTCCAGGAAGTTCAAGTCCACAGCACCACCGCGCTGCTGGATCGAGGAGCGTCTTGTAGATTGCCGAGATGATTTCGGTTTGGTTGAGGATTGTGGTCCAGTAGTAGCAGGAGTTGTGGCTCCTTTCTTCTTCCTGTTGCCGCTACCTCGAGGAGTTACTTTAGCTTTCTCTGCAACAGGTTCATATGTATGTGTCGGCATTGGCTTTCTCTTCCTTTGACTGTAACGCGAATTACCTTCTTTTTTCCCATCCTGAACACTCTCATCATTCGGGCCAGCCTCGGTCTGTACTTCTTTCGTAGTCTCCTCAAAAAGAGACGCAGCATCAACTACAAAAGAAACAAAACATCATTACCAAGAACAGAAATCGAAAATGGATGATCCATAGCTAGAAAAAGTTAAGAGCTTACCTTTATTAGCAGACTGAAAGAGAGCTGGAATCTTCCAGCTAAAAGAAGCAAAGAATGCATCAGCATTCATGTCTGGAAAATACGATTGAAGATAACGAGCAAGAGTGGGTTTGCTTGCAAAAGACTTTGGTACACCCTTGTGCTGAAGCCTTTCAGGAAGAATCATAAATCTATCCTGATGAAACCCAATAGCAGTCACTCTCCTCCCAACTCTCCAAGTCCAAACATCACCAGGACTTGGCCAATCAACAGGTGCATAAGGCAGACCTTGACCAGTTGAAAAAGGTGGAATCGCAGGAAGCTGGTTAAGATCGGTTTCGCCATGAGTGAACGAGCTGTTGTCGACGCTTCTGTTACCATTTTCCTTGGCCTGAAAGGATTCTGGATCTTCAATGGTCTCTTCCCTGTTGAAACCGTTTTCCCAAAAGTTGTCTCTCTCTTGCTGAGCAGTGTCGAGTGGGTCTGATTCGTTTTCTCGGTAAGTTGAGAGCGGGACAGCTGCATTGTCTTGGTAAGTACTGATTGGTACTGGTTCGTTATCAAACCTGCAAGTAAATTAACACTAGAAGAGCTGAAAGACAAGTTTGATGATACAAACACATGACTCCAATCAAACAAAAACAACATTTTAGGCCTCAAAAGCTTTCCATATTCACAAGAACCATAAATCCTTAGGCTTTAACCCAACATGTAGACAAAAAATCAAACACAGGAAACATATGACAAATCGAACAAGGAGAATCCAAACCCACATTATAGTCAACCCTAAAAACACATCCTTTCTTGTAGCAGCAGTTACTATAAGAACCCTAAAATTTTGTTTTCAACCCCCCACACTCAGAGATTTTCACTCTATTACCAAAGACAACAATGCTCCATCACATAATTGATCTTTGTTTCGTTTAAAGTCTGAGAATTGTTGGTGCTTAGGTCAGAATTATGAAAATATATCTGATTCATACAACAATCCAAGTCTAAGAGAAGGAAACTAGTCTCATTTTTTTCAAGGAAACAGAGCACTTATTCACTTACAAGATATAACCAGGAGAATCAGGAGAAAGAAAAAAACGAAATTTTGTACAGAATTATAATAAAGGTATCAAGAAAACAATTACCCAGGAGGGTTTTGACCCATCTCTTGCATATCTACAGGAGAATAAAACGGAGAAGACATCCCCACTCAAACCCTAATTTCCTGCAAGAAGAGAAACACAAAGTAAATCAAAGATGAGAAAAAAAAGGAAAATTCAAAATGAAAATGGAAGTTACGAGAAGAAGAACGAACGGTTATACAAAGCAGATCTAAGCTTTTCACTCTCTTTGTTCTTTCTCTTACTTTTTTTTTTGTTTTTCTAACGATGGAGATCTGGTTTTAGTCTTCGAAGCTGAGAGAGATACAACGTATAAATGATAAAATGACTATTGTGCCCTTCTTGTGGTTCTGTCCTTTTTGAGGAAGTAAAAACTTTTTTTTCTTAATCGACGTCATCGGACCAAATGTTTGTGGACTGTGGTCAAGTTTTTAACTTTATTACCCCCGATTTACTCTAATCTCTCACTCGCTAATCATTTGGGTTTTTTTTTTTTTTTTTTGGATAAAACCAATAATTTTTCTTTCATTTGGGTTATATCAGGATGATTTAGTATAAAATCTGTTACATTTAATAGGTCATTTCTTTGAAGAAAAAACAATAAGAATTACAATAGGCCATTTTTTCTTCCAATCAGGTGATAGATACCATAAGTCACGTCCAAAATTCAAGATATTTTCCAAATTTTTATTTTAGAAAATATATTACTTATAGTCAAAACATCTTTTAAACTAGTTAAATTGCATTTGACCAGACAAAAAAAAAACTATTTAAATTGCCAAAAAGTTGGCAATAATTTGTAGCCTATTATTTGGGTTACATATTGTTTTAAAATTTTCTTTTTGTCAAAAACCTTTAAGTGAAAAATACTACTTTTGTTGGTTTATAATGCATGAGAGTTGGAAAAAATTTCTATAGTGGGGTTAAATGAAAACTAATCAAATTGAAATAGTATCGTATCGTTAATTTCCTTAATATATAGTCAAACTAAAAGTTTATTAGAATATAACATTTGTGTTCAATTAGAACATTCATTAGCTGTAATAAGTTTAATGGTTGGTTGAACTTACTTAAAGGTCATGTTTAAGTGAAGCTTATGCAAATTTTCCGAAGATGAAGAGAAGATCATGAGGATACATGGAAAAACACGTCCAAAGTAAAGATTATTAAGAATTGACAAACAAAAAAGTGAAGATTGTTAAGAGTTGGTCGATTTCTTAGTTTATATCTTAGGCATTGTGTTAAGTAATGTACTGTGCATTCATCTAATAGTTTTGAGGAATGGACCAAGCTTAGCTTCGTTTTAGGCTCAAGTTTATTAGCCAAGAACTCTTCGATGGACTTCTCATTTGGGATTGTCACATGAATTTTTTTTGAAAGAGAGGATCATTGTTTTCATTTATCCAAATATATTACTATTCTCTGCATCTTACAACTTACAAATGTTAATCACAATTACAAAATGATTACATCAAATAAACATAGATCTGGATTCATATACTCTATGATATGGCTGACTTGTTCTCCGCAAATTTTCATATTCTCTGTATCTTACATTGATAACTACAATGGGAAAGATCATATTGTGCATGGAAAAAAACGATCTAATTCCTTTCCTCGTATATTGTGTTAATGACTCCCACGCAAATGTTCTTCATGGAGTATTATCAATTGTTCAGCTATCTAACCAATCACACAAACGAATTTTAATCTACAAGTAATAAAATTATCAACATTTTTAAGAATACAGTACCTCTTCAATGGTGCCATCTTCGATCTCCGTGTTGAAAGAAAGAAGCAAGCTTTCATGTAGAAAATTCTCAATATCTTCCACCGTAATCACTGCTTAGATCAAAACTGATATCAATATCTTCGGCATCTAAACATAAAATTCCAAATAAGTGAAAGCGAGTCAAACCATTTGATTGAGAGAAAAGATGAAAAAGATGGTGAGCAAGCTCTTGAGATTTCTTGAGAGAATCATGGCCTCCCCATTGATTCTTCACGGCCATCTGAAGCCCACCCCACCGCGAAAGAAGCTCTCCGATGCCTCTCCGGAGAACAGTGTCGTCAGCCATAGGACTCACGTGCTTGTGTTGCCACGTGGCGGAGAGGACGTGAGCGTTTAACGTTCTTCCACCGGTTCCCATATCTTTTGTCCGGAAAAGTTTCGGTCTTTCCAGCCACAGACAACGGTTCTTCCGCCTTGTAACTCCGTTAAGTCAAACGGAGAACAGAAGCTGGAAGATTTTGCGTATGGGAACACAGAGAGAACAAAAATAAAACGTGCAAATGAATGTTGTATGTAAAATGGAAAAGACAAACAAAAAAAGAGAAAAGGAAAAACAGCGAAAAACAAGGATCTAGAGAAAAGAGAGAGATCCGAAGAGTTAGGGAAGTTTGCCAGACCGACAAAGATTTCTTCTTTGACTTCAGACATATCTATTGACTTCTCTTTCAGTTTCAACCTTTTCTTGTTGTTTTGTCTTCAAATTGAAACGTGTCCAATTTTGTAACACACGTGTGGGTGGTAATGTCGGAAAGATTCTGGTTTTTTAATAATTCTTTAAAATTAATCCTATCTCAATCGTCTGATTCATCTAAAGCTAATAAACTTGGAAGTTGACACGTGTGTCTTAGTCACGTCATTGGTCCCACACTTGTGCACTTCTCTTTAATATACTCCATCACTCATTAGGATGAGTTGTTCTAATGTAGCACAGAACAACCATAACACACTAGAGAGATGAGTCAAGAACAAGCAAAGAGGTCACAAGAGCCAGTGAAATACGGCGATGTTTTTGAAGTTTCTGGCGAACTCGCCGATAATCCCGTAGCGCCTGAGGATGCAAAAATGATGCAAGCCGCGGAGACACGTGTCTTCGGCTACACTCAAAAAGGCGGTGCAGCCTCGGTTATGCAGTCTGCAGCCACCGCTAACAAACGTAGTGGCTTCGTCCAACCAGGTGACACAACTGACCTCGCCGCTGATCGAGGCGTCACCGTTGCGCAAACAGAAGTCCCCGGTGCACGTGTCACAACAGAATTCCTTGGTGGAGAGGTCACAACTCAGTTTCCAAATTTTCTACTCTTTTATAATCACTTTGTCTTTTGTAACGATGAAGATTGTTCATTATAGGTCGTTGGACAATACGTAGAGCCAAGGCCTGTGGCGGCTGCGATGGCGACTGAGGCAGACGTTGTGGGATTGAATTTGCAAAGTGCGATAACAATTGGAGAAGCATTGGAGGCGACTGTACAAACAGCTGGAAACAAACCAGTTGATCAGAGCGATGCATCAGCGATTCAAGCAGCAGAGGTTAGAGCTTCTGGCTCTAATGTCGTTGCTCCTGGTGGAGTCGCTGCTTCAGCTCAATCTGCAGCGGATCACAACGCTAACATAGAGCGTGACGAGGATAAAATCAAACTCGTTGATGTTTTGACGGTTAATCAAAACCCCAATTTCATTTCAAAACATTTTCAATGTCTTTATGTTGTGTTAACAGTGTCTTATGGTTTAGGGTGCAACGGGGAAGTTACATGGGGATAAAGCTGCGACGAGGCAGGACGCGGAGGGAGTGACCAGCGCCGAGCTGAGGAACAACCCAAAGCTATTTACTCACCCTGGTGGTGTGGCTGCTTCTGTTACCGCCGCTGCTAGGCTTAATGAGAAAGCCGACATATGACGAAAACCAGCAAAAGGAAGATGGATGTGTCATCTAATCCATAAATAAACTTGTCATGTAAAATTTATCTAGCTTTTTGTTTTTGCTTTGGTACTGTTGTTCAAAGATAGTTTCCGGTTTGGTAACACAAACTGATCTATATAAATGCAATTCTCAAGTCTACTGATTTTGTAACATTCAAAACATTCGAGGCTTTTTCAAGGTCACGGCTTCAAGCAAAAAATCCCAAAAAGGAGAGATACAACAGTAAAATAAAAACGCTGAAGAGAGTTTTTTTACTGACTGGAACTAGCAGATCCAACAAGAACACCTTGAGCATTACCTTCCTTCTTGTTACCTTCTTCCTTGTTATCGTCTTGTTTCCTAATCCTAATCTTATACTTGGCTTCAAACTCTGTAAGCTCATTCTTTTTCTTCTCCAATGTTTCGTATAGCTTCTTCACAACTTCTTCGAGCCCATCTTTGTTGCGTTGCACAGCTGGAAGTACCTCTTTGATGGTTCTCTCGACAAGAACACCTCCTATCATGCGGAAGCATTTCCTTGATTGGTCGAGAGGCTGAATAGCGTTAATGACCAGAGAGTGTTCGCTCACTTGCATCTCGAGTTCGGTTATGTTGGAGTAGATTTGGCTCAGCTCTGATCTCATGGATTCGTAGTGATTCAGAACAGCTTGCTCATTCGGTGGTTCTCTAAGGCCACCACTTCCAGATTTGCTAGCCATTGCTTTGATCCTAGTACAAAAAGAGTTGGGTCCAAGAAATCAGGAATTGCTTCATATTTGCGTGAACAATAAAAAAAAACACAGCTACAGAAACTCAAACAACACTCAGAGAAACATTTGCATCTGACAGAATCACATATGTTGCTACGTAACACTGCCAAGAACATTAGGAAAGAGTAATAAGAATGCTTGAAACAATGTTGTTTTCGCTAGATTATCTTAACAGAAGAATGCCCATAATCAATTCCATCTTCTCTAAGAAGTTATAATTGAAAAACATGGTGAGACATAAGGGACTTATTTAGATCAAGATCAATCCTATAATCAATCCATCAGCATCCCAATCACAAGGCATATCACCAGAATCCATGAGTCTCATAGCATAAAATCCATTTATACAAGATGAAGCAACCAACACAGAACATTCTACAGAGTAAAGATACATATGTGAATCTCAGTGACAGTGTAATGTCTTGTACATAATACTTCAATCTCAAACTATGGCACAGAGATTCAAACATAGAAAAAATGTTAATGACTAATTTGACATCCATTTTCAACAATCAGGTCCATTTTTATAAACTGTGTGAGTGAAATTAGGGTTTCGATGTCACTGAAATCAGCTCAACGTAACGATTCCATGACTAGGTTCTGCTTCCTCGACTAATCTTAGGTTAAATTTCTAATATAGAACATCAAAAGAAGCTTAATCGAGATCGAAGAAGTTTGATTCGAATTTTTTGTTTTGTCACAAGTAGATTCTGTTAACTTTGAGATCGACATCGACAAATTAACAAATAGCAGAAAACTTACTTTTTAGATAAAATCACAAGAAGAAGATCGGAGAAGGTCGTGTGAGTAGGAATTAATCTGACCGGAAGATGAAGGAACGCGGCGCTGAGAGCGATGAAGAACAAATCGAATCTAGAGGGTTGGGTTTAACTCAACGACAGATGAAAAAGAAAAGAAAAATACAATATACGTAAATAAATCTAGAGGGTTTAAGTTTTTTGAACCGGTTTGATCGAACCGGATTTTTCCTTGCAAACAATGGAGATGCATTCATGATTTGTCTCTAAAATGTCTTGAATGAGTTATTAAATTTGTTAACAAAACATTTTGTCAAAGATTTCAAATCACTAAGACAACATTTTTTTGTTTGAATTTCCAAATCAGTTTTAATATTTTAATTTACACTAAAAGCTTTTGGCTATTTTATAAAGTTTTTTTTTTATTTTTTTTATTTTTTTTTTATTTTTATGGTTGTGGTCCTCTCCTCACTGTTTGGTGGCACAAGATTCAAACAAAGAGAGTAAAAACCTTATTTTGAATTCACAATAGGGGACAAACTACATTTGAGTTCACACAAATAACAATATACATATAGAATCTGAAAGAAGATTTGTTGAAGAAAATCATTTATTTGTATACTCCAAATCCATCATCAGAAGAAGATTTGTTGGAAGAAAGATCATCTATTTGTATCACCAAGGGAACAGATTCAGAGCTCAAAGGTCATCGTCTCTGCCTCTTTCCTTGTTGCATCAAACAGTACAGTTGATAGATATCTTTCTCCGAAACTCGGGAACACCGCCTGAAAATAATCCAAAGAAAGACTCTATCGCTTTTCCATTTCACTCTTTGTTATGTTTATAGCTTTAAAATAAAACTTACCACTATAAGCTTCCCAGCATTTTCTGGCTTCTTTGCAAGTTTTATTGCTGCGGCAGCTGCTGCTCCAGATGAGATTCCTACCTAATAGTATATTTGCTTTTACTTGTTAGTAGAAGACAAATGTGATAAACCGTGATCAAGAAACTGTTCTTTTTTTTTTTTTTTTTCATGGTGAGGATAAAGTAGAGTCGTTTCCTTTTCTCGAACTTATCTAAGTGTATATATCAGTGAACTGAACCAAGATTTTGTTAGCTTAGCAGAGAACTTTGATGAGGTAAAAATGTGAAGTACTTACTAATAGACCCTCTTCCCGAGCAAGAAGCCTTGCCATGTCAATGGATTCTTCACTTGAAACCTGCGTAAAGCATTACAAAACAATGGAGCCAATTAAGAAATGTGTGGTCTCATCCATTAGAAAATGTATTTTTGGAGTTAGCTAACCTGAACGACTTCATCTATAAGATCAACATCCAAAATGCCTGGAATAAAACCAGCACCTATTCCTTGTATTTTATGGGGACCTGAGCATTAAGAACACTAAACTTAAGGACCTCAAAATGAACAGAACACTCAAGACTAACAGGTGAGCTAAATACAAGAAGATATAGTGCCAAAGAGTTCTCTTTTGAGAATTAAGATTGTTCAAGGTGATGAATTTCAAAGCTTAGCGATAATTATGGAATAATACAGAATGAAACAGACCTGGCTTTCCACCGGAAAGAATAGGGCTTTCAACAGGCTCAACACCATACAGCTGAAAGATGATAACACAAGTGAGAAACTTATGACAAGATTTGAGTTTACTAAGAAGAATTTGATTATAGAGTAAATGAAGTTGACCTTTACGTTTGGATTCTGTTCCTTGAGATACTTCCCAGCACCTGTTAAAGTACCACCAGTACCAATACCAGATACAAAGCCATCAATTTTTCCACCAGAACCTTTCCATATCTCAGGTCCAGTAGTCTCATAATGGATCTGCATTGAAAACACAAACATTATGCTAAAAGAATCTGATTTAGCTCCACAACGCCAGTAAAAAATACATACCTTTGGGTTAGCAGGATTCTCAAACTGTTGAAGCATATAACCATTAGGCGTTTTGGCCAAAATCTCCTCAGCCTTTGCAACAGCACCTTTCATACCTTTAGCTGGATCAGTAAGAACCAGCTCAGCTCCAAAAGCTAAAAGAATGATTCTTCTCTCTATACTCATTGAAGCTGGCATTGTGATAACAAGCTTGTAGCCTTTTGCAGCTGCTGTAAATGCTAAACCAACTCCAGTATTCCCACTTGTTGGCTCAATCAACACACTCTAAAGAAAAAAATAACAAAATCGAAATCTCTCAGAGAATTAATAAAAGAAGAATCTTGATTGATAGCTTCTATAAAAAAAACAAACAGACCTCTCCTGGTTTAATAAGACCCTTAGCTTCTGCATCAGCAATCATACTATAACCAATCCTACAAAAAAGAAGCAAAGTACACGTTTTTATCTTAGAAGCTCGAAAACAGAATCAAACAGAGCTTTAGAAATACCGGTCTTTGACGCTAGAGCATGGTTCCATCATCTCGAGCTTAGCAGCAACATGTCCAACACAACCTTTAGTCACTTTGTTCAGATACACTAATGGAGTGTTTCCTATTAACTGCCCAAAAGATCATAAAACTAAATAAAAAAACATTTACTCACAAGACATAGTTGAACAAAGAAAGAGTCTTGAAGCTTACTTCAGTAACATCTTTAGCGATTCTAGGAGTCCCTGAAGAAGCCATGTTTCAAGCTCACAATTCTAGAGAAAATTGTCAAATATTAAATGAATATATCACAATTCTAGAGCAAACCTACAAAATCACTATCTGAAAAATCTGAAAATGGATAAATATTTATAATCAGTTCATACCAATTAGCTGGTGAAACGTGAAGAAAGGTCGATAGGCTATGGAAGTAAATAAAACCAGACAAGGAAGTGTGTATCAGAAGAGAAAGAAGACTATACAGAAAGTCAACACTTTGACCCCAATAACGTAAGGAATATAAATAACCGTAAAAAAATGAAACGGATAAACATTATTTAACATATCTATTGGATCCCACTCCCACTTTTGACAACTTTTTTGTTTACGGTTTGCTCTAGAATTGTAATTAGCTACCGGTTAGACATTTGACGGTCTCTTCTGGTCCGGTTAAAGGTACAACATACATCAAATCTACTAAGTGCAAATCTTGATATGAATCTAAATCTGAAATGGTTTATATCAAGTAATCAACCACATAAAAAGATTTACAAAGACTTCATCATTTGAATCAGCTAGATTCTCAAGTACTCTAGACCATTCTTAGATGATTAGTCTTCTTCTTCAACTTCCTCTGCTTAAGCTTCACTTTAACATTAACACCATTATCAATAATAGCTTGAAGCACGACTTGAAGCTTACCTTCAATTTTATCTCCTTTCCTAGGAGTGTATATAACATCGTGTATGTCATCTTCCAAACTTCTTTGAGCAAGGATTGCACCAACTGTAGCACAAGCTGCAGCGTTTCTAGTCGAACCAAGATCGAATTTCAAGTCTTTTGAAATGGAATGAGCCACAGTTACAACCTTACTAGTCACCCTGTGAATCACACATGCTCGAACCGAGGCCTTTGAGATGTATATGTCTAAGCAAAATGGGTAGTGATAAGGAGCTGTGAGCTGGTTAAACGTAAACGTTCTTTCTCTCTTCTTCATCACAGCTGCATTAGGATTATCCATTTCACTGGTGAAAGGGTTCATCATAGTCTTCTTGTATTCCTCACTAACTTGTTTATTACTCTTCGCGGTTTCCTTCTTCTTGATCTTTGTTTCTTCTTCTTGGTTTTGCTCTTTTCTAGCTTTCTGGTGATTGTTCTTGCGGTGGAAATCGTAGTTGTATTCCTCGAATTCTTTTGATCCTCGATCGAGTTTGTAGAAAAGATCACCGCGGATTCTCATATTGTCGATTTCATCATGATCATGATCAGGATAGTCTTCATCTTTGATTATTGTTTCTCTTCCTTCTTGCTTTGTAAAGGGAGAGCTTTTTGTAGTGCCTGCTTGGAATTGTCTCCAGGCTTGAGATAAAGATGATGAGACATGCCAAGCATCATCATCCACAGTTTCTATACCACAACCACTTAAACCAACTGTATTCTCAGCCACTGTATCCTTTACAGTTTTGCTGTTAAAAAATCTCGAGGAGAAACAATGTGATGATGCTGGTCGAAAAACAGAGGTGGTATTTACAAACCGGAGACAGTTTCTACTGAAAACCATCAAAGCCATTGAAGGAAAAGAGACCAATTCTGAAAACGTAGGTGAGTAAGGTTTCACAGAGACAAATCGTCGAACACCTGGTGTGCAAGGTTTGGTAAAGAGTTTTTCACACTCACGAGCAGCTTATGTGTCTGGTACCGAAGAAAGCAATTCATCAGAGAACTTGTGGGTATGTCTTCAAAGCGTGGAGACTTGTTTGATCAGGTTCAAAGCAAAGACCTTTCAAAAGGTTCCGTTGTAAGATTACTGTATGATCAGAGACGGATCTGAGTGATGAATATTAGAGACGACAGAGATCGGACAAGTTTGTGAGAAAGAGAAATAGTGATATTTGATTAACAGAAAGATAAGGTTGTTGACTGAATATTAGACATTACAAAAGCTGAGTTTTTTAATATGTGATTAATAATAAACACACCAGAGGAGATATAACTAAATTACTAAAGAGAGAAAGAGACAGTTAGGTTGAGAAGATATTACAGACAAAAACGACGACGTGGAAAGAGATTATGCAGAGAGAACACGAGAGTAGTAGTAGTTGTCACAGTATCAGTGATTGGGTTGGTTATTACCCATCTTCTTCCTTCTTGTTTTGTTGTCACACTGTCTCTAATTCAGTAGTAATGTTGCTGATGGTGCATATGGTGGTGTTGATGATGGTGTGGGTGGTAAACCGGAGGAGCTGGAGCAGGGACTGGACCATTGCAATAACCATTGTATGCTGGGTAACCCATAGGAGAGCCTTGGTATGAGCCTGGGATAATCTCGGGGGAGTATGGATAAGGTGGGCTTCTGTTGCTGTAGACTGTTGTAGGTGGGGATGGGTAAGCTGATGGTGAAGCGTACTGAGGAGAGTGAGATGGTGATCTGATGAAGGGAAAGGAAGAGACGTATGCGTTTGTGATACGCCCGGCTTTGGCTGGTGGCATTGGACCGTTGTAGCTGGCTCGGGTTCTCTTGTTTGCTGGAACAGCTGCTGGTTTTCTCTTCTCTGTTTTGGTCTTCTCTAGCTGATCCAAACGCTTTTTGAGATTCTCTGGAGGGAACTCTTCTTCGAGTTTGTACTCTTCTATGCATTTTAAGACTGCCTTAAGCGCTGATTGCTCCTTCCGCGCCACAAGATGCTTAGGAAGAAAACATAACAAGGAAGATATTAAATTCTAGGGACTCACAAATAAGAATGTTTGTTTAGTTGCGATAGATGAGTAGATAGATACCGTAGCTCGGCCAGTATTACTAGAGTCCTCCATGATAGAAGCTGCAGCCTTCTTAGCATCCCTTAGATAAGCTTTAAGTAAAGGAACAGGAGGGAACTTATCCACAAGGTCAACTTCATAAGTAAAATGAACAGCATCAAGCTGTTGTCCTCTGCTGATTAATTCTTCAATCATATCTGTAGAAGCATAACAGCTCAAACCATCATCACTAAGCTCAGATATTATAAAAACGAGATACAGAGAAAAAGACTTCAACTTCATATAGCCTATGCTCAGTTTTACTCTGCAGAACATATACAATTACAGCTTGTGCTACTAAAGTTTGCAAGCAATTCTCTAGACAACCAGTAGAAATCGACTAATCAAACCGTAAACTATTTGTAAACTAACAAAACTATACATCCGGATGAAGTAAACTATCAGTAGGGACCATACGAGAAGCCAAATTCAAAGCCAAATATGATCTCACAATGAGCATAGCAGGATCAAAACCAAAGGTAGAGAAGATAAGAGCTTTTAGGCTTACCAGGCATTTGATCACCCAAACCAACAGAAACAGCAAGCTTAGGCATCTGTTTACGCCAAGCAGATCCAACAACAAGCTTTCTATACAAAGCAAGATCTTCACTTTTAACAATTCCAAATGTAACAAGATGCTGCAGAAACGTATGAACATCAGGAGTCTTCACATTCTCTATCCTCTCTCTTTCTTCCAAACTCTTCTTCCACGTCTCAGCAATCTCCTTAGCCTTCTCCTTAACACTCGGAGTAACAAGCAGCCTTGACTTCCCAATCACAGGATCGACCATTACAGGTGTTAAACTCTCAAGAATCACAACACAAGCCCATCCGAAGTCATTACTCACTTTCTCAGCTCTTTTATCCACCGGAAAAACCTCAGATATCGCCTCAAGTACTAACATCGCCGGATCTACACAATCCTCCAACGCCGCCGGAATTTTTAGCCGGAGATTCTCTAATTCCTTCTTCCTCGCCGTTACAAAGTTCCAGAATCCTCTAGCATCCATTTTAAGACAAAGAGATTTCAAAGCAGAGAGAAGACCTTCCTCATCGTCGACTTCGCCGGAGCCATCATCACCATTGAAACCACCACCACCGCCGCTGTCTCGAGCTTTCTCTAGCGATTCAAGAGCAGCTCTAGCTCGTTCCCCAACTTTACCAGCGAAGATCTCAACGCTATGGTCGATTGTGACTTCTCTACGCTTAAGTGACTCAAGCGAGGTCTGAGTCTGGTTATCTAGGGTTTCAATCATCTGCTTTAACGCCTCTGATTTCTTCATTAAGTTCTGCTCCAGAGAAGTGAAGTGATCGGAAAGCTCTTTCCATAAAAGAGTACAGCTCGTCATCAACGACGTCTGTTTCTGAAACTCCTCGAAACTCGGCTGAGCTAACTCAGTCAACTCGCCTTGATCGGGGACCGACCCCATCGCCGGAGAAAGTAACGAACTCAGATTTAAATCGATTCGTTAGAGCTGAGAAGAAGAACAACAAACTCGAGACACACAGAGAGACGGTAACGAAAGTGATGGAGTGAAATTGCAGAAAACCTAGAAATGGAAAGACGAAGATAAGAGACAAAGAAGAGTGACGTGGACAACTCACAAGTGCGACACGTCTCAGTGGAGTCTGATTAAAGGCGCCATTATTATAAGAACTCTTCTAAATTGCGCAGGATATGCTATCGTGAACGGAAGATGTGTAAGATAATAGATAATGGTATGTTTGGGATGGTGGTAATCACTATACCTAAGTCAGATTACTTTAAAGGGAAAAAGGTGAAAGAGATAAGTGGGCCAGGCCCACTGACCACCACATGCGTTGAGTCGGAAACCAGTGAAGCATTGCCGGTTAAAATTATAAATATACGAAAACTATAAAGTATAGGAAAAAAATGTTGTTATAATTATTAATATGAAGTTCTTGTGTAGTGTAAATTAAGAAGAACACATGAGTTTGAAGAAAGGCTGTGAATGAATTAAGAAGAAATATCCTATACTCTTTCAATCTCTTGCTATTATATTAAAACAAAAAGTTTAGAGAGAAAACAAAATTCTAATAAGACGAAATATGAAGTTGACGGCTACGAATTATCTTTAATTAATTCTTCTAAATGGGGTCCGTAATGAACGACTCCAATTTAACCGCCGTTTACTGTTTACGCTTTACAGAAAAAGTGAGGAGATAAATTTGAAAATGTAAGATAGAAATCGAATTCAAAAGAGATAATGATTTAAATTCATGCACTTATTTGACTTGTGTCTAGCTACTCTTTATAGTAACATGATTAAGATATTACACAATGTAGAGTAATTTGTTATATGTTTTTGTTAGAATGTTTGATTATTATAATGCATGAAACAACATCGAATACACAAAGTACTTTGTCCTACATATTGTAGAATTATAAAATTATATCCAAATTGTTATATGATGGTGGCTAAACTATGATCCTATATATGTCATTAACATTCACTACCGGCAATAAAACAGCAAAATGGTGAATATAATAATACCCATCGATAATGATATAATTAGGATATATTAATAAATGTATTCATCCTCACAGAAATTTTATAATACGTATAATCGTCACATAGACGTAGATTTAACCTAGGATGTGTTATAGATGCCTTTATAGAGTTATTGGTAACTGATGTAATCAACTATCAAGGTCCAAAAAATGTAATAAACTAATCCTTCATCAATAAACGAGTCGCATAAAAGTGTTAAGGGTTTGTTTATCTTTACCACACGGCCTAAACCGGAGCTGATCAAACACAACCAAACGTGAAAATTGACAAGCGAGAGAGAACCAAAGATTGAATGAGAATACAGGAAACTGTTTTCAGTCAGAGGCCATATGATTCGACACACAAAAGTAGAGGACAAATATGTCTAAACACTTTATACCTAACTTGTGAATTACCTAACTTTCCGATTAAACAGTCATAAAGAAAGACTAATAGAAAACACAATAGTGTTTCTTCTCTATGTTTCTCCAGTTAGCAAACAAAACGTAAATAATCATACGAGTGATGAATACTTATAGGCATGTGATGTGAGTTAGCAACATACACTTTTATTGGCTGGCTAAAGCCTAAAGAACATGGAGCAATCACTAACCAAAACATGGAAAGAAAATAAAAGAATCATCAGGCACATCATTCAAAAGCATCAAGCACTGTCACACTATACTTCTAGGTTTAACCGATATTAGCTTATGCAAATATGATAACTGAACCAAAGAATCAAGAAAACCCAAAGGATCAAGAAAACCAAGAGATTCATTCCTCTATAAAACAAAAACAAAAAAGCCAAACTTTGCTTTACTCGTTTCGAGTTTGTGGGCCTGTGACTAAAAATCCAGATTCGATAGGCAGTAAAGTGTACCTTTTGGGGGGAGAAACTGTAATTTACTTTGCTACTGTGAGTTCTCTAAGGCTCTCGACAGTGGTCTTCTTCTTTGTCTCCGCATCAACTTTGTCCAAGTCCTTTACGGTTGCAAGATAACCATAAAGGACCCTCTTTTTCACACCTGTCCTCCCATCAACCTCGACAAGACTATGGTTTTTCTCATCATCATTGCTTGGAGTGAATGGTTGTATCCTGCCCCAA
Source organism: Cardamine occulta (assembly GCA_028015245.1). NCBI lineage: Eukaryota > Viridiplantae > Streptophyta > Magnoliopsida > Brassicales > Brassicaceae > Cardamine > Cardamine occulta. The sequence continues at coordinate 9,337,229 of CM051370.1, read as the reverse complement.
CTCTTACACCCACGGTTCGTCTTCTCAAAGTATTCTGCCATTCTCATAGCTTCCCTGAGCCCTGAATCATCTCCCGCAAACTTGAACAGGGTAATCCCCAAATGACCGTCTCTTCCATACAATGTCTTTGATTTTCCACCAGTGAGTCCTAGTTCTGTTAAATACATATAGACATCAAAATGAAGGAAGAAAAACTGTGTCATCGGGTGTTGTTACATGAAATACGCCTATAACTAGATACAGGTATGTGCACACCCATCAGCCTAATCACATTGCACATTTAGGAACCTACTATGACACACCAGAGTTCTGAAAATAGAAGCTGAGATTCTTATAGAAAAAGTTGGGGAAAATGGTGGCCCAACAAAGTTGGAGAAGCTTACATACTTCTTAGACCATTATTGCCTAGATTCTGATATTGTAAGGTATTGGAATCAAAGCTCAAATCAGAGTTAGACATTACTCTACGGCAAGTATTGGCAACTTTCAATTCACAGAACGACTGAGAAACATAGGTGAGAAATGGGGAGGGATCTAAGCAAAGTGAAGGCTGTGACTGGAAGTTATGTTCCAGACTAAAGAATACTTGTTGGGGGCATCCTTCTAGTGTTAACAAAACAAAGAGATGGATTTGGAAGTTGACCTTTCTTCCGAAAGATCAAGGAGATAGTTATTGTGCCACAAAGTCAGGGTTAACAGAGAGATGCCACATCATTAAGAGTATTGTATGCGGTAATCATCTCTAAGGGTATGGGTCTAAATCCGATTGATAATGATAACCTACTCTACAGACACAACTCTAAAATGGAGGGGAAAAAAAAGGAGAATAATCCTAAGGTGCGGATTAACCTATGCAAGGTTAATGAACTTTGCCAGAAGGTTCAGCACCGGTATGTAAACGCAAGAGTAGGGAATGAGAGGTCGCATGTTATACCTCTGATTCTGTTATCCATTGTTTTGTTTCCATAGCCTTCCATGCGTCCTTCCTTACCCTTCCCTGTACTGGTATTATGAACAATAACATGAGGTGGCCAAATAATCAGCTGGTCTTGAGTGATTGCTGCCTCTTCAGCAGGTAAGTTCTGGTACGCCTTTGAATTGTCAGGAGCCTTTGAGAAATTCCATCCCATCAATACACAGAGAGCTTTGTGTAGGCCTAAGTGATGCACACGTGAACTAGCATCATCAGAACAGTATGTGTGCATTACCAAACTATGTGTATCCTGGAAGTCTTTAGAAGACCTGTGTTTTAGCATAAGTCGAAGTGGAAACACTCATTCAGATTCACTAACAAAAAAATGCATACTAGTGGTCTGAGGTTTTTAACTCAGGAAAATCAAAATCATGCACTTAAGACCCTTCAATGTACACACTAAAACTATTGGATATACACTTATACGACTTAATGTGTATAACAATATCCACAAATCATCTTAGTAGGCAATCTTTAGGATATCTAACAAGAATCAAATGTATATGGAAAACCCCAATTATAAACTTGCAGACTAGAGTTATAAATGATGCACAAAAAACATATAACATAAAGTAAAAACAAAACATCTGCGCAATTATGAGGAGTACCATCATAAAATAGCACAGGGGTTGAAGAATGTAAAAATGTAAAATATAATAATAATAAAGGGTTTAGAGAACTTCATCAGAAGCTTTCTACATCCAAACACAAAAGAGCATCCAAAAGCCAAATAATCTAGCATCCTGTACACTGATTAGAATGGTCAGCAAAATGACCATTTACTCATCTAGTTAACAAGCTAGAACAAAATTTTGATGGAAGTGATCACCTAAAGGGTTAAGAATATGAAGTCGATCAACTTAACATGCTGGAAAGAAGAAACTTCCATAACTAATAGGGACAAGCACTGAGGACGAGTAAAGAATGCTAATTGCTAAGCACAAGCTCAATACCAGATATATAGTGCAGAGACTTTGTGATCTGATCATGAGCAAGTAGATTAAGACGTAACCGAAAGAAATGCCCAACTCAGATTCCAAGTTGGCTTACTAATGATACCAAAAAGATTAATATCTATTTAAAATAGAATAAACCCAAGAAGAATAAACAGTAAGCAAAGTGGGTTACCATCAAAAACCAATTAACAAAGATATATAAGCATGCTAATTCTAAACAGCTGCAAGAAACTATCATTACACTGAATTCAGAAATAAAAATAAGTTTCAAGGACTAATAGAGTTGAGAGACACCGAAAAACAATGAAACTTTGGAAAAAAGATTGAAACAAATGAGATGTAACATTAGTTTCAACAAAGAAACCAATGCCTAATGCCTACAGGCTACAGGCTGCCATAACAAAACCCATAATTTAAGCCTAAGTTCAGCCAAAAGAGTAACTGCAAAAGAGCAATCACGGGAGCAGTAGGTACAAAGAAAATGAGGACGAAGTTGAATAATACCCAATATATAAGTTAAACAGTTAACTTAAATAATCTAAGAGGCTTTTTGATAGGCAATGAACCCCAATCATAATAACTGAGTAATCTATAAAAGTATATGCAAGTTAGCGCATTATTAAAGCAAGGATTCCAGTAACGATAAATACATCATAAAGAGGAACAAAATCAATGGGAAGCAAACATTGCAAATTAAACACATTTTGCTAAAAATCACAACCACTAAAGCACGTCAAGATAAGTTTAATACAGCGAACAAGTTAAAATACTAATCATACAGATTTATAGGTGTATTCCTGTTCTTTCTTACTATCTTCATGTTCATTATTTAGCCTTCTACGACACATAAGACCAATTAAAGCAACCATCAAGAACAAAGCAACCAGAGTCTCCAATACAAGCAAACTACACTGAACTAAAAAACAAACAGAATGAAACTCATCAAACCTGCCACAAACGAGACACTGAAGCCGCCCTTTTCTCCCATTCTCCAAGTAGTTCTTCTTCTCCGGATCCTCGAAAACTCGCTTAACAAAACTCAAAAAGGATTTCTTTAACGCAACCTGATCAACATGGAGACCACCACCAGTTTCATGCCTACTTAATCCTATCCTCATATGCTTAGCAGCTCTAACATCTTCACCTCCATCTCTAAGGAACGGACCACTCGTACTAGCACCACCCATAAATGACTGGTCATTAGGATTCGCATACTGCATAAACTGTTGTCTTTGTCTCAGCATCTCAACTCTCTCATCTCTTCTATCAATTTCATTTTCACCTGGATATTTCCGTTTCATTGATCCTTCAGGACGATCCCAATGGTTCCTTTGATCTCGAAACTCTTCCGGATGATAAGGCGGGAATCTCCCAAATTCCGGTCCAGCAAGTCGACTCTGAGGAGGAAAATCCTGGTAATTAGGCGGAAGTGCGAAGTAGGAGCGGACACTACCATCAGCGAGAGAAATTGTGCGACGTTCAAGCATATGAAATCCATAAGTCGGTGGAGGAGGAGCACCAAGCGCTGCCGATGAATCTGGGAAAGGAAACGGAGGAATTGGCCTTGGAGATTGAGCTGTCGGATTTGGATGATTCGGATTGGATTGATTCGGGATCGGAGCTAGCTTAGGAGAAGGATTAGGTCTCGGAAGTTTCGTATCAGCGATTTTCTGGTTAATCGGAGGTTTGCTTTCGTTTTTGTTGTTGTTGTTGTTACTGCTTCCACCATCGTTGTTGTTGCTTGAATTCCAACGAGATTTACGGTTCTGGGAAGAGGAAGCTGCTGCAGCTGTATGAGCGGTGGGAGCGGAGGTCGTCGGAGGAGGCTTGTTCGTCGATGTCTTGGCGGCGGCGTTGTTGTTGTTGGTATTGCCCCCAACCATCCTTAATGGCCGTGAAAGGGGGTTTTGGTTATCGTAATCTGCTTCTTCTACCTTGAGCAATTCGGAGATAATGAAAATTCTTATCTGCTATGGAAGAATAAAAAGCGAGGGTTTCAAAGAATCGAACTGACTAGGAGCTTTTTTTGTTTTTTTGGGAATCTGGGATGACCTCCCTCGTTTTTCAACTGTCTGGATGACCTCCAGATAATTTTTTTTTTTTTTTTTTTTTTTTTTTTTAATTCTTTAAATGGATCTTGGCCATTGGCTGAAGATCCATAGTTTCGAGATAATTTCTTCATCATCATCGGATGAATCGAATTTATTAATTCTCGGAGGAGTTCTAATCTTGTTGGTGCGTTTCTTCTTGAGCTTGTCGAGGAAGAAGGAGATTGGGTTAGCTTTGGTAGTTGTGTTTATTGGGTTTGGATGTTGAAGGCCTAGCTTTGGGCCGTTGTTATAAACTTGGGTAGGTGTTTGGTTTTGTTGTTGAGAAAGCGGTGGTGTGAAGCCATTTCTCTTGGTTGAAGTAAAACAACGGTCTTGGTTATATTTGTCCCACCATTTGACTCAAACTCTCGAGTTAATGAATAGGGCATTTTGGGTAAGGCTTGGGTGAGATTGAAATGCCAAGAGGCAATCCAAGGGATTCCCATGTCCATGTGAAAACAAATTTGTGTAAAAGATTCATGGTAGTCATGGTATAGCTTGGAGAAAATGGTTTTTGAGTAGTAGGGAAGGCGGTTTTTGTGATAAAGGGTGGATAGATTTGATCAAGAGGACCAAACCAATGCCACCACTCATGGAACCATCCCGAATTGCTTAGGACAGTTCTTATCAAAGGAAAAGAACCAGGAATGGTCTCCGGGTAGAGGTAAAAGGTGTTGAATAAAGGCGTTACTAGTAATCCATGTAGGTAAAACCCGGTACATGATAACCTTGGGGTAGAATGGTTTGGTAACTTGGTGATGGATAAGATTTAAGTCTTGAATACTACAAACTCGAAGGAATTTGCAGGTTGAGTATTTGGTAATGGTAGGGTTATGAGGATCAGGGTAATGGGTAATTTCTACTGATTTGGTATCAACTAAGATGAATTCGTAGAACATTCGATCTTTGTTGATATTATCGCTTATCCGAGGCTGGTTGGATAAAAAAGCGATCTGTGAAGGATTGTAATTCCTTTAAAGGGATTGGTTTGGTATAATTTGTGGTCATAATGTGTTGGGCTTGGGCTTTTTGGATATAATTTTTTTTCTTGGGTAATGGTTGGGCGATACCGTTGGTTTACTGGCTTTTGCATAAGATAGTGGAGGAAACTCGCTAATGCCGAAAATTTGTTTTGGGTAGTTTGTGTAGAGCTTGATCCTTGCATAATTGGTTGGGACTTGATGTAGTCAAAATAAAGCTTTTTTCTTGATATCACTCTGTTTCACTCATTTTGGATACTCGATTGTCCTCAGAATACTCACGGGTTAGGAAATCGGGTAAACAATTGTTTTCTCCTTTTATATATTCTATATCAAAATCAAAGGCTGATAAAATAGCTTGCCATCCGGCAAATATTTGTTTTGAAACTAAATTTTTTACATCTTGTTTTAAAATTTCTTTAGGTGATTTACAATCAATTCTTAATAAAAACTTTTGGTTAATTAAATCGTCTTGAAATTTTGAAATACAATTGACTATGGATAAAACTTCTTTTTTAACGGTGGAATAATTTTTTCGTGGTCCCAACAGACACCGAATGAAATCTAACTATAGACTCATGTTTATTGCTGGAAGGGTTTGCTTAAGAATTCTTCCGAAACCTAACTCGAAGCATCTGTTTTACTATCATAGCTGCATTAGGATGAGGAATGACTAGGCATGGTAAAGTCCTAATCTTTTGTTTAACTTCCTGAACTAGACTAGTATGCAAACTAGACCATGGAGCAGGGGTTTTTGCGATCTTTGGAATAAAGGTTGGATAGTTTTTCTAATATTAGGAAGGAAGTCTGAAATATAATTCAAACATCCTAAAAATCTTTGTAATTGTTGTTTTTCTTTTATCTCGTTTGGGAATTTATCCGCAAACTCTATTGATCTTGATATAGGGGTTATAGTTTGTTGATATATATTATGTCCTAAGAATCTTATCTTAGGCCTGAATAAATGCATCTTTTTAGCTGAAACTACTAAACCATGATTCTTGATTATTTGTAAAAATGTATGTAAATGTTTGAAGTGTTGATCTATTGAGTTGGAGTAGATTAAGACATCGTCTATGTAAACGATCGTAAATGTTGAATAATTATTGAATATATTATTCATGATATTCGAAATTCGAAGGTGCATTTTTAAGACCAAATGGCATAACATTCCATTCATAATGTCCGAATGGGACAGTGAATGCTGTTTTATACTTATCTTTTTCATCTATCTGGATTTGCCAAAAACCAGATTTCATATCAAATTCTATGAATACTTTTGCATTATATAATCTTTTTAATAAATCTCTTTTATTGGGTATTGGATACCTAATCCATTGTAGTACCTCATTTAATGGTTTATAGTTGATAACTAATCTTGGAACTCCTCGTTCCTTTTCTCGCTTGTTTATTAACATAAAAAGCCGAACAAGACCAAGGGGACTTGGATGGCCTAATTAATTTCTTGCTTATCAAATCTTGAATTTCTTTTTTACATGTTTCTAATAATTCATGATTCATTTGGATAGGTCTAGCTTTTGTTGGAATATTTTTTTCACTAAAATCTTTTTCATAAGGTAATTGGACTATATGTTGCTTTCTCCCGAATGCATTCGGAGTTTCCGAACAAACTTGGGTAAGTAAATCATTTTCTAATTTTTTAATTTTATTGATTACTTGAGGGTTTGATAATTGTTCTTCAATCTTTTTATAGGATATTTCTTCTTGGAGGTGTTGAATATACTTTTTCTTATTAGATATTAAATTTACCGTTTTATGGATAGTATGATGTTGTAATTCCATTACTTCTTTAGTTTTGATAGGTGATAAGAATTTGAATAGTAATTTAGCACCTACAACCTTAGTTGTAATACCTTCTCCATTAACTTTAAATGGATAAATTTGAGTAAAGAAGGGGGTTCCTAATATAACTTCTTGAGTAAGGTTTTTTACTAAAATAAATTGGTTTTTAAAACAATAGCCGTTATTGCATATTCTGACATTGAGTAGTTTATAATTAACCTTTAAACTACTACCGTTAGCACCACTAAGTCTTTCGGTAGTTTTCTCATAGTATTTAGTTGGTATAAGTCCTTCTTTAATACAATTATAATCTGCTCCTGTATCTAATAAAGCTATTATATTAATTTGATAATCATGACTTATATGCAAGATTATTTGCGTATACCATTTTTGATAGTTTATCTTGTTTATGATTTGAATATATTCATTATCATTTTCTTGCCTATCTTCTTCTTCTGGTATTTGCTTACTAGAAGAAGCCTTAGATTTTGGAGTATTGTTTTCATTCTTAAAATTCTTCATTTCTATTAATGATAATTTTGCATTAATTTGTAGTTGATCTAAATGTTGTTGATTAACTGCTATCTGGAGCTCTTTTACTTGTGATTTTAATTGCTTAATTTCACTTTGTAATTCTCCAGTAGTTACTTGTTTAAATAAGCTTTGAGTTGGATATTTTTAAAATATCTTGTTTAGACTAAACGGTTCGGGTGAAGATAATTGGTTTTCTTGTTGAATAATTTCTTTTAGTTTCATTAGATAATCCTTTTTAGTTTCTGGATCATCTATTTTATCTATGATATCTAATAGGAATTTCTTATCTACTTCTTTTGTTATAACATTTATTTGTCTACAATTGCATAAGTCATCTATTAATTCTTGAGATTCGTTTGATGAATCGCTTGAGTTTTCTATTATCTCTAGGTTATTTTCACTATTAGTTTCATTATTAGTATTACTTGTTTCGAATCGAAATAAGTAATTTGGTTAATTTATCTTGAATATCAGGTTGATCTTTGAATATCTCATTAATTTTCTTTTTCATTTTACATTCATTAGATTTATGACCTGGTCGTTTGCAATTCCAAAGAAACTACCTTGTCTTTAGTATATCGTTTATTTTTTGCATAATATGGATTATGAGGTTTCTTAGAAAAATTTCTTTTGTTATAAAAGGGTTTTGAATAACTGATTTGTTGCTTATGTTTTAAATGTTTAACTCTAGAGGGTGGATTTAAACGTTCATAACCATATTGTTCACAGAATGAACCCATTGTTAATCCAAATTTTAATTTATCAGTTTTTTGCTTATCTTTATGGTCTTGGCATATTTGTAAACCTTCTTTTTTAACGAATGCAAATAATTGACCATAAGTGATGGTATTCCATGGAATAGCATCTCCGTTTGAATAATCTTTTAATTTATTAATTACTTTTTCTGCAAAGAATGTCGGTAATCCTGAGATAAACCGTTCCTTCCAGAATGGTTGGTTACAATCGTTTCTTTGGAATATGTTTACCATAAATATATCATTATACCATTTAAAATCTCCTAAAGTTGGACATCTAAGGTTGGTTAATATTAATTTTTTGCTTACTAATTCTTCTTGTGGGTTGCCAATAAAATGCATAGTTATAGTATGGATTAATACTTCTATAGCGTTTTGGATTTCTACCTCTTCAAGGAAGCCATCCGCATCTTCTACTTGTTTAATTTCTACATGATTTAAAATAGAATCTTGAGTAATACGATCTAGTGCATTATCCCACCAATATTTTAATGCTCCATTAAAACCAGCTATTAATAGAACACATCCTTGTTTATCACTTAAGCCTTTTGCTTTATATGCAATTCCGGCTGTTCTCATTTCTTGGAATAAGTTCATCATTTCATATTCTGAACGACCATCTAAATTCCATTCATACACACCTTCACCGGTATATACGTTTTGTGAGAATTTATGGTGTTCTTCATATAATAAATCTGGTGGAGTATGTTTTGGATAATATGGTTTTCTTGAATTCATAAGTTTATTTCTTACTCTATTAATTTCTTGGTTAGTTTCTGATTCAATTGATAGGTTATCTTCATTATCGTCTATAGTGTTGATACCTTTACCTTTATCCATATTATCTAATCGTTTGGATATTGATTTGAGTATTTCATTTTCTGGAAATTTGACCTTATGGGTCATAGGTTTGAATAGAGGTTGAGATATCGAAGAGAATGGGTGTTGAATACCATTGTCTGTTTTAGGTTCTAATTTGATTTCTAATTTTGCATCAATATGATCAATCTGTTTAGCTATTGTATATAATATTTGACTTTGATAATTGTTTTGTTCGTATACCGATTTAATATCTGAAACTATAATAGGTTCTTTATCTTCTCTATTAGCTCCAGTTTTAAAAGGTTTTGCTAATATTTGTCTATCGTTCGTTTTAATTTTTAGATCTTTTAATGGAGGATGAATCGATTTCGATTTATCCCCATTAAGAGATTCCCATACTTGACTTAAACTTGTATATGTATTAATTTCTCTAAATGGATAATCAATGTTATTAGCTATTGCATATGTTTCAAACCATATAAAGAATGGGATATTAATTCTTTTTCTATTCATACATTTATACCATTCTTCTCTATAGAAGGTGGTTAATTTTTTAGTAAATGTTTTAAAATACCATAATCGTTTTTCTTGATTATTTTCTGAATAAAAGTCTTCTTTAATGTATTGTTTATTAATTTCAAATTCTGTTGAAATAACGTGTATTGATTTAAAATCAGAATGAGTAGGTGATGTTGGATAAAGATCAGGTTTAGGTTCAGCTATTGGTGTAGTAAAATTAATCTTCTCTTGATTAATTGATTGTTGAGTAATTTCTTCTTCCGATTCAGTACTAGCTTGACCAGTTCTATATTCGGAGAAAGAAGCTCTTGACATATATGGACTAATCCTGGGTGGTAATGGTTCTCTAAAAGATCCGAATTGTAGTAATATTTTACCATCGGTTCTTTCTATAATTTTTGAAATACTTTTTTGCTCAAAGTTTCTAGGTGGTTGAGTAATATTAAGTTGCCACTGATCTGGAATAGTAATTTCAGACCATTTTAGTTGTTTAGGTGCGTAAGTCGCAGTTGGAGTGTCTTTACTATGAACCGCTAAAATAGTGGTTTCACCTTTTTCATCTTGTAATAAACATCTAAGATTAAACTCAGATGTTGATTGTTTAAAATATACACGGTACAATAATAAGTATCCGTGTCTATTATTTTCAAATTTCATTTCTGGTAAATGAATATTTAAGACTAAAGTATTGAGTATAGTTGGATTATGTAAACTTACTTGATAATTTGGAGCGCAATTAAAGTAAACTGCACCGTTGCATAAGTTTGATTGAACGGCTCCCAATAGAGAGTTTTCAAATTTGAGTAAAGTCCTATCCCTTAATAACATAAGAATAGGTGAATCAATACCAGTTCTTGATAATGGTTTAATTGCTATTTGGATTAAACCAAAGTGAAGATAATTAAATCCTTTTTGTTTATATTTATCTAAGGTTATTGAAGATAATAATTTAATTTCTTCAAACTCGTTTCTAAGTGAAAGAGTTTGTTCATGTTCTTTTATTGAATAAGCAGTTCTGAAATCAAAAGTACCGAGTTGATAAATAATTTCTGGATTAATATGATGGAATTGATTGTGCGGAATAGATTGATTAAATGAAGTAATTTTTGACATAATTTCCCTTGAATTAATCATATGAAGCAGATGATCTATCTTGCTTATTTTTAAAATACTTTCTAATCCTAGATGCCATGATGACTCACTCTATCTCTAGACTCATAAAGAATTTCACTCTCCCAGGAATAGACTCTCAAAGCGGCTTACCAACTGGTTACGCCTTACGGGACTTAATGCCCGAACACCAGCTCTCCAGAGGGTTCTAGAACTAGGGTAGTGGATCCTAAACAGATCTAGGGTTTAGACTGGGTTAGGATAGAATCTAAGATTTTGAAAACGTCTTAAAAATAAAACAAGGTTTCAAATCCGCTATAGCAGATGAAATCCGGGATACTATCGACGAATGAGGGTACAAACACGAAGGAGTGCAACCGCACGATAAGTCGAAGGAGCCAGTATTGTCCGAAGACTCAGGGTTCCCGTTGTCTTGACTAAAGGCTTCCGCGGTAGAATGACCTTTTTAGTTAAGACTAATTATTTCTTTTGCTTAAACGTTTTTGATTCCTTTAAAAATCAAAACGGTTTTAGCCTACTTGGCTCTGATACCAAAATGAACAGGATCGGATAATCAGAATTTCTGATTTGCAAGATCGGATAATCCGCAAGCAAAGAGCATACTTTTCTTAATTAGCCGGAATAGTAATATCGGAATAGTAAAAGGAAAGACGGAATCTGGAAATAAGAACGGAATCTGGGTAAAACTTGATATATTTCTTGAAATAGTTTACAAAATAAAATTCAAACTTTGAATACAAAGGATGAAAATTGAATACTAACTTGAAAACTAAGGAGAAAATATTGATAGAGAGAGAGTGAAGAATTTAGAGAGATGCTCTAAATTGGCTTGAGTGGTATGAGGTCTCAAGTCTTTCTTTTATAAAGGGTTGAGGCTGATCTTGATTAATTGTGGCGGGGTCGCATGTCCCTTTTAGCTTTTTGTTGTTTAAGTCTGATTGGTTGAAGTCTTGGTAATTAAGCGTCTTGAGTAGGGTAGTCGATTCTTTGTCTTCTTGTAAGTGTCTTGATTAGGTGGGTCCCATATGTCGGTATACGAATATAATCGTATAAAGTTGGTATGCCGACATCTGTATATACCAACAGTAATCGTATAAAATATGTTGCATTATTATTATAATTATTTTTTTTTTTTTTTTTTTATATATATAGAGGTTATGTAGATCAATTTTATTTCAATAAGGTTAGTCTGGCACTTGACCCTTTTTTTGGGGGTTCTATTAAATATATTTAAAATAGATGAAATTACTGTAGAAACAGAACATTAAGGGGTTTGACTTTTTACAGTCTTCAGGTCGCAGTAAATTTATCAGTTTGATACAGAAAGGGAAAAAGATTCGAAAATCAGAGATACAACAAAAACACTCTCCATCAATCAACATGTAATATAATAAAATTGAGCCATTAACATCTTCCAAGAGTGTGACCTTTCACTCTTTTCACTTTTTGGATCTCCACGCTTCAAGATCCAACAAGTTTGACATGTAGCAGCATTTGACAACTGATGATGATTTATGAACTCAATAATAAGAGAGTGAATGTGGGAGCTGACTTGTGTTTGCTCAGCTCTCAGGACCGTGACAAGACTCCTTTTGAACTGCAAATGCCATAACAAATCACATGTCACATTATCTATATGATAATTATCCTTCCTTAGTATGTGTAGAATGTGGTGGAAGATAAGAGGATAAATCAAACCTAGGTATCGTCCCACCGCGGCGTGAATCATACTCTGTTGCTTGTCGTAGAGCCCTGGCAAAGGCCTTAAAGGTTGCTTCTATTATATGATGAGAGTTTTCACCAGCAAGCTGTTGTAGCAAACAAATATTAAAACGGACATGAAAAGATTGACAAATAGATGATAGAAGAAAAGTCATGAATTTGTATGATTTTGTTTTTGCTTTTGGAAGATTGGAATCACAAGTACCTGCCGGATGTGAAGTGTCATACCAGAAGTATTCACCAATGACTGGAGAAAATGCTCCACCAACTACAAAATAGAAAGGTTTACAATTTTTGACAAGACTTTCAATGTTTACTAAACACAAATAAATCCAAAAAGAGGAGAACTCAAGGAGTGAAGAAAGAACCTGAGTGTCATATGTTCCAACTCTCTGTGTTGGAATCTCTAAGTTGTAACCAAGATATGGTCGACCAGACAAGTCCTGCAACAGGTTTTTGTTCACTATAAGCAGTAAGCAAGTCTGAGGAATATCCAATATAAACGAGATGCAAGCAAAAGTTTTACAATTTTATACCAAGGAAACATGTATAAGTGCTTCATCTAGAGGAGCTGTGAAGTCACCAAACCGGTTAATCCCTTTACGCTCACCAAGGGCCTTTAACAGAGCCTAGAGAAGAAACAAAATACCCAGAGATTTCATTAAACCACAACATACGGTTGCTCATAGGTCCAACAAGAGCCGAGAATATAGCTGAAAATGGTAAACAGAAAAAAGAACATGGCAACACTTACTGTTCCAATGGCAAGAGCTATATCTTCATTAGTGTGATGATCATCAATGTGAACATCACCAGTAGCTCTTACGTGAACATCAAACAAGCCATGTGAAGCAAGTTGCTAATTAACCAAGATGATAAAACACAAACATTAATCAACATTCTAATAATGAGTCAAAACTAGATCTTTGCATTAAAAACGTCAGTGTTAAGCTCTCTTCCAAGGGAAAAGATTTAATTTTTAAGGCAGAGACTTACATCTAACATATGATCAAGGAAAGGAATGCCAGTAGAACTATCAGCAACTCCAGTGCCATCTAAATTAATCTTCACTGAGACATTTGTTTCCTTTGTTACTCTCTTTACTTCTCCAATTCGAGCTGATCACATCATCCAAACCAAATTAAAAAAAAAAAAAAACACGACGATTTTGAATGAGACAAAATTCAATGATGAAATGAGGTTCCATCTCAGCTATGTTTAGCCCCAAAACTAACCTAATTCGATAGGTGAAGAAGAAGAAGTCGCTTGAGAAACGTTCTCACTCGGAGAAGAAACGCAAGAGATGGATTGACGAAGCTGAGATTGAGATTCCATCCGCAAAAATTGCGGATACGAAGAAGAAACGATCATCACTCGTCTAGGAAGCAAATCCATAAATCCAAGCTTAGGTCTGAGAAGTTGAGCAGAGGAGTGGCCACATACGGCGGAAGAAGACGAAAGCTCCATTTGTTGGCAGCGGAAGGAAGAACAAAACTCAACGACGACGAGACTTCTATGTCTTTTCCTAAGTACGCTACACGACGACGTTTCGACTCTCCTAGAGCCAATTCTTTTTTTCTTTTTCGGAAAAAAACCCGAACCGGTACATTTGAACCGAATTTTTAAAAATTGTTATTGGTCTTGACTAGAATCCTAACGTACCGGTTCGGTTAATTAATATAAACTCTGAGATTCTAAGTAGTCAAGGAGATTCAATGGAATTGTCAGCATTATTATTGGCTATACAAGCTGCATGGTCTTCTGGCGATAGAAAAGTAGAGCTCGAAGGAGATAATTTCAATTTTAATCGTTTAATTAACGATGACATAGAAAATTATCGCCTAAAAAACTATATTGATACCATCAAACTATGGAGAACAATGTTTGATGCAATCACCTTTAATTATAAGTCAAGACAACAAAATTTATGCGTAGATCTTTTGGCTAAAATCTCTATAATTTATGATTATATATGGTCATTATATTGTTCTTGTTCTGACTTTATGCTTTGTGATGTAATTCGTGATATTGACAAAGTCGATTAATAAAGTTTTTAGATAAAAAAATAAAATAAATAAAAGTAAGTAGTCAAGGAGATTCAAAGAATCGTCGTTTTCTCGTACTCTTCTAGCTCAGTGTTACATAATAAGCGTCGTCGTTTGGCCTCTCGTACTCTTCTAGCTCAGAGTTAACATAATAACATAAAGTTTGTTGAATCTTGCAAAACAAGGTTTTGTTTTATAACTAATCCTATCTTTCATTTCTTGTCTTCTGGTTATAAGGAGTTGTCAAATTTGTTATAAGGTTTAAAGAAAAATTAACAAAAAGTTAAAATGTAGAAACATATAAATAATAATTATTTAGTGATAACTATAAATTAGACTTTACAATTTCATATATCAACAGCATCAACCGGAAGCGATATCGCCCTGTAAAGAAGAGGCGGCGAAGCTGAAGCTCCCGGTGTAACAGAGATCTCCATCGGTGTCTCGCAGATCGTTTGACCTCTGACTATTGTAAGCTGAATCCTATGTCTTGCCTTAAGCCATCTAAGCTCTCTTCTCATCTCATTCTCTGACAACCACCCACCTTTTAACTTTTTTGAGCTCTGTTCTTCTCCATCATCAGAACGTGAATCTCTTAAACCCCAAATATCAGCAAACCTACCGTGAACCGAAGAACAACTCTTGTCCTGATCAGAACAATCCAACTGATGTTCTTCTCCGGTGACTTCACTGTTAGATGATGATACTTGAGAACTTTCTGTAACTTTGTTATCAGTTTTCCAGTTAGGTACCAATGCAGCTATCTCTGCATCGATCATCTCCGCGATTTTCGCCACATCTTGATTTGTTATGTCGAGCTCTGATACCATCTCAGCTGCTACACTCCAAGCAGTATCAATAGCTGTCTCAAACGGGAAGTAAATGTTCCTTATCCGTCCTGCAAATTCATAAAACTCAAAAGCTCATCGATGATGTTTACAACTTATTGAAAAGATTGAAACAATTTTTTCCAACAATATTACCTTCTGCATCAGAGATCTTGAGCTTCAAGAATATACCATCATTACCATTTCTCTTTCCTTTAATCGAAATATCAACATGGTCTTCATCATCATTACCAAAAAGATCGATCTCACATATCTGTGGAGGCTCAAACTGATCTTGGTAAAGAGGATCATCGATCAAAGGTTGTCTAAGGAACAAACCAGTTTCATCATAACCATTGTAGTAATCAATAGGTCTCATATCAAATCCATCTACATCATCTAGTAGAAAAGGATCTTGTAAAAGCTCCAAAGCCGTTAGCCTACACGTCACATTAGCTAAACACTTCTCAACAAACTCGCGAACCTCGGGATCTTTCACTAAGTAAAAAGCTTCTGGCTTTTTCCCCTGAAATGAAAAAGAAGAACATAAACAAACAACACATGACCTAAAATTTGGCTTCAAGAACAAGCAAATGATTGATTATTTACCGAGGTAACTTTCTTGTAGATTTGTGCAGGGTGAGTACATTCACTGTAAGGATAATCAAAAGTGACCATCTCCAATACACACATTCCAAAAGCATAGACATCAACCAACTCATTGTATTCTTCATCATACACTTCTGGAGCCATAAACTCAGGGGTTCCTTTAATAACACACAGCATAGTTAGGTAGGTCCAAAAAGTGTTCAAGACATTATGAAAGCCAATAATGTGAAAAGTTTTGGAAGTACCAACGCAACGAACAGCATGTGATTTACGAAGAATCGCAGCGAGGCCAAGGTCACCAATCTTGACTTCACCTTGGTTTCCATTGATAAAGATGTTATCACATTTGAGATCTCTATGGATAATTGGTGGAGAACGACTATGAAGATAAAGAAGCCCTTTTAGAATCTGTTTACACCATTTCTTCACTGCTTTTATATTCACTCTTCTATGTCTCAACCTATACCTTACAATTACAACAAACAAAAACAGAGCAAAACTAAAGTTTAAAGACTTAAACTTTGAAGTACTGAGGAAGACATAAAACTGAGGAAAGTGGGGGATTTCTTACTGTCTGAGAGTACCAGAGGTGAAGAGTTCAGTGACAAAATTGATTGATAAATTGTTAGTATCAACCCAAGAAGTGTAGAATTTCATAATGTTTTGATGATTCAAAGTTTTGAGTAGATGTATCTCTCTGAAGAATTTCTCCAATTCTTCAGGGTTCCTTGTGAAATTTCGAAGCTTTACTTGGTTCCATGCTACTTCAATCCCTTCGTACTCATCAAAAGCTCTGTACCTGAAATTTGTTTTTTGACCAAAACGCCACAAAGAAGAACAGTGTTTGGATTATTTACTAACCAACTAATCCTCAATAAAAATAATAATTAATTAAACGATAAAAACATGTTTTGTAAAAGAGACAAAGATAGAAGATGAATGCGATTACACTGTCTTCGAAGCTCCTTTGCCAAGTATTTCATCGTACTGCCACAAACAAAACATAAAACCATAATCAAAATCTTCTTTGGGTTAACCAAAAAATCAAATCTTTATTAACATTTTTAATTCAAAAGGATCATTACTCACTCTTCCATATCTTCCAGAAGGATCAGTTTCAACAAACTCAGAGTAATCTTCTACAAAGCTTTCTTCACAATTCATGCTTCTCTTTTGTTTTGTTCTTCTGCAATTGTTGGGTTATTTATGTTGGAATTTGTGGAGATTGTAAAAGAGGAAAAGATTAATAGATTTGGAAGAAGAATAATATTAAGAAAACAAGTGGTTTTTTCTATAAGTGCCCACCTAGTGACAGAGCAAAGACAACAAGTTAGGCTTCTTGCCCAATCACACTTTACCAACACCATGCGTCGGTTTACTACGGTTTACAAACCGGTTTATCCAACCAAATTCGTACTTATGTTTTTATTAAAAGAAAACATCATTCATGATTCAACTAACTTCAACTTATATTAGTACGAACAATACGAAAATTCGTCAATTTAATTCAAATAATTGAGGAATTTTAATTTCTTGGTCAGCTGATTTTAGGAAATGTCTGAAGATGGGACAATATTAAACAACTTGGGAGGTGTGAACAAAGAATTTATGACCACATAAAATGGCTGTGCGTTGGTATAAAGCTGTAAGCTAAATTCCAAAAACCGGATCATTCCAAACCGGTACAAAAAAAAAACTTAAAAAAAGTCGTAGGTTTATCGAACACTTGTGTTTTAGGGTTTTTTGTCGTATAGTGAAGGAGTTAATGTCACGGGGTTTGTGAGGAGCACATGGGCCTGAGTCACGGCAGCAATTTACAGAGTCATCTCCTTTTTGGTTATGGTGTTGAGTCGTGACACATTTGGACCAACCATAACCCTTTCTTTTTGTAAGTAAATATTTTCTCTTATACAAGACCACATAAAATGAATTCCAAGAAGTATAAATAAATGTTCGTTGATTGAAAAGCTTACCAAGTACATGTGAATTATTTAGTTGTAGGCTTGTAGATTGTATAAACTTTTAAAAATGTCGTAATCTTCATTTATTATGGATTGTTGAATTGTCTTTTAAATTATGTTAATAAATATCAACAAGTCAAGACTAGGTATGAATACTCTACCATTGTTTTAAAACAAATGGTAGAATATTCATTTGGAAAATGGTGTTCTATATATTGTTGTCACATATTTTTTGGGTTTTTCGAAATGTCAGGATAAGATTCCATGAAATTCAAATAGCAGCCACTTATCCTTTGCATTTCTGAAAACATTTTTCGAGGTTTTAATTACAATAATTTTGTTTCTAGACACAGCTTACCCCATTGGACTGCTAACAGCGATGGATGGCGAACCTCAACTTTATGCCTTTAAACCCAAAAAAAGCTTTATGCCTTTTTGTTTGAAGAAAGTTGCAGATGATATTTCTCTACATAAAGCCTTGTGCAGGTATCATTCTCTCGTATTCATTGGGCTTTATATCTTTGCTCCCACCCATTTGGTATTGGGAAGCAAAACTAGTTATTGTAGACTGAAAAATATTTTAAAAAATTTGTTGTATTTAGATATTATAAGATTTAGATAAGTTATACCTCTTTATGTATTATAATTGTATATAGTTCATTCAATGACACAAATCATTTTTAAATTAAGTATAATTTATCAAAAATAAAATTTTATCCTATTAAAGTCTTATTACATTAAATAATTATTCTAAACCACCTAGACCTTTTAGGCGCCAACTTAAGTAGCTAAAATAACATTATTGATTCCAAAAAATGGTAAACAGAAAAGTCAAACATTTATTGGTCTTAGGCGACCGTGTTTATTTTTTGTAATTGTAAATATAGAAAACTTATTCTAAAAATAACTATGTATGTATAATTTTTACATAATATATATATATACACATGTGTGTGTGTGAAAAAATCTCTGATTAACGTGATGTCATTAGCATCAACCAAAAATTTGAGCAATGTATTAAATAACGAATTTCATTAAAATAAGTAGAAATTTTTTTAAAAAAATCATATAAGTATATTAATAAAATATTTGTTTAAACAAATCTCTTGAAGAAGAAAAATATCTACAAAATGTTTTAGAAAATATTTTGTTGGTTTCATATATTAATAAGATTTTCTAAAATGTAAAGTATAATTTTCTTAGAAAATAGAAGTGACTTTTCTGAATTGTTGACTATCTAAAGAACAACCGACTATTCTACACCAATAATAATAATAATAATACAATCGTGAAAATTATAATAATTTCATAGTTCTAAAGATATATATATTTTTATAACTGCATCATTCTATTTCATTGAAATTATAACGTTCATCCCAATTTGTCTATGGACTCCTCTTATCTCATCATTTTTCCTTTTGAAGATTTAGCAAAAAATCTTGGCGGTCTACAGGAAGAAGATCAACTAGCTGAGGAGCGATTTTTATTGAATCGATCGACTACATTTCACTTTTTATATATTCTTTTGACGAAAGAGCTTTATGACTCTAGATATTGTACATTAATATAGGATTTAAAATGTGGGTTTTAGAGAACATGGGAAGACAAACAATACTTAAAATGTTCCACTGGCAACCAAACTTTAATCTCTCTTTTAGCGACTAACTTAATGTTACTGTTATAATATTACCTTCTTTTCCATTTTTTTTTGTCGGCAACTCACCTCAATGTACTGTTATAATTTGGACCGATCTAGATTTTTTAAAAAAATTTCATCACAGTTCTTCTTATATATTTTAAGGATGTACCGGTTCTATTTCCATATGATTGGTATAAGTATATTCATTTTCAAGATTTTCTTATTTCTTGTAGTTGCTAAGATATATGTTATCGTACTTCACATTTAACATGTTTAGTATATTAGTTTGTCCAAATATAGAATCGCCATGTTCTTATCATAACATAGAAACATGGAAACATGAAGGGTTTAGTGCAATTAAGAAACTTTATCTTAATTAAGAACTTCGTTTTGGTTATCAACTTGCCAAATTATATCTCTACCATTGAGTAAGTGTACACTTAAATCTAATTGACATTGTTGCATTTTATCAAATCTTCCCAAACCGTAGACATTTTAGCTATTGGAACGAATGTTTTGGTATAGTCCACATCTTCAACATTTAATGCAGTGGTATTATTTCAGAAAATGCGTCTGGTTTTAATTCAAATAGCCACCAAACCAATATATAATTAAATTCGAATGTCTAAATCATAACATTCTTTTTTCTTTGTCCCCTTTTTATTACAAAAATGCTACTTTAACGTTCAACTTATATATAAACGAATAAGAAACTCAAAATGAAATCAACCGCAAATTTCTAAATTTCAACAAACATCAACCCAACCGACACAAACCAAACAGTCTCCACAACAATTCAAATTCTATTCACTCTCTCCTTTTCCTATCAACCTTTATCTTTCTTTTTTTATGTCTACCAATTATAAAAACATATGGTGCCTGTTAACTTGCTTTTTTGTTACGCAGACATATCATATATATAGCACATTTTCAGATACACAATGATAGTCATATCTAATTATTTTCCCAGTTAAAGAAAAAGAAATCTAACTATTTCCCCTAATAATGCAATCTATGCATTTACATACCGACGAAGCCGTGACAAATCTTGTAAAAATAAGGCAATGGTCTTGGGCTCCACACATTATGCCCAAAATTAGAGCCCTAAACTTTATTTTAAAACGTCATATATACGTATATATACCGATATTAAGTAGCAAATGGCGAGAGAGAACATGAACCTTATGGGAAAGAGAGTATCTCTGTATTTATATTATATGTACACGTGATGAGAGAAAACAGATGTATGAATCATGCTTTACATTAACAAGTTTCTCTCCTTCGTTTAGTCCTTGAGCATGAACATTCGATTTCTGAACCCTCTTTACCAAAAAGAGTCTTATGGAGCAAGAATGAAATGGAATCATTCATTAGTGTTTGGGTTGCAAAGTGTGTGGGTGAGACTCCACGAGTATAGACCACAAAACTTGCACATCTTCGTATGGACATGACTTCACGTCCTCGTATAATATGTATATTCCTCTACCTGCACATTTCCCATCTTTTTACATTAACACAAAGAAATAAATATACATATATATAGACATGTGTTCATATTGCAAACAAAACTCATTCTCATATAAAGTTTTTCATCAAAATGAGAATCTGATCCATGGAACCAAAAATAAAAGAGTATATGATCCACACGTACAGATGTGTGTATGCATGTATATATAATGCTGAAAATAGATATATAATGTCGATATATATAGATGTGTAGAGAGAAATTAAAGAGCTAGAGCATACTCTTCTTTTGAGCAGAATTGACACGAAACAATAGTTTCTTCAAGGGAGAGAAGAAGGAATGGAGCCATCCCATTTCTCAGACAGTGCCTGAGGCTCTTGCAAATATGAAATATTAATTACACTATCTTTATATATATAGCTATAGATATATTTATATAAATAACATATATTGACCCAACTTATTAGACCAAACCAATCAAAGTGCTCCACCTTGGATAATGAGGAATGCAAACAACCACGTCAACGTGTTTTTTATGTTCCTTTTTTAAGTATGGCCCAAGCCACCATCTCCATCGTTCTTCTTTTCTTTTTTGTTTTCTGTTTTGATTTTATTTCTTTTTCTTTTTTGTTCACTCTGTAAATCTATTATTAAATAAGTTTCTCAATATTTTTAACCGTGACACATATGGATACCAGCTTGATTAAATGTAGTAGTTTATTAGATTTCTATTCATGAGTTTTTGATGAAGAATAACGCAATATCGAAGAAGAATGATGAAACTGTGACAATGTTTTATTGTGATGGGGTCTCTTTGGTATTAGGTGTTTGTCAAACATCTTTCTCTCTCTATCTTTTTTTTAAGCTCACTTGTGCCTCAAGAACAATCCCATTTCACCTATCATGTTTTCTCTTTACACTTCTTCTTTCTATATATATTTTATATGAATGAATTTGCCACCTTATATTTTCTCATTGTTAGGCTTCATTACTTATTATTTACATAAGCATGTCCAATATTGTTATGTATTAGCAAAAGTAGAGTTTTATTTCTGTATATATTTTTCACTATTTTTTTCTCCTTTTAGTGTATACTCCAGGGTTAAAATGAAGCAATTGTTTTTTTCTTTTTCTTTTAGTGTATTAGGCCTTTCAAGGCATTTCAGTATATAAGTTTGAATAAGTAAATAAACCAGGGTTAAAATGAAGCAATGAGTATCAAATGTCTTGTTTTAATTATTATGGTCTTTGGGCCCGCAAAAGAAGTGCGTGGGGGCAATCACAAAATTGTAGATTCGTGTTAAAGATATATATACCAATTTGGACCGACCTCTAAAGATGAATTTACTTGGGAATAAACTTCGATATAAAGAGTAAAAATATGGAAGCAATTAAATAACAAATGTGGAGAGACAGCTGTGGTAATGTTAGGGTGCCTTAGAAGTCGTTAATCCCTTTTTCTTTCCTTGCTTCAAAATCAATCTCATCACCAATACCAACATTTCTAATTTCTACATACACACATACATACACGTATAAGATAACTTACCATTATTTAAATATATATTTTTCATATGAAATTAGGTGCATTTTGAGTATACAGTACATGTTTTTTTTTAAATGTAGTTTGTATATATATATATACGTGTTTTTTTAATGTAGTTTGTGTATATATATATATATATATATATATATATAATTAACTTCTCCTTCTTCTGAACCAGTGTGATTTATAATTAAACAAGTCAAATCTCAAGATAAAGACTGTGTATCTAAAAATAACACACTTTTAGCATAATCATTAGTTTCAGTATTCTTCCTCTACTTTTAAATTAGGGGGATACTTGATCTAGAATTGATTTGATATATGAAAAGATTAGAAAGTAACATTTTGATTTTAACATCTGAATTACTTAATATGAGGTAAACCCCCATAAAGCTTTATTTTGTTTACTTGGTATATTCTACTACGACAAAAAAATACTTGGAAATTATCAAAAATGGCATATTGGAAGTGATTTTCTAGTTCATCAACCATATCAATATTACACTAATAAAAATCATTTCTGAAGATTGCCAACGGATAATCTAATTTTTCAGACGATCATGATATGCTGGGTTCCAACGCCTTAATCCGGATAAAAGGCTTTGAAGGTTTTTACTTTTAAAAAAAGAGAGAAATATAATCACTATTATCAAGATGAATGATCTTATTACTAAAAATTTTTTTATCTAGAATTGAATTTTGGAATGTGTTATGAGCTTTTAGAAGTAATTTTTTTTTTGATACAGTAACAATTATTTGACTTAATTGTAAAAGTATTATGTTAACAGTTATAAGAGAATATGTAGACACTAGTATACTTGTAGCAACTAGCATATTTTGTGTAGAAATGCACTTCTACTCCGTGATCCAAGAGAGATAGAGATGTCTAAGCAAATTTCTTTTGAATCAAATGTCTTGAACCTTGTGACCGTCCCCCACGGCAAAGTTATTTTACGGTCATGCTTCGGAGCGTGAAATGATGGAGCTGGTCCGGTTTGGGTGACTTTTTCAAAAAAAAAAAAAAGTCTTGAACCCAAAAGATTCAAAACAGATTTTAAAAGCTAGGTATTAGAACACAATGATGAATGAAAGCTAAGGTTGCGTTCTTTTTAAATTCGGTGGTTTTACGGTTCAATCTTGGCAATCTTAGCTTATTTTGGTTCAATCTTGCAAATCTTAACTTATTTTGGTCTCAACTTGTTTTCATTATGTCTCATTTTCTATTTTCCTCCACCTGCGTGTGGTTTTTATTTTTCTTCGTTTCTGATCGGATTTACTTGTATTTTTCCAAATGGTATCTTTTTCAGGGAACTAAAGGAAATGAAAATCGGTATTTAAAAAAAAAAAATTAAAAAAAAAAAAAAAAGATTGCGTTCTTTTATTTTAGGGTGAATGCATTAGATGTTGTAGGAGGCTAGGAGCCCAAAGGAAATGTATTATGCGATGAGCAGATTCCACTATCAGGCCCATTAAAGGCCTAACTAAGTTCAATTGTTTTGTCTCGTCGTCTAAGGCATGAATTAACTAACTAAATTTTGTCCTTCAAGCCAGAGTTTAGTCCACATAAACTAGACACTTACATTTGGTCTACAATCTAAATTTAAACTCATCAACAAAGTCTAGAAACAGGCTATATATATATATATATGCAACCCATTTACCAATTAAACTATTGTATATGTTGATCAAGTTATTAATCTGAATAACTTGTATATATATTTTTAAAAATTGACATCATATATATTACTATTTATTCCAATATATCAGTTATTTAATTTAATATCAATATATTACTCTATATATGATTGTACTAGGTTCATTGCTACTAGTCTTTGACTCTTTTTATATATTTATTCATATATTTTGGGAAGAAACTCAATTAAAAAAAAAAAACTCAAATTGCTGGTAGCTGAATCATTTTTCACCTGTCATTTCAAATTGTATATCAAAATAGTAAAATCTATCATCAAAAACAGTTTCTTTTGATAAGGACATATAACTTATACTATATGGTCAATAACATAATACTTGCCTTATAGATTTAGTTAATTTTTAAGATATTATTAGCCAATTTAGTTTACCCAAATTTAGTAAAGTTCAGATTGTCAACTAAGATCATGAAAGGAATAAAAAAATGTGGGGAAGAGGATTGTTGAACTTAGCAAAGGAATAAAAAATTAGTAAAGTTCTTCTTTTAAAATATAAAAAAACTCGTTTTTCTATTTCTCCCAAAAATTGTCTCACCTTGGTAACTTCTTAAAACGAAGCCTCCACCAAAAGTCTCCTTAATGAAGCATCATAATTACATAATCACTTTGCCTTATACCCACCACTTCCACATTGATATGAAATAGTGAGGACCATAGATGCAATAAAATTAGATACTTATATTTCAAATTTTGAAAATATTATGTTGAAAAGTAGGTAAAATTTCCATCTTTTTTTTTTGGTTTTGATAAATTTTTGCCTTAATTTAAAAGTAGCAAGATATATATATTACAATTTATCAAATCTCAAAATTTCGAATACGTATCAGAGTAGATTCCAATACACTGTCATCTACTCTGATACTCTGATACACCATTAGTCGTTTCCTCGATCATTATAACTAATCTAGCTGTCAAGAAAAACATATTTTATTTGTCACATTCTTTAAGAATTGTCTTGTGCCTTCTCTGTGACACTTGGGAGTTAATAGTAGTTAATACAGAAGAGATCATCAATTTATCTTTTTTGACTTTTATTTGTCGGTGTGTGGACATTAGACATAAAGCATTAGGAAACGAGCACGTGAATTCGCTTTTAGTGTTATCTTTGCTTTTAAAATGTGGATTTTACTGAATATTTCTGTAATATTTTTTAGTTAAAAGTACTTACGAGCAAGTCGCCGCCGTGACGACAACGGTCTCTTGTTTTTAAAGAACATTTACTCCACCATGGCTTGTGGTTTTAACCCGTTAAAAACGTTAACTAGAGTTAATAAAGACGGATCAATACAATTAAAACACCTAGATAATTAACACAATCAGGTCTTTGTTTCAGGGGAAAAAGTCAGGTTTATGGATTTACTGATACGATAATAATGGTTTTAGACTTTTAGTTAACATTAATATGAACATTTCACTAGTAATTATACAAATATGTATGCATGGTTTTTTTTTTCTTTGTTAGATAAAAAAAACGAGTGTTTCTGTTTAAACTCCCAAAAGTAATTAATTAACTAGTATCTGGTGTGGGGTTTTGCAAACTAATCAGGTTCATTGTTTGTATAGAAAAGTTGTTTTTGTTTTTACACTTTTACTGGATGGAAGACGTGGGTAAAACAGTTTGCAACTACGTACAACTATACATTGCACCTAGAATCGAAATGTGAAGTATGGTAAAAAGAATAGTAATAATTAGTCACATCAACAATTTCTATCCAAAATGTTAGTTTTTGAAAATAAACAGAGGGGATTCAAAAAGTTTTCAATTGAAATCTAGTTCTCACGGGCTAAACTATTCATTCAAATTTCATTGTATTTTTAGGTAAATTATCAATATTAATCAAAGAAGAAATAACTAAACGAAGAGAGTATGGAGTTAACATCTGGGCACTCGAAAAATGCCTTATTTATTTCGTTTACAAATTCGAAAACATGTTTTAAATTGAAGATACACATGTTAAGAAAACCATAGCATAAAAAATATGAAATATATTACACACAATAAACTAATGTACGTCAGAAAAACCGGTTTTTCAGAATTCTTATTACATCAAAAGCATTTAATTGGCTAACGTCACTGTCGATCGTGGGAAGTACTTGAGCTAGGTAATATAGACGTTGACTATATATGAACTAGGTGTTACTTAAAAAAAACCCAAATATTCTATAATTATTCATCCCTAATGATGTAGATCAAGCCTAGAGAAACCGACTAATTCATGTTAACTTAAATAAGATTTATTAAACATATGAAACGAGTATGTGGTGAGAACTCAACTTGCAATTTGCAAAAGCTTTTACTATAAAATACAAAGTCATTAAGCCAACGGATATTGAAACCCAAGTGGAGTCATTTAACGGCGTTAGATTACGTCACTGGCGGCCAACATATTAACGTCCGCAAAACGTCATAACGGCGACAAATGTAAGTTTTCGCAGAAGCCGTTTTCAGACACAAACACTATATCTCTGTTTTTATCTAAACTGTATATTTAGAGATAGAGAGAGTATTTTTTTTTGTAAGAAGAAGAAGCTTGCGGCACACACACACAAATACAATCATTGTCCAGCTTTTTTCTCTCCTTCCCCAAAAAAAACAGAGCAAAGATAAGACATAATCATCAAGAAATGGGCAAAAAAGATGAGAAAGTGGAAGCTGTTCTTCATTTACTCAAGAAACAATCTTCATTCACTCTTAAACAAGTAACTCTAAGATTCATTTTCTTGATAAACAAAGATATATATATATATATATGTGCATGTATATTGTGTTTTTTTTTTTCTAAACAAAGCTTTCGACTTTTATGAAAGCAGGGAAAATTCTGTAACAGAGAGTGTGTGGAGAGGTTCTTAAAGGTGAAAGGAGATCATGTGAAAAAAGCTACAAAGCAACTAATTTCATGTCTTTCTTGGAGACAAAACTTCGACATTGGTATATTTTTCATTTACATTCATTTTTGTTTATAGACTTGTTGATTTTTTGTTTGTTTATGTTTGTGTTTTTCTCATGGGACTTTTATATCATTTTTTTTTGTATATTTTTAAGAGCGATTAGGAGCAGAGGAGTTCTCGACGGAGCTTTCGGATGGTGTAGCTTACATCGCCGGCCACGACGGAGATTCCAGACCCGTTATCGTAATTTCTTTATACTTCATCTTGTTTTGGCATTTAAAGTAACATTAATAGTAACAAAATGAAGTTGATTTACAGATTTTTCGTTTCAAGCATGACTATAAAAAGTTGTGTACTCAAAAACAGTAAGTTTCAAATCATTTAATTACATTAAATATAATCCGGTGTTTTGATATCCCTATTCAGTATTTTTGTTTTTGTTTTGTTTGAAGTTTTACGCGTTTGGTGGCGTTCACGATTGAAACTGCGATCTCGAGTATGACCAGAAACGCGGAACAGAGCGTTGTTCTTCTCTTCGATGCAGGTAAGTATACACTATTTGATATTTACCATCTAATCCCTGACAATATTCCAAATTTCTCATTACAAATTCGTAATTTCGTGTTTTGTTTTGGTATTGGTTTTGTAATTTTGGATTTGGTATGTCGGGTACCGGATAGTCCGACATGTATGCATTTGTTTGATGTCCGAATTGTCTCCCCTTACGTGTCAACGTCAAATTACTTTATGAAATTACCCACTAAGCAAGTTTTTCTTTTCAACAAAAAAATATTCAAACTCTTATTTTATTTCTTTGTCAAAAAAAAAAACTCTTATTTTATTTTAGTTTGAGTAAAAACCCAACCAAAATGACAATTTCTGGATTCAAATTGTTTTTTACCCTCCTCTATATTTAAATAAAAAACTATTGATTTGTGACTACAAAATTACTGCTTAAAATTGAAAATAATAACTCACTCTGATTATAAAAATATTATGTAAGTGTATGCTCATGTCACTAGGGTATTGAATTATTTTAATGATTGACTTACTTTGCTTGGAATTAAAGTATACCTTAGTTTACAAAGACCAATATTTTTACAATGTATCACGCTTTGAAAGATTATGTTTTTTTCTGCGCAAAGTTTTTTTATTATTATTATTTAATCCATCTTTTCGATTCTTTTGAAGATAAATGAAGTACAATTTATTCTCTGCAAAAAATACGTCTTTAATTTTTGTTCAAACTCGATTAGAAAATTAATTATTAGTCCCACTTTGATCTGTACAAAATTGATTAATATTCTTCTTTTCTTTTTGGTTAATCCAATAAATAAAAACACAGGCTTTTTCAGATCATCCTCTGCATTTGCAAATTTGCTTTTGGCGACCCTAAAAATCATCGCAGATTATTACCCATGTCGACTTTACGAAGCCTTTATCATCGACCCTCCCTCTTTTTTCTCTTACATTTGGAAGGTAATTATTAATATTAAAAGTCATTACATTTTAAATAGATTGTGATTAGTGGTATTAGCTCAAGTATGGTCGTTCGTACTGATTGTCAGGGTGTTCGTCCTTTTGTGGAGCTCTCAACGGTCACGATGCTTGTGTCGTCACTGGACTACGACGAACCGGTAGATATCAGCCACGTGTCATCGTATCCTAGATCAGCTTCCCTACGTTTCGATGCATCGTCGATAAAATCAACGGCTACGGTTGGTTCAGCTTCTTCAAGATTCGCTTTCACCGTTTCTCAGCATGACTCTTTGAAACCGTGGTACCTTTCCTTCACCGACACGTCACCTTTTAACGCCACCGTCTCTGCCTCCATTGCCGCTCGAGTTTCGCCTATCAGCAGCGCACAGTCGCTATCTTTCGCGTCTCCGGCGGCTAGCCATAGTTTCAGAGAGGCGAAACCAGCCGCATGTAGAAAGAGTCTGTTCCCATTTACGCCGTTACCGGAGAAAACAAAGACTGTTTCGTGTCGGAAAACTCCACTTCCGTCTTTTTTTCAGTCGCCGGCGTTGTTCTTTCGCGGGAAGAAGAATGTAGGCGGAGGTGGAGGAGGAGAAAATTCACGTGAAGCATTCGTACCGTATCTGCAGTTTTACCGGAAACCGTACGATGAGACGGCGTATAGGTCTAAGCTAAGTGGTCCACGTGGATTTGTGTCAGCCGTTTCTTCACACAGAAGATGTCGCCACGTGTCTTTATCACAACGGTTTTAATTCATAAGACGACTACTCTTTTGTAGAGTAGCAGTTAATTACGTTGATATTTTACTCAATTAGCTTCTTTTTATTTTCTAACAAAAAGAAAAAATTCTGAAATTTGACCAAAGTATATAACATGGAGAGAAAAATTCACTATGATACTACATTTTAATAGTTAAATAACTTAAATTCCTAAAATTTAGAATCTGATGAAAGCTATTTTATTTCAATGTTATACTGAAATTTATTGACGTCAACGACATCAAAGCGATTTTTGAGTAAAGAGACAAAAATAGAGACCAAGGATCATTAGCTTCATATAGAATCCCAACTTGAAAAATAACAAAACCTAAAAATGCCCACGTGCGACGTTTGTAAGAATTCGAAGTCAATTTGTTAGAATTAAGACAGCGTGGTCGTGACGTTAAACAATTTATCGAACATTTATTTCAATATGTTATTTTGTGGAAATTAACTAGAAATCTATAACCATGCATATTAATTTTGCAATGTGGTTTTGTAGTTAAATGTACTTTGCATCAATCAACATAACTGAATATGTTTCCATTAATTAACGACATTGAAATGAAAATTGTGTTCAATATCGTTCTTTAGTATTTTTACCAGGATGATTAAATGCATTTTATTCTTCAGGTAAATGTAATTCTTAATTTCTTGTCACAGGTTACCTAATAACCGGATGCAGATTTGAATAAAAATTAGACCGAATCAGAGGAGCCTTGAAAATCACAAACATTATAAGGAACAAATATTAAAAACGACATTGAACTGCAAACTATTTTGCCCAAATATATATATTTACGTATTAATTGGGTACGAAATTTGGAAATAATTCATGCAGGTGGTCAGACAATTAAGTAATATTCTTACGATGATGAATAAAATTTAATATTGGCAAAAAACAGAGATTTGCTTGCCTAACCTAAACCAAACCCAGGTTTTGGTATATTGTTCTTAATGAATCGTACAATTTTCATCCCTCTAAGAGATTTTGATCAAAACTTTGAGACTATCACAAAGAAAAAAATTATTAAATTATTTAGTTCTCTTGCCAATAGTTAAAAAAAAAATCTTAAATATATTACAAACGGTCAATTTTCTCAATATTTACCATAATTACGCCCCAACATTTTATGTAGCTTTTGAACTGATCTGATTCCTCTGTTCTTACCAACATTACTTCGTAAAAAATCTTAAAATTTATTTGAAATAGTTAAAGTTTCTGCATGTTACCATAGTAAGAATCCAACATTCATGAACTTATGAACTCAGCAAGTAGTAATAATTAAGCTAACGATTGGTCATCATGCTGACAGCGAAAGTCTCTGTTTGGTCATCATGCTGACCAAAATTTCTGCATATCTGTATCTTTTGTTCTTATCTGTATCAGTTTACAAAATTCTCAAATATACTACAAACAGTCAAAGTTTCTATACATAAAGAGAACTTATCTGATTCCTTCTGTTCTTACCCACATTAGTTCGTAAAAAACCTTAAAATGTATTAGAAATAGTCAAAGTTTCTGCAAATTACCATAATAAGAGTCCAACATTCATGAACTTATGAACTCAACAAGTAGTAATAACTTTGCTTAATTATTTCGTTCTTATCTGTATCAGTTTACAAAATTCTCAAATATACTACAAATAGTCCAAGTTTATGCAATATATATATATATATACACACATAGAGAGGAGGAGAATAATTTGTTCACACTAAAGAAAACTTTATTAGTTCTTATAAAAAACCTCAAACATTATGGCTAAACTTATCATTCACTTCATATTCGCCCTTATTGTTGTATCTTGTAAGAATATACACATACCATAACTTGAATTTGATATATCGATTACTTTTGGGAACATTACTAAGCTTTTAATCTTCTGCATGCAGATTTGTCGTCGGTATCTGAAGCGTGGAAGAGAGGGGAAATTCCAGAACCAATATTTTGTAATTGTCCTTGTGACTATCAACCTGGATGCGATTGTCCTTGTCCCATAGATCATCAACTTCCTACTAATTCACCGATTGGTCATCATGCTAACACCGAAGAGTTTGCTCGTTGCAATGGAAACACTAACTGTGATTGATATGTTATTTGAAATAATCTATGGTTGTACTAAAAAATAAAATGTCGAGCTTATTTTGGCTTATAAAATAAAATAAAATACTGATAATTTTTCATTATAACTAATCTCGCTTCAACTTTTATTTCACGTATTTGATGGAAGTGTGTGTATTTTGAAACACAGCGACATAATCACATAATCAATAACATAAGAATTACAATAGCCCAATAATCCAAATGCAAAATTATGATCAAAAATTCTATTAAAAAATAAAAAAAAATTGAAACAGGGTGATCTAAAACAGACTGTTGCTCAAATAAAATAATATAATTAAAAATTTGTTGATTAGTTGACAGAAGACATGCGAAAGAAATGAATTGAAAAAAAAAAAGTAGTAAAAAAAGACACATAATCAAGAATATTATTATCTTTAGATTGAGACACTATTAGGGATCCCTTTCCCAGTAAGCCCACCTTCTCTCGTATAATCTGTAGTATTAGGGTACAATAAAGTGTACGGTATGTTAACCGGTCCGGTCCGGTTCTTGAACCTCTTGTCATTGTTTCTCCGTATAATATTGTTCTCTATCATTTCAAGCTCTTTCCCAAACCTTTTAAACGCCTCTAAAGGCTCATCATCCGCCGTCCAATTCGGTGAATCTCTTTGTCCTAAGTAGATCTCGTCCGTTGAATGCATAGACAAGATCTCTATGATAGAGATCCCGAGTAGAGTCTGTAACTGTGGCGTGATTGTCTTTAAGAACGCTACTTCATAGTCTTCCGCCAGCTCAGTGTACTCATCTGTACCCGGTTCAGGCATAAACCGGCGACTAACCGTAGGCCGGTTAGGGAGAAAACCGGCATAAGGGTATTGTCCGAAATTGACTGCTGCGTGGAGAGCAGAAGCGATCCAAATGATAATCGTGCAAGTTTCGATGAGGTCGTCACGGGTTTGCATCGACGGCCACCATGATTCGTGCTTTTTGTCGCCGTGACCTTCGGTTCGAAGCTCGGTCCACCATGATTGGATCTCTGTATCGGTTTGGACGGTTTTGTCATTCTTGTAGTAGAATGAGCAGTACTCTGTTACCCACGTTTTGATCGCTGACCAAATCTCTAAACCGTCGACTGCAAAAGGGTAATCCTCGATTAAAAGCTTAACGCCATTTTCGTTGCTCGGATCTTCAACAGCAACTCCTCTACGAAAAAACAGAGGATTTTAAGGTTACTTGTTCCACAAGATTTAAGGTTACTTGTGGCTCAAGATATATACCGTTTTAGTAGATCTTTGGGGAGAGCTTGATCGGTGAAAACCCAATTCTTGTAAATTGAAGAAGACATTTCCATGGCGTATCGACTCGGAAAAACCGTTCTCTCTAGAACTCCATCCGCGTTTATGAGGATATGTCGCGCCAATGCGTTGATATTCATCGTGTCGCGGAAATGAGGATGTAGAAGCATATAGATCGGATGGACCACGCTGAGTTGCCTATTCGATGCGATTATAAACGGTTCAATCACCGCATGCGTTTGCAACCTGCAAAAACCGGAAAATAATTGGTTACTTAAAAACCAAAATCAAATCTAGGTCTTTCACAAAATGTCAATATTTATTTACCAATGGCTTATAAGCTGGTGATAACCGGAATCATTAACCGCTGCATAAGCCTTAGCAAGCTCCCAAACTGATCCCTCAACTCCATTCTCTGATGGTGTGAAAACTTTGCTGACTGATCCGTGTGATTCGCCTTGTGCGTGTGGAAGGCTCAGCTCTATGGCGAGAGGCTTCAGTGTTCCGTCTTCTTGAAGCAACAAAAGGGTTCGAGTTGCATAGGTTTTAGTATTTGTTGAGTTTATACGTGTCAAGTAAGGCATCAATGCGTCGTGGTGATCCAATATGTATAGCTTCTTCTGTTCCAAAGCCTTTTTTTATTTAACAGAAATAAAACCAAATCAACAGCTAGCAGTTAATTACATTGGTTATGAAAAAAGCTGTTACTTGTTAAACAAGAAAACTATACTATACTTACTTCATGGACACTGAGGCCGTTCATGCGTGGTTCTATATGCTCATCTCGTATAGAACTGTGTTGGTTTCCATACTTTGCAGAGTCTAGATTGCTCTTTGGAGGAAATTCCTGAATTATTTTTTATAGATTCAAATGAATTTTACTATCATAAAGAAAGATCATTTCAACACATTATAACATTCTAAAATCAAACCTGGAGACGACTAATCACCACCGGATTGAGACCGGCCAGCATTTCCCTGGCAAACTCTTCGTCGGTCCTCCAAGCCGATCTACTCTCTGTGACAACATACAATTATGTATATCAAAATCTATATAAACGGGTTCGGATTTCGAATACCTAAGCATTAAGTCTATAGCTATGTTACCTTTGAGGACGTCAGGCAAGGGAAACTTCAAGAACCGTTCTCCATCATTTCGAACGAGCTCTCTAAACATCTCCCATGGGATAACATCACGGAGCTTAGAAATGGTTTGACCATTGGCGAGCTTAATACTACCGTCGTAGAGGTGAAAAACATCTTCGAAGGAGTCAAACTCATTGATGGTTTTGTCACAAACAGAGGCAATCTCAGGGACGATCACTTGAGTCACCGATTTGAGTGCGTAAGCGAGGAAGTCAGAGAACTTAACATGGTTAAACCGTTCGTCTCGTGGCACGTATATGTTCAAGTTTAGTAATGCCAACCTGCTCTCGGAGTTAGGGTCTGATAAAAAAAAGGTAACGTTTAGATCAAGAAACCATTGAGTTTAGCAATGAGGTATATGATTTTAAATGGTGAGTTGACTAACCGGATTTTGTAGGTTTACGGCCGGTTTTTCCACGGCGGGGATAAGGTAGCTCAGGTGAACCACCGAGAACGGGACGGGCTGAGTCGGGACCCTTGTCGGGAGCACCTAAGTCGTTGTAATAAGCGTAGTCATAAACTCTGTCCCATTCTTTGAGCTCTCCTCCTTTCTCATTGCCTCTTAGATTCTCCAGCTCTTCTTCTCTTAGCTCTTTGATTAGCTCCGGTGTTTCAGTTGGAAGATATGCCTTTTAAACATATAAAAAAGAAAAAAAAATGATTAGAGTTAGTAAAATTATCAAAGCAAAATTATCGCCATTATGCCATGGTTTAATTTGGGTCAAAATACTAAAGAAAATAAAAGTAAAAATGTCCAAGCCCATATATGCCTTTTTGAGTTTTTTTACTCCAGATTTGACGGTCCCACCAACTTTATTGTGATAGAAAATCAAGAATGTGACAAGAATAATCGATAATATCCATTATTTAAATAGTTGTCGCTAATCAAGTTATAAAAAGATTCTACTAATTTAGATAAATAATTGGAATATAGGGAGAGGGTGACTTGTAAAGCTAGACCATAAGGCATGGTCTCATTTTTGGTACAATTATATGTTTACGCTTACACCCGTACACGAATATTCTAAAACTCTCAATTCAATCAAAATAAATATATTCTAAAGGTTATGTCATATGGATTAGGATTACATTATGTTTTTAATACTTCATCTTTAATAACAACCTAAATCTAACCACTTTCCAGTAACGCTTAAATTATAACAAATCATTGATTAATCCCCTCTACCTATCCAGACAGATTCTCAAAGATTAAGAATGACCTATGGTTTAAGAATATTATTAACTTTTGCACATGGCAAATCTGAGAAATCTAATAGATTAATTTAGAAATAATATAAAAATTCCATAAATTAGTCCTGCCGGTCAAACATTGTACGGTATTATAGTATTATTAATTAATAGTTTATCCACTTGTCCCAAAACGTTATAAGCGTTTACCTTGTTAGAGAAGAAAACGCGGTCGGAGCGGTATCGATGATTCGGATAGATCCAAGAATTGCAGACGAAGTGTATCGGACCGCCTTCGCCGCGGAGGGTGAGGCTCTTAAGGTAGAATTGGCTATGGTGGTGGTTCTTGATCACAAACGCAGCCGGTGGTCCCATTGACTCGTCCCAATCAAACGTTACTCCAAACGCGGTTTCCTCGGCCGTTACTGACGTTTTTATTTTTGTCACCCATTTTTCCAAATGCGCTGCTTTTCCAAGTCTTCCTCTCTTCTCGTTGGCTTTATTATATCATACAAAAAAATATAATTACAAAAATAAAACATGGAAACTGAGATTAATAATACAATCAGACCAAATAATTATGAAAAATCCTAAAAGAACAACAAAATTGATTTAAAAAAAAAACAGAGGATACAAGAATCGGACCAACATTTTACAGAAATGAATAAAGATGAAAAACTTTAGTGATGAAATTGAATTTTAGATGGATCTAACGTAAAATGTAAACGGGTCGGGTTAAAAATGAATTACCCGGGTCGGGTTGAACAGAGCTGATGAGGTGAAGAGAGACACGACGACCAAGAAGCTCATGGACTCGATCAAGAAGAGAAGCCATAACATCTTTGAAATCAAGAAGGTTCTTCTTCATCACAACCACTTCTCCTTCTATCTTCTTTGTCTTCTTCGCATCTTCCTCCATTGTCTTTGTTTTCTTCTTCTCGTTCTTGGGCTTGATGCATAGGATCTCTGCGATGTCGGTGTGGATCATGGCGATATATATTGCAGAATTTTCTCAGAGTGAGGATGAAGAAAAGGGGGAAATAAAGAGAGAGAGATACTATGCTTGAGGGTATAATGAAGTGATATGTGTGTAATTATAGAATGTTCTTTTTCATCTCTTTTGCATATAACGCAATTCCTGTATATAATAATACTGGACAGCTCTTTTTTTTTTTTTTTTACATTTTTTCTACGATAAATTATTTATATTGTTTTAGTAATATGTTTTCCCAAAATTACACCAAGTAATATATATATTATTAAATTTGAACATTCATCATGTTTATTTAGAACATATAGAGTTGAATTTGAAAAAATAAATAATATTGAAATTATAAAGGAAAACATGATTAACATGTGTTTTGAATAAGTCTATCCGATTTAAGGTGTATATTAGTGAGAATATATGTATTGTTTATGGTATGTTAATTAATTTATATAGCTATAATGTATCATCTCGTTTAATTCATATAGCTGTGATTTTACTATATTTATATGATTAAAATGGTATACAGTTATACACCATCTCTATATATTTATCATTTACCGTTATAAAATTGTGTATAAGTTTTTCTTACAAGTTTCAATATATTTTAGTTTTAATCATAAAACAAATCTGTCGAAGCCAAATCCTGTAGCCAATGACTTTGTAATCAATTATTGAATGCGAAATAACTTAGCAATTTCATCTCCTTTTTATTATCATCAAAGGAAAAATAGTCTTTTTGTTGTAGTAGACCAGCTATTTACTTTAGATTGAATGTCCTTTTCCTAAGTCAAGGTCTTTGAAAAGTACTTTATCATATTGACTTTTACACCTACTTCATAAACTTTTATATTTAGGATCAGTATGGTAGAGAATGAAATAGCCACCCCAATTCTATATAAGGACGATATATATGATATGATTATGTTCTTGTAAATTATGATCATAACAACTTATATAAACATTACAAATTTAATTTAAAAAAAACAACTTATATAAACATTAAGATATTGATATTTAGTTTACAAAATATAAACACTGCAATTCTCTCTATGGCCATTAGAAAGAAAGTTTTTATACTTCAGCTAAGAATTATTTAATTTTCCGTTAACAGCATACATTTTACTAGATCTAAATTTAGATTGTGAAACAGTAATAATATTACAACTAGAATAGCGATGTATGATACAGAGACAAGAGATCATTTGATTTTTTTTTTTTTTTTGGCCAACTTGTATGTCATAAGCTAATGAGATAGTAGTGTACATATATGTATCACTGAAAATATTTCATATTCTTATAATCTTATTTATTGGCAATATATAGGCACCATTTGTTAATAATTTAGAGTTACGAAATTGTACACAAATAGTTGACC
Source organism: Cardamine occulta (assembly GCA_028015245.1). Lineage (NCBI taxonomy): Eukaryota > Viridiplantae > Streptophyta > Magnoliopsida > Brassicales > Brassicaceae > Cardamine > Cardamine occulta. The sequence continues at coordinate 9,299,960 of CM051370.1, read as the reverse complement.
ATCCGACTTGTAGCAATCATGAATCAACTGCGAACTATCTTTTTATGTATTGCAATACGTTATCTATGCAGCAAAAAATAAATTTAAAAATATTATAAATTGAAAAATAATTACTTTTTAATAAACAAATATATATATATACTTTGAGAGTATTTTGAAGGCTTGGTTTTAAGCTTCAAAATTACTACGTTGTATATTACAGCGAGTGATATTTCAAACTTTCAACTCTTTGAAATGGTTTAAAATTTTGTGTGTGTGTGTGTGTGTGTTTTTTTAATATGTCAATATGAATATACTAAACTAAATGAAAAGTAAAATTTTCCCTTTAATTGAACAAAAAAAGTAAATGAAGAAAACTTTTACATAATGAACAAAAAAAGTAAATTATGTTTCTTATGTATATATCAAATGAGAGATTTTCTTATTTACATCATTTAGTTAATTAGTTACATACTTACATATGTAAATAGATAAATGAAACTAACTTATTATTTATTTAATGTTCACACAAACGTTTAATATTGAATATATCTAGGGGTATTTAAATATATGTATGGACTATAGACCAAATTTACTTCTTTGTTTCTTTTGCTTTTACGTTTACGTTTGTTTTGTTTTTGTGTTGATCTAAATAATTCATTAGTCAAAGATGTATGTAACTTCTACACCCACAGCACACCGAACAAATCCAGTTGTAAAGCAATAGCCCTGTTCTGGTCGCCAGCGACCACTTTTGTTAACAAGGAAAATGATTCTGACAGATATAAATGATTACGGTGGTGGGAGAAAAAACAGTAGCTGCTGCGACTGATGAAAACAATTGTCGAAATCGCTAGAAATTCTAACGACTCTAATTTTTGTTTTCTATTAAACTGAAAAGAGTCGCAGCAATTGAAAGGGAATTCATGCTTTCCATTAAAGTTATTGCGGGTTTTTTTTTTCATTTTTGGTCGCTCAAAACAGTCACCGGCGATTAGATAACGAACAAGACTAATATAACTAAATAAAACTAAAGAAAACAACTACCTGGAAACACGAAAAAACATAGGAGCAGAGAGTATAATGCTCCAAATTTTTAATATATTATAAGAATAAATGCTCTAAAATATTATAAAACAAATTTTACTTCCAAATCTATTATTATTTGAAAGAAATCCCAAAAATACTTCAAAATTTTGGGTTTGAAAATATTTCCTAGGAGTTAATAAGTGTAACTAAATTAATCAGATATAACCTTTTCATATACTTTTAGGAACCCTTTCCAAAATTAATTAGTTTTTTTTTTTTTTATGGTGAAGAAACTAAATAGTTTGTAGTACTATTGAAATCTTAACATTTTGGTGGTGATGTTTTTAAAATGTCATATCATAAATAATTATCTGTGATTTACTATCAAAGCTAATTGTTTCAAGCACGTTGTATATATACGTTATAATTTTGATATATATATATATATATATATTATTTTGATAAATACGTTATAATTTTCCGTAATCTTCAGTAACCGGACTTCCCCAAGTTCGAATGCGAAAGCGAAAGCGAAACCTATACTATTTCCTTAGTATACAAAGTTTAACTGTTATAATTTTCGTTTATTTAGACACTTAATTCTACCACTAAAATACAAAGTTTAACTGTTATAGTTTTCGTCTATTCTTTAATAAAATTTAAAGAGTTCATAATTCTCTTCTTTTAAAAACATATAGAAGCTGTAAGCAAAAGCATTTTGCCAATGTTTCAAACATCGGCGAAACATATTCAATCCTTTCAATCACTTCAAACCTAGTCGTGGAAGAAATACCAAAAGCAACTACTCCAAATTGTTGGATAGTTTCTTTAGTTACTTTGAAAAGTCCAATATATCCAGAAAATCCAAAAAAATTTAGCTGATGCTAATTATAATTTTCAAACTCTCTTTTCTTACATGAGGTGTTATCTTTTTTCTTGATAAGTCATGAGTTGTTATCTTTGCTCGCAAGGAACAGAAAGCAAGTAGTAATGGTTAACAACATTGGAAGACACACGAAAGGAATATTGGCCTAATTATCGTGCATTGAAATAAAACGAAAATTCTTTTTTTTTTTGCTGCCATGAAAGAAATGAATATTCAAGTAAAAATGTGAATCACATGCGTTGATATTTGTCAAGCACTGGTGGTTTGTAATTAGTTGTTTGCATTATTACTTCTTTTTTAATTAATCATATTTTGGTGCGGTAAAAGTACAATAGTTTTGTTTGTTGTCTCCTCTGTAAATTGTTGATTTCTGTGTTAAGAGAATGTTGTTTAGTAAGTTAGTTACAGTTTTGTAACTTACAAAACATATGCTAAACATCACTAAACATGTCTTGGGCAAATCTATATGTGTACATATGCAGTGGTATACATGGACTCGAATGAAAGTGTTTTTTTTTTCTTTTTTGGTTAACAGACATATATGTCAATATATTTAATTATTTACCAAGGCAGATAAAAATCATAAAATTGATATATATGTCCAGAGTCCACTACTAGCAAGTGAGTGATGAACCACAAGAGTCCATCAATCATTTATTTTTAATGTTTTGGAAATATTGCTTTTGCTTATCATTGGGATCTACTATTAATTAATCCCTTCTCAACCAAACATGAAGATACTTGAGTATATTTCATTTGGTTTTGTTCGTTTGGGTTATTTTTGACACATGGGTTATGTATTCCGCACTTATGCACTATCCCAATAATTTATAAAGTAAAAAAAAAAAAACAAATCATCACATTTGGTTCTGCACTTATGCACTATCCCAATGAGCCCACCCATGTTTAGTTGTAGTTGGTGAGGCACATAGGCACACTAATGAGATCTTCTTTTCAGACTCAGGTGACTTTCTCTTTTCAGAACCCTTTACATTTTATTTTTTTTGCATTCAGTGCAATCTCAATTTGTTTCGGATTAGGGAATTAAAGTTTAAAGGCTTAGTTAGTCGAGAGACTCTACTTAAGATTACATAATCTCTATTGTTTTAGGACCTTTGGTTTGTGTGTCCACAGATTCAATTAGGATTGGAAGATTTTTTTGTTTCTTTCAAAGAAGAGATCTGTTTGAATTTGGGGCTTAGTCATGTGTGTAATTAAGGTAAAGCCCAAACTATAGTTTTCAAATGGCTTTTAATGGGCTTCTAGCAATTCATTAGATATTATTTTAAAACAAATGTGTGGCAGACTGGTAGTAGAAAAACTCTATGGTTGTGGTTGCAGCTTGCAATGTTTTTTTTTTGTTTTTTGGTTAGATGGTTGCAAGTTGTAATTAATTGTAAATATAACCTTGGAGATTGGGAATAATGTGGGACAGTGGTCTTTTCTCTTTACACATGTCTTATTTCCACTCAAAACAAAATATTTGTCTCTTCTTATAATAGGGTTAAAATAATTTAACATAAAAACTTGTTACTGTGTTTGGGAAAAGGATAAAAAGTAGATTTGTCATTATTTGCCTTTTTACATCGGTACTCTTTAGATTTCTTTGTTGTTGTTAATTTTCAGTATCTAAAATTTTTAAAAACTTAAATCTACCACCTAAAATAAAATATATATATTTAATTAAAAATAAAGTTAGGAATTTTTAGTTGCGAGAAAATAAAATAAAAAATAAAAATATATTTATTTATTTAATTGTAAATAGTTAAAAAGATATTTAATTGGAGATATTTAAATATATGTTAATTCGGTATACTGTAAATGGGCCAGGAACCACGAGACAAATAGTAGTTAAGTCTGAGCCCACAAAGTTTAATAGTGGACCACTGACTCATTTGGATTTTCCTAAGTGGGCCCCGTCAATTTCAAGATATCAAAGTTCAACCCCATAAGTTTTAATTATTCGCTTACGGGACCCACACTTTTGATTTTGTGGCTCTTTGTCATAGAGTCCAAAACAATTTAAAGGAGAAAATATACAAAAGAAAAGAAAAAGAAAATAGAAGGAAAAAAAAAATAGTTGTAAAGTAGGACTATAGCAGTACTGAGTGCAGATAATCCAAAAATTTGAGATGGTTAAGGAAAAATGTAATGATTGGTTTGGTTAGACATTACTAATAACTATATAGAGGTCTAATTTCATGATTTAGACTTATAAAAAAACATTCCTTAACAGAAAAAAAAACAGCATGTCTATTTAAAAAATAAATAAAAGCTTTATTTAATAAGAGTTTACATTTCATGTCACCAATTTATTAATTTAATATATTTCAATTATATACTTTTAGATCTTACATTTTTATAATACATATAGAGATGTTCACATAAGAAAATAATTAAACAACTAAAAAAACATATCTTATATATGAAATTAAACCTTATAACCATTACGTATGATATACACTTTAGTTTTCACTTTTTAGTTTTCCCGTTTCCAATTACAATTAATTTTGATTTTTTTTAGACTATATGAATACTAATTTATTTGTCGTCTTTGGTGCTTTACAACGTCCACAGGGTTTATATTCAAGTCATGTATAGGTACCTGGTCTGAGGGACACTCATACACCATGTAACGCCATAATAAATCAAATACCAATTCGTGTTTGTCTCTTGCTTTAGCCTTTCACTAAAATTCAACGTATACTTTCCTAATTTTATTACATTTTGCCTCAAATTTCCATTACGCGTGGTAGATTTCCCAGCCACCGGTAACTTTTGTTTTCAAAGAAACGGACAACAACAAAATTGGCACAAAAAGAAACAGAGAAAGCTTGCACGCGTGGGTCCTTGACTTCCACCATCTCCATCTGTCTCAACATTATTTCCAATTTTTCATTAATATATCGACAAATCCATTAATACAAGTTTTTAATAATTACTTTTCACTACTACGTTTGACTGATTCTATTTCTGACCAAAAACATAAATAGAAGAAATACATCGAATCATAAATTCAACAATACAAATAATATCATTCTCTATATAAAAATCCACTAATCAACACAAAACTACATAATCCAATAGGCCAACATAATGAACATATGTTCGCTGGCTCTTGTTGTTTATTGCTTCTCCCATTTTTTTTTATCCCTAACTAAAACCATCACCACTAAAAAACACTCAAACCTCCCCAAGAAGAATGAATAAATTTGTTTAAATTAGAACTTCAGTGATTTTTTTTTTTGGTCCGAATAATATAAACACTAATTGTACACAATGCTTAAAAAAGCACCCCCAACTCCAAAAAAAATTGTCATTCCCTTTGTGGGTGTTCTGTTCCGATCTGCTTCTTTCTTCCTTGAGACTCTTACAAGTCCTCTTTACTCTCGCCAGCACAAGCTACCTAACCGGAACTTCCCAACCATTCAGAGTCTTTTAAGTTAACAAAATGGTTTTAGGATCTTTTCACTCACCCGCTTGTTGCTTTTGATCCACTGGTTTAACCTGAACCGCTGAGGGAACGGTGTGAACATACGGGAATCCTGGAGGCCCCTGCTGATGTTGCTGCATTTTCCCCATACCACCTCCTCCTTTCATGTTATTTGCAGCAGCTGCAGCTGCGATGGCTTTCGCTGGATCTGAAGTGACAGTGACAGCTCCTGTGACAGGAGGACCCGTGGCGGCAGCAGAAGCTATTGAACCTGACGGTTGCTGATGTCTCTGAATGTAATAACCACCAGAAGGAGATATAGTGATCTGTTGCTGTTGCTGTTGCTGCTGATGTTGATGTTGAGCTTGCATGTAAGGATTAGAGAAGAAAAGCTGGGCTTGCTGCTGCAATCCATGCTTTGGCAACTGCTGCTGTTGTTGGGACTTGGATCCAGAACTCGTGGTCGGGTTTCCGAGAACCGAAGGACCATTATTCCTTCCACCAGCAGATGACGCCACAGATCCAGACTGTAAGTTCTTGGACGGCTGAGATGATGAGTGAGTGGTGGAGGAAGCTTGTCCAGCTTTGTTCCCCGCTGAGGAAGCGGAAGCAGTTGTTCTTGGGCTTCCACTGGCATTTTTGGAGACAGAAGACGAAGGTGACCCAACTAGCATTGGAGGAGACGGAGCCTGGTTGTTGGTACCTCCTCCTTGCACCTGCTGCATTGGTGAACCAGAAGCCATAGGTTTTGAGTTTGCCGCAAAAGATATCTGCGATTGCTGCGGACGGCTTTGCTGTTTATGTGATGACACGTTCCTTAGGGATGATGCAGCAGTAACAGATGATGATGGCGACAGTATTGAAGGAGACTGAGCTTGGGGAGTGTTTGATGCCCTGGGTGAATTGTTTTTCCACTGAGCCGACTGCACCTGATTGCTGCTCGACTGGACAAGGTTTTGAGGAAACCCTGAATTAGAATTTGGAAGCTTGTTGTTTCCCGCAGGTGATGTAGTGATATTGTGATCAGCGAAACCACTCCCATTACTCGCCACAGGCCCTTTGGTTCTAGCAGCAGAAGCAGCAACTGAAGTTGCATACCGTTGCTGCTTCTGGAGATACATGGTAGTATAAGGTTGCTGTGATTGATTCCGTTGCATATGCTGCTGCTGCTGCTGCTGTTGTTGCATATGCTGCTGCTGCTGTTGCATATGCTGCTGCTGAAGATGATGATGAGACGCTGGCATAGAACTGGAACTCTGTGGGATAGCAGAACCAAGGTTGAGCAAACGGGACGAGCTATCAACGATGCTACCAGTCGTCACAGCAGATGCATCGGCTAAATCGTGTTTGTTAGAGAATGCAATCGATTGCCCACCATTCACACCACTCGTTTTCCCTGTTACTCCTCCTGTCTTTCTATGTTCCTCCGCGGTATTAGCAGCAGCAGCAAGAGACCCAGATTTTCCATCTTCAGGAGGAGCACCATAGTTCATTTTCTGTTGAGCTGCTTGAGCAGCAACTGCCATCATCTGATAACTTTGCCTCGCTGCTTCTGGAATGCTGTGGAACATAGGATGATTCTGAGCAATTGATGACATGTTCAGGGCAGGAGTAGTGTTAGCCCCATTGAATGTCGCAAAAGTCATAGCATAACCCTGTGATTGGAAGGATTCTACACCAGCTTTTGAAGCCTGCTGCTGTGATTTCTTTTCACCATGACTACTAGAAGATCCAACCACTCCACCAGGGGCTGCTGAACTCATCAAACCCAAGTTGGTTGGTTGCATTGGCATACCAAAGTTCTGGCCACAGGCAACATTAGAACGAGAACCCCGGCTATCAGCGGTTGATGGGCTATCTTCCCCAACAGTTTCACTATGTTGAGTTGCATTTTCTCTGGGTTGCTGCCTCGGCTGAAAACTCAAAGGTTGAGATTGGACTTTATGAGTTGGATATCCTTGGGAGTTCCCGTGATTAATTGGTGGCCTCAGCTGTTGGTTCTGCAGATGCTTCTGTGCTACCGAGGAACCAGTGGAGACACCCCCATTCTGGTTGCTAGGAGTATGGCTCTGGAGCATTTGACCAGTTTGCTGTTGCTGCTTCTGTGGCTGAAGATGTTGAGGCTGGATCATTTGAGAGGAATAGAATGAACCATTAAAAAATGGTATTGGCTGCCCAGGAGCTCCTCTATACGCAGGTGGTGCACCAACATGTGCTGGGACTGGAAATGGATAGCCGTTATTTTGCAAGATGGCCAGGTACTGCGTTTCATTTCCCGGCATGGCCGGATAACTAAAGCTCATTGTTGGGGCACCAGCTGGGCTAGCTAATGCAGAACCGTTCATGGATGTAGAAGTAGCTGTTGCTCCAGAAGAAGATGTGATGCCACTATTAGGAGTTCTGACAGAGGCGGCAGCTATTGTAGCTGCTGCATGAGGCTGTTGGCCCACGGGGAAAATGAATGTTGGACCATGCTACAATGAAAAAAAAAAGGAACAATCAACTTGCAAGGACGAGAAAAACTTGATATGAGAAACATGCTAGATATATTACACACACAAAAAACTAACCAAGATGTTATTTGCTGCTCCTGGAGGCATAGCTTGTTGGAGCAACATTTGATTTCTCTGAGCTGTATCTGAACTTTTGGAAATAGAATGAGAGTTCTTATCAGGAACAGGGTTGGAACTTCTGCCCAAAACATTCCCCTGTAGTTCTGTGGGAGGCATGAGACTGAGATTGCAGGCCTTTGTCCCATACAATGGAGCTGAACCAGCTGCTGCAGGCCAGAAAGGATTCATCTTTGTGAATTGCTGATGAGACTGAATATTTCGAGCGATGTAACAGTGTGTAGCACATCTCTTAGGCCTCGGTTGATTAAAAAGTAAATGCGGAGGCTGCATGAAATTAAAAATAAAATCAGTAAACGGAAAAGAAATTGGAAGAGAGGATTCTTTAAATTGCATAGCAATCAAAATTACCTGCATTGCTGCAGAGGGCAAGGAACTAGTATCTGTAGGCACAACTCCTTGTGTAGGTGCCATGTACCTGTTTCGTCACAGAGTTTTCCATTAGTTCAAGTATAATAAAAAAAAGAAGACTTCTCATAATTTCACTTGCTAATTACAAAAAGCATACCCCATTGTAGGAAGGCCCCCAGGCCACCCAGGCATTGACATATGCAGAGGTAAAGCGCTAACTTGAGCTGAAAAATTCAGAAAAACAAATTTTTAAAAAACAAGAAAATAGCAAAAGACGAAGAAGAGTCAAGAAACATGGAAAAGGCTTACGTTGTTTATCAAGAAGAGATAGTTGTTGTTGAGGTGACTGTTTCTGAACATGATGCTTGTTAACTACACCCAAATGATCAGATTTATCCAAGTCGAGTTTAAGTTCACAATTCCTCTCCAATTTATGGGATTCAGCTTCTGCCACCATTCTAGGTTTCTTTTTCTCATCATGCTCAATAGTTGTCGCGTCACCTCCATCTTCCTTTAGAAAAGGCTTCGCTTCCTGTTACATGCATTAGTGTAAACACGAGAGAGAATTAAAAAAAGGGGTAAAAAAGAAGAAGATAAGAAAAAGTGAGCCAAAAGAGAAAAAAAAATGTATAAAGTAATGATGGATATCCCCAATTATCACAATATTACCAAACAAAAGTAGGGCCCACTCACCGTTCCCACTTCCGTGACTTTAGGTTTAGCTTCTGCTGCCACACATTCCATCTCACCGCCTCTCTCCGATGACGATCTTACCAGCGGTGGCGCCTAAACCGATGGGGAAAAACAACAAAATTAAAATAAATAAAAGGGAAAAAAATCAAACAATTAAAATAAATTGACACTTACCATCAGATCTATCTCAAACTTCTCCTTTTCCGGTGAACTCCTGCATGTTTAAAGAAATAAAACTCCTCTTAAGCACCAAAATTTGGGTAAAAAAATCCAAAAAAAAAATGTATAAACAGAATGCTTACGATTTAGCAACTAAAGTGGTAATACCATCACCATCGGATCTAAATCCTGAAGAAGATTCCACTTTCGGCAATATATTTTCCTCCTTTGACAGACTATTCTCTTTTTTCTCACCTGATCTCGAATCTAACGACGCGTTGCTTTCTCTCGTCTGTAGAATGGTCGAATCCAATACGGAACTGTTTCCTTCACCAGATCCTGAGCTCTTTATCTGATCACCATACGGAACTTGACTTTTTGAAGGAGCTTCACCTTTGGATTTGATGTTAGACGAAATTGTAGCGACTCGTGAACTGTTCTCATCTTCGTATTTTACATGTCTCGGCTTCTTTCTTTTCGGAGCTGAGAAATCAAATGATAAAAAAAATGAGCAAAAGAGAAGAAAAAAATTGAAAAAAACAGATCGTTCGGATTTGTGAATGAAGAGGACTTACCTATGGCAGAAACATTAGAAGAGCTCGACTGAGGAACAGTGTGAGGATTAGAGATCGGTGAAGATACTCTAGATTTGACCTCAACCGTTGATTTCGCACCAGCTTCAGTCAACTCGTTACCGGCGGATTCTTGTTTTGATGAAGGCATCCTCATCATACCATACAACACTTCTGCAATCTCGATCTCGATCTCGTCTTGTACAGCCACCGGAGATGATAATTTACCAGATGATGATTTCGGTGGTAACGTCTTCTGTTTCGTCCCCGACGACTTCAGAAACAGAATCAAAATTTCTTTAGTGACAAAATTAAGAAAATGGATATTTGGAGAGTGAAAATTATTGGAGAGACTAACCATTTTTTTCCGGAGTGAAACGCTTGACGAAGAAGGAGATGTAGGAGCTGGAGGAGACGGAGATGCTAAAATCGAAGCTGGGCTAACTCTAGCTGGAGATGTTGATATTTGCCGGTGGATTTGTTCACCGGAAGCAAAAACACCACCGCCGGTAGTACTTGACGCCCATGATTCATGAGGTCTCTTCGTACAAGCTGTAAAAAAAGAGGAAGAAATTAGAAAACCTATGAAAAGAGATTAGATCAACGATGAGATATGTTTATATTGTAAATTTCCACCTCTCTACCTGACCGAGCTTTTCTAGGAACCGAAACACCGATCATCTCGTCCGCCGCTTTCCACGACGACACGAGAGGTGATACCGGCGCCGGAGAAGGAGACGATCTGAAAACTTTCGTTGACGGAAAATTCTTTCTCTGATGGCTGTTGTTGTGGTGGTGATGAAGATTACCGCTACCGCCGTTGTGATGATTTGACAAAGACGATGAAAACGACGCGGCGGAGATATTATTGCTCGTCGGAGGAAGCATCTTCAACGAAGACGGTGGTCCACCACCACCGCCACCGTCGTCATATTCTTCATCGTCGTTGACACTCTCTTCAGAGCTATCGTCACCACCGTCGTCTAAATTACCGTGAACCATCATTACCCGTTCTCCTCTTCTTCTTTTGCTCCGGCTACTAAACCGATCTCTCTCCCTATCTCTTTCTCGTTCCCTCTCTCTGTCTCTATCACGTTCCCGATCTCGATCCTTCTTCGCACTCCCTCCTCGATCTCTCAACCTCGCCGCCTCCGGTAACTCCACCGGACCGTCCTCCTCTGAAACATTAAAAAAACATCTAAACCAAACGGTTTCTTCCAGATCTGAAGAAAAAACCTTAGAATGAATGAATCAAGAGATAAAAAACCTGGAGAATCTCTGAAACTTCCGGCTCTATGTCTCCGCCGTGAAAGGCCATTCCCGGCCGCCGACATAGGTACTCTTCTAGCTTCTCTATTTCTATCCATCTTCTTCTTCTTCTCTCTTTTCTTCTTCCCCTAATCGCAACCCCTTTCTCTATCTCTATCTTTTTCTCTCTATCTCTATCTCTCTACTTGCTTCCCATTATCTCCTTTATTTGCTCCTCATAAAAGCAGTAGCGAATAAATCCACGGCTCATATCTTCTGCCGTAAAACATTTTCTCAAGCTTTACCGTCGGTGTGAATACATCTAACGGTTCTCATTCGCTATATACCAGCGTGACATAATCTTGGCCCTCCATTATCGAGATCTCACTTATAAATAACCGATATTTCCTCTTTTATTATTACTTTTACCTCCGGAATTTTGCTTTTTTTTGTTATATTAACAAAACGTATTCTTTTATTATTTAAATAATCAGCATCCTCTGTGGGACCTACGGAAAAAATGATATTTTATTGTCGCAATATTTTATTTGTTTTCCTTTTTTATGATTTTAATAATACTAATTCCGAGTCGGATTCATGTGAAAAAATTATTTTGGACTGTTATCGGTTATTAAACATGAGCTGCCACGTGTCAAGAGTCTGACATCACACGCTTCCCTCTATATTATCGCTACTATATTTTATTGACTTTGCTGTTTTAGAAATAAACTAATATAAATATATATATATATATTTTTTACTAATATAAATATATTAAAAGTCTGAAAAACAAAAGATAATAATATTAAATTTTAAAATAATCAATATAATATTTGTTAAAAAAGGCTCCTGGGGTAGTGTACTGTTGTCCACTAATCGCGATGACTCGTGTGAAAAGAAAACAAAATACTGACATATACACGCACAAATATGATATTATTTTAATTGTTTAAATTAAAATGTGTCTTGAGAAGATGTATCACCGGCTACTACCGGTAGACAGAGACCTTGGTAAAGCAAATCTGACGATCAGAATCGAATCTTTGTGACCACCAACACACACCGATCCAACCGGTAAAATTAATCATATCAGGTTCCACTTCTCAACCTCTCTTCGTCTTTTATTTACTTTTGTTTTCCATTAACTACATCAATTGGCTAATACTAGTTTTTTATTTGGCACTTGCTAATTTTATTCTGTTTAATGTTTTAGAATATGTAATTATTGTTGATATTTTCAATCAAAATTTTAAATTAGTTTAGCTTTTCTAAAACATTCCCCAGAGAGATTTGTAAAAGTTAATCTTTCAAATTTTAATTTATTTTCTTATAATTTGGTCATTATAAGAAAAGTATCAAGTAGAGTATTAGAAACATATAAATCGTATCTTGATAATTCCAATATTAGATTAGTCAAAATGTCAAATTGACATAACTATAATCTTCTATAACTAATAAAATCTGGTCATATTTGGATATTTCTAAAATTGTTAGAATAGGTTTCAAGATTTTAATTCTTTTAGGGAGGGAGAGCTAAACAATAAACCCTATAAGGTAAGGAAGCTAGGCCCACCACAACCTAAAATAATTTTAAGTCATTAATTAAGAATCGACGGCCAATACCATTTCTTGCCAATAGCGAAATGCTCAGACAGCCGTTCGATTATTTTCTGTTATATTATTTCTTTAATTCTCTTATTTTTTCGTAATCTGACTTGGCAGACAGCGTCATCCCGTAAAAAGAAACTGAAAAAGTATTGAGTTGGCACCCGACCGGTTAATCTCAGCCGTTCGTTGGAGCAACAATCAACGGGTGAGATGAGAAGTAAGGGAAATGCATGTGGGACCTTATTCACTCATGTCGCAGTCATGGAACTTCCGAGAAGTGTAGGACCCGCAGTTAGCTGCCAATGTGGAATTGCTCCTCTCCCATTTTTTTATAATTACTTTTTTCACCGCTCCTTTTCTATTAGTTTTTTTTTCTTTTCGACATTTTCTTTTTTACCTCTCCTCTCACAACTTATTATTATTATTGTTTTTTTTTGGGTTGAATTCGCACTTTTGTTTATCTCATTCTTAATTACCCACTTGTAAATCATTTTCTGTAAATTTAAATGTTGGCATGTTGCCAAAACAAAGGTTGGCCTGTTTCGTTATTTTTTAGGGCACTAATGTTTAAAGCCTTAAAGGTAATTTGAATAGATTTTTTTCTAGTTATTAGAGCTTTGAATGACAATAGTTTTTAGAGCGGTTTTTAATTTTAGATTATGCAAAAATCTAATTTATTGCTATTCATGATTTTAGAAAAAATGGATTCCCTAATAAATAGGGAATCTGGATTTTGATGGTTTTTTCACATTTGTGAAAAGAATCCAGAATTTCACTTATAGGAGTTTTTAAAGAGAGTTTGTTGTGAAATATTTTTTTTATTTTCTTTTTCTGAAATTATCATTAACGTCTGATTTTTTTAACATTTTACATTAACGTGCGAATCCAGAATCTCACATTAACGTCTGAAATTTTGTTAAAAAAAATTGTTTACCAAAACCATTAAAACTAAAATCCTATTCTTTGGAGGGGTTTTCACAAGATTTACCGTAAAAAAAATTTAATTTTAATTTTTCGTTATTGTTATAAATCTAGTTATATAAAACAAAAAATATATATCTATATATATATAACCAAAAACTAAACAAGCTAGCATTCAAATTTTTGAAAAATTAAAATCTACACTGAAAATCAGAAACCAGAAAAATCAAAAACCAAAAACTAAAAACTAGAAACCAAAAGCCAAAAACCACTAAAAAATTATCAACCATTCATGACCTAGGTATTTCTTGTCCAGTTTTAATATATATTTTTAAAATATTAATAGCTTTTGAATTTAATTTAAATAAATGTATTATACGAAATACTTTTATAAATATAACGATACTTAAAAAAAAATTTAGTTCATTCTGTTTTGAACAAAATTTAAGTTAACTTATTTGTTAAACTATAGATTATTTATTATTTCTTAGTAAGCAATTTAATTTCAATAAGTACAGCTTTTAACGTCAAAAACAGAACAGTTTCTTTGAAAATAATTTGTATTTTATCTAACAAAATATTACTTGATATTATGATATCTATATACCATAATTTTCAGATTCTGACATTGGTCGAAAACGTCACCTCGTAAAAGATATATGAGTACAGCAAATCGTTCGTGGGGATATAAAAGGAAATTAGGAATACAGTAGGATTTCTAGTTTCAATTCATAACCCGATAATATGATTTTCAAATGTTTCGAATATATCTACTTTTAAATAATTAATAAATTTAGGGATTATTGTTTGATTTTTTTTTTAATGTGGTGACACTGACGTGGACTTGGCCCACGTAAATATTAGATTTTGTAATTAAATTTGAAACACCAACAATCTTTGGTCAATGGTCAGGATTCATAACTCGTAATTAATAACAGTGGAGTAACTCGACTAAACAGTAAATAAATTCACACATTATACGTTACGCGCTACGTAGCGCGTGCACAAACAAATCCTAAGATATCCACGTGGTTTCAAACTGCTTCCACGTGGTTAATCACAGACATGACGCGTGGAGGGTCGTTCTCTCTTATTCGTCGCCTTGGATCTTGTTTTTGTCGACGCTACTCTTTCGCAGAGTTAAAAAGAGAACCCCACTAAACTCACGGTCGTTCACGGATGTGAAGCGTGACAACCGTGTAAGTTGATTACGTGGCGAGTTTAGAGTGGTGGAATTACGTTATCTTGTGGATGAGCGGTCACCTAAATGACTTTACGACAGTGAAAAGAATATAAAGCACCGAAAATGCCACGTCAGAGTATAGAGTCCCGCCAAATGTATTTGTCGGGTTTCTCTCTTTTTTTTTTTTCTTAACTTACATAAGTATTAATTAACTTGTCGACGAATTAAAAGGAATTTTTTTCAACTCATCCAATATCAATATTGACTAAGGAAATGGCACGTGGTAACATTTGGAGTTATTGCTTTTTGCCAACGTGGCAACTGTTTTGATCGTTCGCTTAACCCTAGCCGTCAAGAGGAAAATTTCTCAATCAGACCATTAAACATTACATAAAGCGATTATTTTGTTTGGCTAAAATTTCGGAAGGTTTTCATATTTTCTAAAAAAAACAAACATATTTAATGGTTTTAACATAAAGAGATATGTATATTCTTTTTATTATTATTATTTGTCGTATGCGAAGATACGTATTTGTATGTAAAAAAATCCCTTCATTAACGCACTAAGGCATATCGAAAATTGTGTGTTAATTATTTTATGTTAAAACCATAAAATATTCGTATTGAATCGTACTATAGTTTATTGGATATCATAGAGGCCCTTTATTAAAATAATATATGGCGAACATGGCACCATGACTGTTTATTCATTATTATAATCATATCATTCAAATCTAGAAAATGCAAGAAAGTACACATTGCCACAAATAATAATATTTTTTACTATAAAACTAGATTAATCGTTGAAACATTACTTTATGTTGGAAACAGTTGATAGCGGCTAGGCAACTGGTTAGGACGTCTTTCTTATTTATTTAAATATAAAATTTTGATATTTAGATAAAGAAAAGTCAAAATATTCAAAATATTTTTTGTCAACATTTAGCGTGAGATATCATTTATTTTATTGCGTTTAAATAATTGATGAGAGAAGAAATATGCGGAAGCCCTTTACTTATGCTGTACCATTTTGATGATATAAAAAAACAATTAAGGTTTTTAGTAATTGCGATTTGCTATTATTTTGACCTAAACTTGCCATGATAGATTGAAAAGAATGGCCGTGATGGATACTTTTTTTTTTATATATAATGGAGACAACTATATAATTTAATTTGGTGGCATAAGAGAGAGTCTCTGATACGTTTGAAAGAAAGTGGTTAAGTACACATAATCACCCAATATTTATTTGATAAATTTTCTCTATCACAATTGACTGTTTTATTTCTTCTTCTTATTTTAACAAAAATTTATTTGAAAGGTTTTGGTGGCCCGGAAAGAAAATAAAGACCGATTCCCTAAATAAAGGATCCAACATCCACTGGGTTCTTTTCAATTTTTTTTCTTTCATCTGTAAAGAGGAAAAGAAAAGTTGTAAATTTGTCACTAATATACTTAATAGAAAACAGATTAATTAAACAAAATTTATTATTAAACTGAACTAAAATTTGATTTCTAGATATTTTCATAATATCTATAGTTTCTTACAAGATAATCGGAAGTTAGTGCAGATTAAACATATGATTCCTTTGGTAAACGTTACAAATAAATTTAATAACAAAATAGAAGCCCAATAAAATTTGCAAAACAAAAGCCCATGAATAGGAATTAGAACGAAAGTACATATTGCCAGAAACACAAAATCTCTAGTTTTGTATATTGACAAGAGCAACGGTTAATAATAGCCGACATCCTTCTCCATCTGCCAATGCTTGCTTCACCTTTTTAATCATAGTCTCAGCAGCTTGATCAAAGCCAAGAAGATTCAATGCTTCGGTACAAAAGACAAAATGTGTACATGATTAAGTCTCTATTATATGCTTCACATTAATAATAAGCCATGAAACAGAAGATCATTCACTGCAATAATATAGGACTATTCGTAGCAGTTTTAAGGGTAGAGTCAGCGCAATAAACAGAGAAGCCATGATAAGAAGTCCAACAATAGATACTACAACAACAACAAATTTAAGATGTTAAATAAGCACGCACACAATCATCAAGCTTCCAAAAGGGAAATCACCAAATAACGAGAAGAGCGAAAAGAAAATAATATTCCAAATCCATGAAATTTCACTCCAAAATTTTGAATTGAATATGAAAATCGTATTCTTGTTAGAACCAATTATCTTCTTCTGAACTGTATATTTCTCGATCTAAATAGCCTAGCAGATGCAGCGTGAGATTCTTCAAGGTCATATTTATTCCGAACAACCTCTTCCTCTTCTCGAAACTGAGACGAGGTGGGAGTATTAGCCTTATGGGAAAACAATAGGCCAATAAAATTTGCAAAAACAAAAGCCCATAAATAGGAATTAGAACGAAAGTACATATTGCTATCAAGGAGAAACATTAATAGTATCATTCAAGAAAAAGCCGATTCCAAGTATGGCTCAAGTAGAAGTGATCTATATACAAAGTGAAACAACTCAAATTCTTCAGAACAAAGTTTAAGCTTTTCTTTAATCGAATCAATGATACCCAATTGGAGCTGGAGCTTCCTTAAGCTCACGACCTTGATAGTGAATATCCTACAAATTAAAAACCACATAATTAACAAACAATGTTCATAACTCAGAAAAACGATTTAGGGTTTAGAGAAACTACACTTACAGATGCAAAATGGTTAACATCACGATGATGAGCCTCATCAGCACGAACAACCATAACAACATCACGAAGCGTTGCATCAGCAGGAAGCCTCCAGTAATCAATAGCAATAGCTGGAGCAGGAACATTCTCAATAGTACCTTTGTCAAGTTCCTTGAGAAACTCAGTGTAAGAATGGATTGCTTCTTCTTCAAGGTAACCAACCATACGATGAGCAAACTTCGGAGAGATTAAGTAACCGAAGAAATAGGCGTTGAAGAAAACTCCTTGTACAGTGATCACAAGAGCTCTCTCGTACCATTTAGGTTTCGCAACTTCCATGAATGTCATTAGATGCATTCTCTCATTCTCTGCTTCCTCGAGTAAAGCTTTGATCCATCCTCCACTTTGCTCAAAACGACGGAGAGATTTGCAGTGAAGTAACATTCCTCCGACCATTCCTGGTACTGCTGCTACAGTTTCAAGCATCATTGCTCTACAACCATATCTCCTCTGCATTTACAAAATGATAATTACTCTTTGATCTTGACACACATACACACACACATATATATCTATATATATATATAATAATTTCAAGAACTAACATATAAAAAGTTACCAAAAATAAAATATTGACTAGTTGCCTAAAAAGAGAATGAAATAAAATATACTACTAATTAGATTATTATACGCAATCAATGACGATATAAATATTGGAAAATTTCAATTCAGAAAAAATGGTAAATGTAAAGAAATGAAAAAGGAATATTCCAAGAGCGATGGAGAAGAAACTGTTACCTGGAAGAAGAGATCGGTAGGCCAACGAAGAGATTTAACAGTCCAATAAGCTAATCGATCAAGAAACGTCGTCGGAACATGATGTTTTTTCAGATCTATCGTCATATCAGCTTTATACGTCTCCCATGGCTATACAATAATCCAAATCAAATTACACAAATCTACAAAAAAAAATTTATGAAGAACAACGATCAAAATACACAAAAACGTACCCTGAAACAGTTCCATTTCCAATCAGTACCATCTTCTTTAGTGATCTTATTAGGTTCAACACCCCAATAGCTAGTGATTCCTTTCTCTCCTTTGTTACCTCCAGCGTCTCCACCGGTAGATTCGTTCTCTGTTTTTTTCTGATTCTCCTGCGTCGGAGTCGGCGTCGCCGTTTTCTCTCCCAAAGTAATCGTGCTTGCGAATCTAACACCTCCTCCAATCGTCGGAGCTCTAGTCCAGATCCAAGACGAAGCAGAGACATCAGCAACCGTGGGCTTCAAGAGATGGTTTAAGGATAAACCTTCGTGAGACATCGCACGAGTGGCGGTTGTGAACAATCGTGGTCCAGTCGCCGTCATTAGCGATTTGGTCACTTTAGCTCCGCCGCGAGCCATCATCATTGTTACAGATCGGAGATTGAAAACAGAAACTGAAAAAAAAATCAAAAATTAAATCCAAGAATTTAGGAAAACTGTAGGAGAAAATTTTTTTTTTTTTTTTTTCCTTTGTCGTCTTTATATGATTCACACGGAGGTCTCGAGCAAGGTTTTATATAGTGGGGAAACGAACGGTTGAGGATGAAAATCTCTGACGTATAGGTAAGGAGATCACGCCACTTGTTAATAAGGTATAACAGTTTAATGTTTGGTACATATTAAAATGACGGTATTAACCTTGAAGACATGAGGGGACTTTCTGTACGACTTTTCTTTGACCGAGGGTATATATGTAAACTGTAAGGCGGTGTAGATTTTTCTTGGAGAAGAAGAAGTTTTGGGAGGCTGGAATATACTTACGTGGTGGCCAAGACCTAATTTCTCATTGGTTGAATCTAATGTTTTTCGTGTGGTTATTATTAGGCGTTTTTTTATCACTTTATCTGCCAATAGAATCTTGCCATTTCTCTTTTTATTAATTTCTGGACATATTTAGAAAAACAAAATAGCAGATATATCTTCTGTTTCAACTTCCAAGTCAAAATTTTGACGGAATTTATTAATAATATCATTCTCGTATTCAAATTCGTCTACTCAACTCTGTTCGAACCATTTGAACAAATTATTCCAATCACATTATGAAAGACAAAAAAAATAGTCTTTTTAAATTTGATATTTTAATATCATATGAATGATAGTACATTAGTACATAGTATATTTTATTTCAAAAATAACAAATAGTGGAGTATGTAGTATGGTTGATTTGATTTACAATACAAAGAAACTATAATTGTGATAAGAACGGCAATGTAATAAAAAAAAATCAGTAGTACGATCATTGGTGTAGTACTACTCCAATGCAACGTTACCAATTTGTTAATTACCACCAGCTTATTAATAAAAGACTCACAAAAAAAGTTTTTGGTTTTCGTCCCAAAAATAAAATTTATTGTTAGAGCATTTGGAATGTATTATTCCAATTTTTGAAGTTGAATTATATTCTAACCCAATTCCAAAATAGAATAAAAAATAAAAAATACAGAGTAGAAGTAATTCCATTTTTTATTTTATCATGAAGTAAAAAATGGAGTAGAGTTTGAAACAAATTTTATTTTAAAATAAAATATAGAGTGAAATATGAATTACGGTTGGAGGTGGTCTTATGAATAGCCAAAGCAATATAACACTAAAACACAAAGAAGCTTACTCTCTGGCCCACTAAATTTTAAACTAAAGCCCATTTAAGAACCAAGAAAACACAAAACTTGACCAGTTTCAGAAAATCAAACTAGAAGCTCTTCTGATTCAATGATAGCCAATGGGAGCTGGAGCTTCTTTTAGCTCACGACCTTGGTAATGAATATCCTACAATTTAATACAACCATTAATATAATTAACCATCTGTTAAATCTATAAATATTACAGATATATTACACACAACAAACACACTTACGATGATGAGCCTCATCAGCACGGACCACCATGACAACATCACGAAGCGTTGCATCTGCTTCAAGCCTCCAATAATCTATAGCAATAGCCGGTGCCGGAACGTTTTCAATATTACCGTTATCGATTTCTTTAAGAAACTCAGTGTAGGAATGGATTGCTTCTTCCTCAAGGTATCCAACCATACGATGAGCAAATTTTGGAGAGATTAGGTATCCGAGGAAATAAGCGTTGAAGAAAACGCCTTGAACAGCTATCACAAGAGCTCTTTCGTACCAATTAGGTTTTGCTACTTCCATGAATGTCATTAAATGCATTCTCTCGTTCTCTGTTTCTTCGAGTAGGGCTTTGATCCATCCTCCGCTTTGTTCAAATCGCCGGAGAGATTTGCAGTGGACTAGCATACCACCGACCATTCCTGGAACCGCTGCAACTGTTTCTAGCATCATTGCTCTGCATCCGTACCGTCTCTGCGTTTTTTAATCGTTTGGTAAAATTAGTCGAAACATTCAATCAAAGCTCAAAATGGTAAATGCAAGAGGAAATTTTTGAAAATAAAATAAATGGAACATGGTTAAATTCTTTCAATTAATTCATCTGCAACGTAGTAGTGAGATCACTGATATATTTTGTTTTGAAGTTTTAGAATTTTTTTTCTTGTAAATTGTGAAATTTCAGCAAATTAACTATGAATTTTATTCAACACAAAATTATTTATTTATTTATTTCAAGTCAAATTTTCACAATTTTTGTATCAATGGTGGAAATGAGGAGAAAAATAATGGTGAAAAGAGTACAACATTAATGGCTTGACTTTTCTTTTAAACAAAAATTTCTAAAAGAATCTACATTCTTTAAAACATTTGTAAGTTGTTTCAATGAGTCCATAATTTTGCGTTTGCATTAACACTTTACACATGGGAGTATGTATATGTTTTCTGAAATGTTAAATACACAGAAGAGATTGCACCTGGAAGAAGAGATCGGTAGGCCATCGAAGAGATTTAACAGTCCAATAAGCTAATTTATCCGGTAAAGTCGAAGGAACATGATGCTTCTTCAAATCTATCGTTAGATCTGCTTTATAAGTCTCCCATGGCTGCCATTAATCCACAAAATTTTTCAAAACATACACAAAAAAGCATATAAATCATCATATGTAATAATGTACCCTAAAGCAACTCCATTTCCATTCAGTTCCATCTTCTTTGGTGATCTTCATTGGCTTCACACCCCAATAGCTAACAATTAATTGCTCTCCTTTGTTACCTTGATCAGCCTCGCCACCGCTTGATTCTTTCTCCGGTTGGTTCTCGGCCGTTTTCTTCTTCTCAAATGTCACCTTGCTAAAATCTCTCACGCCTCCCATCACCGGAACCCTAACATTTTCAACCCTAGGCTTCAAAAGATGGATTATGGTGGTGCCTTTAGAGAGGAGTCTTCAAAAGTGTAGCATCATTGTATTGTATATAAAAAACGAAAAATTCGTCTACGATTTGACTAAAAGACTTGTAGCACACGAAATGAAGACATTTACAAACCAATCCGCAATAAACGCTATTTTTGCAAAAAGATATGGACCTTTTCTAAACTTGTAGGAATACTGTTTTTCTTTTCGGCTTTGTGATATTCGTCAGCCATTTTAATTCCTCTTTTCCAAAACAGAGAGAGAGACGTCGTTTTACATCGCCTCTGAATCAGAAACTGTGACTTATAGTTTCTTTGATGTATCTAACGATAGACTGTGTCGTTCTAAACCCCTATATGACTATATATCCATAAACATAGTAAACCCATGTCTCACAATGCAACACAATTCTGTAACCACATCAAAGGACACGAAGCTATAAACTAAGACGAACACTAATTGTTAGGATCATATCGCAAAAAAAAGTGTCACTCACTTATTTCAGACTTTAAATATGTAACCCAAAATCAGAAAGAAACACCATTTGGGAAAATAATCTGAGAAATATTTGAGAACAGTTATAATATCTTTTGAAACTAAACACTACATTAAAAAAAATACAAAAATGTCGAAGAAATAATCCTTACCAAAAACATATTTTAACGCAACCATTTGCCACCAAAAGCTGGGAAAACCCAACGAGCATCCTTGAAAGGTATTGACGATGAAGCTATAAGGTGTTCAAACTGTTGGTGGACCCGCCCGCTTCGAATATCAAAGACCCAATTAGTGGTAGTCCGATTCTTACTACGAGACATATCAATACAACTAAAATATATCAAATTATCCTGAAATCCATCTTTGGCTGCAGCCGTTGTTCCTAGATCCAAAAACAATGCTTCATTCCCTATAGAATTGATTTTTCTCCATTTCGATGATTTTTGATCCATATTGTAAACGTTGAGCAAGCATTCCCCTAATCCGCGTGCGATGGCCAAAACCTCTCCGGACAGAGTTATAACAAGTTGGCTGAAACGTTATAATCATCATCACCACAAGAGAAATAAAAAACAGTGATGTTTTCACTTTCACTAAGCACGTAAAGCTTGGTTTCTCTTAACACCGTGTCGATGCAGCCTTGATGATTTGGTTTAAACACTCTCCAGCTGTTGATACAACGACTCCTATGGAAATCTAACCCGAGATCGTTTACTATGTATGTTTTATTATGATGAGGATCATACAACTTACATGAAACATGGCTGTCGTTTGAAAAGAGGATGAGCCATGGAGTAGGGTTTTGTTTGATACGTACATGATTCTGAAGTGGAATACCAATTTGAAGAGATGTACCTGGCTCGATGAAAATCTATAAAGTTCAAGCGTTCCAAGACCGAACGAATCAGGTCGGGGGCAAGCATAGACCAGTTTGAATCGTTGTCGGCACCATTAAACTTCTTCGTCTTCTGCGGCATTGCGATGGTTTAACTTCTAGCTAGGGTTATGTTTGTTTATTTGTCACAAAATAAAAAAATATAGTTTCTTCACTCAATCAAAAGTTTTTACTTTTTTAGCGTTTAAATAAAATAATAATCTTCCACTTTTAATAAATTAGTAAGTAATAATATTTTTTTTGACAGCTAGCAAGTAATAATTAATGTTGATATATAAAAAAAATTTCGGTAAAACTATATAATATATTCAAACTTTACAAATTTAATTAAAAACTAAAAATCTGGGTGGACCAATTAGAGGAGGGAAACCCTTATTTATAACACAATTTAATAATTAGTAAATATATAATTGTACTTTCAAACTTTGAAAATTAAATTAAAATGGATACATGTTCTTCCACAAATGTTTTCTCAATTATTTATGTATCCAAAAGAAAAAAGAGAAAATCTTAGCCTATGTATTAAATTGTAATATTACAACACTAAAAAATACATACATATATCAAAACATGTCATTCGATCAACTGAAACAAATAAAAATATGAAAAAAGAAAACAATCACCTCATAATGAAATAATTATCACATAACTTCAAAAAGTATGTTTTGTTTTACATAGCTACAGATTTTAGATATATATAACATGACTCCTTGTATCCCTCATAGTAACTACTCTACACAAGTCACCAAATCATCCACCTAGGCAACCCAATTATTACCGGGTCGGGTCAAAAGACTCAAAACACTTCTCAGTAAGATCTTTTACCATCGTTTGAGCCAAACCCACCAAAGCTGCTTCTTCCACCTGACTGAGAAGAACGATCCGAACTAAAGTCCCCAAAACCAGAGGAACGGTTGCTTGATGATCCACCTCTACCATAATCACCTGAACGACCACCACCAAAGCTGCTGCTTCTTCCACTTGACTGAGAAGAATGATCCGAACCATATCCCCCAGGAGAACGCATACCAAAGCTCCCGAAACCAGATCGGTCAGAATCACCTGAATAACGGTTGCTTGATCCACCTGAACGCCCACCATAACCGCCACCACCTGAACGACCACCAAAGCTTGAACCACGACCCCTCATGCCTCCTCCAAAGGCCACACCAGATCGAGAATCGATTCCTTCAAACATGCCTCCACTTCCACGTTCCACAGGAATGCTAGGAAGCTGAATTCAAAACCCAATAGACACAAAACAATTACTCCAGCCATTCAGCAAAAGAACCAAATGAGTGGAAAAAAATTTCGGATAATCTAACCTCCGTGAATCGGCTCCCAACTTCTCTCTCAATTATTTTTACAGCCCTGGATTGATCTTGACTGTAGATGAGAATAGCACTTCCTTTCTTCCCAGCACGACCAGTTCGCCCGGTTCGATGAACAAATGTCTCCGCGTTATTAGGAAGCTCGTAATGAATTATCTATTATAAGACAGATAGATAGGTTTAGTTAAATGAGAAACAAAAACTCGTTTAGAGTAAGAAAAGTGTAGTCTTGACTCACCAAATCGACATTGGGCACGTCAAGTCCACGGGCAGCAACATCAGTTGCAACAAGAATATTGAAATGGCCATCCCGGAAACCAGCTAGTGTTCTTTCCCTCTGACTCTGGGATATATCACCGTGTAAAGCCTCACATTTGAAGCTTCTTGCCAATGCATATGAAAGGCGATCAGCATCCCGTTTTGTTTGGGTAAAAACAATGCATTTCCCTCCTTTAGCATGCTCCTGCAAAAGAAATGATATTATATACTCTTGCCATACACAACTGAAAACCACGAAAAAGAATTACTCTGTTACTGAAAAATACTTAAATCGACCTCACATCACTTTAGAAGCAAAGTAGAGAAAGCATACCGTTACAAGAGGACCGATAATAGATGCTCGTCCATAAGAATCTGCAATGATAGAATACGTCGCAATTCCATCTGCAAGTTTTTGATCAGAATCTCCAACCTATATAACAACACATCACAGTTAAGCAAACAATAACATAACAGTACTTATTTAATCAAAGAAATGTCACCACATTAACAACTCTGCTAAACCCAATATATCAATCTTTAGGGACTGTGAGCTATTTCAGATATAAACACAAGTAGGTACGAGACTACTCACAAGATCAATTGTCAAAGGATTGTTCAGGTACTTTTTAGTGAGTGATCTGATCCAATTCGGCATTGTAGCAGAAAACATCATACTTTGACGTTTCTCTGGCAATCTCTCCAATATAATCTCGACATCCTCAGCAAATCCAACTTGAAGCATCTGATCAGCTTCATCCAGAACCACAAACTGAACCTCTGATAAATTCAGAGCTCCTCTCTTCATCAGATCAATGACACGACCTGGAGTTCCAACCGCAACATCAACACCATAGTCAAGCTGCCTCATTTGCTGTCCAATCGGTGTACCTCCATAGAGACAAATAGTATCCAAACTTGGAGCAGACTCTCTAAACTCCTTCTCAACCTGACGAGCAAGCTCTCTCGTTGGTGCCAAAACCAAGCAAAGAGGATTCCTTCCACGTCTGTCACATCAAAGACCACATAAGAACCAAAGGAAATGTAAATCTCTGAACCTCAAATGATTCGTTAGCGACTCTGTAACCACTAAATTAAAATCAAGGAATAAACAAACCCATGTTTAGCGTTGTATTTGATGATTTTGTCAATGATCGGAATCCCAAAAGCAAGTGTCTTTCCTGTTCCTGTTCTAGCACGACCGATCATATCTCGACCTTGCATAGCTGGCTCCAACACAGCTTTCTATTCATCCACAACCACAAACATAAATCATCTTAGCAGAAACACAGAACAACACAAAAAAGCTGTAAAATTGAAACTTGATCTCACAACATACCTGAATAGGAAAGAGTTTCTCAATACCCTTACTACTCAGAGCTTTAACAATCTCCGGAGCTATCCCAAGCTCAGATATCGCAAGCCCATCACCACCGCTGCTATTACCAACACTCTCCGACTCTCTACTCTCAGATATCGCAAACCCAGCAGGAGAAACGATCGACGATCTAAACTCCGACGGTCCAGATTGAAAATGAAAGTTCCTGGCTTTAACACCAAACGGAAAGCCAAGATTGACATCGGTAGATCCAATTGCGGCTAGATCGGAGACTCTGGCTGCGGATGAAGTAAGATTGTGAAATGAAACCGCATTAATAGAGGTCAATGATGCTGAAAGAGTCCTCCTTGATGCATCAAGGAGAGATCGACGGAGTACTGTAGTGATCATTTTCGAATTCAGGAGAGATTTTTGGTTTTTTTTTTTTTCCTGATAAGGAAAATGTAAAACCCCAAAATTGAGAATTAGGGATTTAGAGAGAAGCCAAAGGGTTTAGCTAACAAGAAACAACAAAAGGGTTTTAACTAGATCTGGCGGGTTGGGTCGCCCGATAAACAATGCCTATTCGTAGAAGCCCATTGGGCCTTTACTGAATCATTGAAGATTGGAGTTTAATTACACCAAAAAAACGTTTAGGGGTCAAAACAATACATAATGTATTGTTTGGGGGTTTATATGCAATAAACCTTCAATATAATAGAATTCAGAAAGGGTTAGGAGGTAAAAGGAAAGCTTGAACGCCGCTTCTTCTTCCTCGTCTTCGTCTCTGTCTCTGTCTCTGTCTCTGTTCTTTCTTCTCTGTGGATTTGTCTCTAAAAGTAAGCTTTTTAATTGATTTATTTGGTTATGTTTATCATTCCAATGGTCTTAGCTTAGCTGTGTATCGATCTTAAAGTAAAGAAATTAATGAGCCCTAAATCGTTTTTGTCAATTTTTTGAAAACCCTAATTTCGTGAGCTCTGTGCAGTCGTACCTGTGAGAGAAAAATGTTATCAGAAGAAGAAATCAAAAGACTGTACAGAATTCAGAAGACGTTGATGCAGATGCTCAAAGATCGTGGCTACTTCATCGCTGATTCGGAACTTAATATGACCAAATCACAGTTTATTAGGAAACATGGCGATAACATGAAAAGGGAAGATCTTGTTACTCTCAAAGCTAAGAGAAATGATAACAACGATCAGGTTTGTATTAGCTCATTCTTTACTGTTCTTTGGCAGAGACATCATTGTGTTTATCTAACAGTTACTATAAGTCGTGGAATGTGTAAGAATATTGATAAATGTCATTACTTTTATCTGTAACAAGCCTTGACAATGTTTTTTTTTTAGCATAGTTTTGGTTATTGCCATTGGTATAGAATAACTGCTAAAGCATATAACAAGATTGTTTCTGTGTGTTTGATTTCGTTGTCTTAGTCTCTGATTCATGGTGTCTGTTGTAGCTCTATATTTTCTTCCCTGATGAGGCCAAAGTTGGAGTTAAGACGATGAAGATGTACACGAACAGGATGAAGACAGAGAATGTTTTCAGAGCAATTTTGGTTGTGCAGCAGAACTTGACTCCTTTTGCTCGAACTTGCATTAGTGAGATCTCTTCAAAGTTTCATTTGGAAGTTTTCCAGGTAAAAAAGCACTTTCTGATTTTCCTTCTCTTGATCGTATGATGTATTCACATTACAATACTAAAGTATGATTTGTGTGGTTGGTGCAGGAGGCTGAAATGTTAGTGAACATTAAAGAACATGTTCTTGTTCCTGAGCATCAAGTTCTTACCACTGAAGAGAAGAAAACGTTACTGGAGAGATACACTGTGAAGGAGACACAGGTTAGTTAGTCGATATAGATTCATTGTTTTGTGTGATTAAAGTATTAGTTTTGTGTGATTAAAGTTTAAAACTTGTTGGTGTTGGTAGCTTCCAAGGATTCAAGTGACCGATCCAATTGCGAGATACTTTGGACTAAAACGTGGGCAAGTAGTGAAGATTATTCGTCCGAGTGAAACCGCTGGTCGTTATGTTACCTATCGTTATGTTGTATAAGCGAATAAAAAACAAAAAAGCTTGTGTGTATTGCGAAGGGAACGCTCTGAATTGTGAAACATAAGAGAGTTTTTTGTACCAAACCAAATTGTTGACGGTGTTTTTGTTTGTTCATTAGGTATAAGAATCAAATCTTACAACAATCTTTAGTTTAGTGTTCTATAAACTTGTAATCTCATGGTATGATCGTTCTATTATTTCTGTTTCATATTCTCTACAGTTTCATAAGAAAGTCTATGAAGTAACGGATCTAAACATCAGGGGTATGAATACATAAGAATAATAACCATTAGAGATGACTGAAAAAACAAATTCAAACGAAACTAAGAGTTCCTTATGATCAACCACATTATTTTTGTTTTGATGGCCAAACGAATGGGTTAACGATTAACAAGAATCATTTATGGAAGTGCCGAAGTATATGAAAGAACACTTTTCTGAGTTTCTCTCAATTCAGAAAGTAAAAATAAATTAGAGGCTACAAAATAATGATGACATAATGTTTGTTTATGAGGCAAGAAGGAGCTACAGATTTATATATAGCTTGACTCCTTGTAAATATTAATCTACTCGAATCACAGAGTCTTCTCCACGCCAACTCCATTATTGCCTGGTTGCATCAAAACCCAGCCAACACTTCTCAGTAAGATCTGTTGCCATCTTTTGATCCAAACCCACCAAAACTACTCCTTCCACTTGACTGAGAAGAACGATCTGAACCAAATCCCCCAAAGCCTGAAGAACGGTCTGAACCTCCTGAACCAAAGCCGCCCCCAAAACCAGAAGAGCGGTCTGAACCGCCTGAGTAGCGACTGCTTGATCCGCCTGAACGGCCACCACTGCTACCATAACTACCACCACCACCACCTCCATAACTACCACCACCACCACCATAACCTCCACCACCTGAGCGACCACCAAAGCTTGAACCACGGCCTCCTCCAAAGGACCCACCAGATCGAGCACCTACTCCTTCAAACATGCTTGCGCTTCCACGTTCCACAGCAATGCTAGGGAGCTAATATCAAAACCCGGTTAGATACAAACTGTTACTCCAACCATCCAACAAAAGAAACAAAGGGATTAAAAAAAGATATTAACCTCAGTGAATCTGCTTCCGACTTCTTTCTCAATCATTTTCACAGCCCTGGATTGCTCTGGACTGTGGATAAGGATTGCATTTCCTTTCTTTCCAGCACGACCTGTTCGCCCCGTTCGGTGAACAAACGTCTCAGTGTTATTAGGAAGCTCATAATGAATTACCTATTCACAAGCACAAGAAGGGTTAATAAGATTGAGAAACAGAACTCGTTAAAGAGCAACAAAAAGTATAGTTTCCACTCACCAAATCAACATTAGGTACATCAAGTCCACGGGCAGCAACATCAGTTGCAACAAGAATATTGAAATTCCCATCCCTGAAACCAGCAAGTGTTCTTTCTCTCTGAGCTTGGGATATATCACCGTGTAAAGCTTCACATTTGAAGCTTTTCGCTAATCCATATGCAAGGCGATCCGCATCCCGCTTTGTTTGAGTAAAGACAATGCATTTGCCTCCTTTGCCATGCTCCTGTAAAGGAAAAGACATTATAAAATCACGACTACAAACAACAAGAAAATTCGCAATCAGATACAGATAATGAGTTTAAAATCCAAGTAAAGAAAGTATATACCGTTACAAGAGGGGCAATAATGGAAGCTCTTCCATAAGAATCTGCAGTGATGGAAAACATTGTAATTCCATCTGCAAGTTTCTGATCAGAATCTCCAACCTAAATAACACATCACAGTTAGGCAAAAGATAACACTAAGAAAAATGTCACCTCATTAACAACTCAGCTAAAGCCAAATATAAACGCAAGCAGGGATGAGATTACTCACAAGATCAATAGTCAAAGGATTATTCAGATACTTTTTGGTGAGAGCTCTGATCCAACTCGGCATTGTTGCAGAAAACATCATACTTTGACGTTTCTCTGGCAACTTTTGCAATATCACTTCAACATCCTCAGCAAATCCAACTTGAAGCATCTGATCAGCTTCATCAAGAACCACAAACTGAACCTCTGATAGATTCAAAGCTCCTCTTTTCATCAAATCAATGATACGACCTGGAGTCCCAACCGCTACATCAATACCATAGTTAAGCTCCCTCATTTGCTGTCCAATCGGTGTACCTCCATAGAGACAAATAGTATCCAAACTTGGAGCAGACTCTCTAAACTCCTTCTCAACCTGACGAGCAAGCTCCCTTGTAGGTGCCAATACCAAACAAAGAGGATTCTTTCCACGTCTGTCACATCAAAAAGAAAACATCAAAACCAAATTACAAATGCAAATCTCTGAACTTCACAAATGGTTGTTTGATACACAAGTAAACACAAACCCATGTTTAGCGTTGTATTTGATGATATTGTCAATAATGGGAATCCCAAAAGCAAGTGTCTTTCCTGTTCCAGTCCTTGCACGACCAATCATATCACGACCTTGCATAGCTGGCTCAAGCACAGCTTTCTATTAAACCAACACAAACATCAAAACAATCGGAATTTTAATTGATCTGTATAAACAAATGAAACAGTAGAAGAAGAGCTATAATACCTGAATAGGGAAGAGTTTCTCTATTCCTTTACCCTTCAAAGCTTTAACAATCTCTGGAGATATACCAAGCTCAGCTATCGCAAGCCCATCACCACCACCACTGCTGCTACCAACACTCTCCGAATCTCCAATCCCTCCGTCACTACTCTCATACGAAGCAGCGTAATCTTGAGCTGCGTATCCAGCAGGAGAAACCATCGACGCTTTGAACTCCAACGGCACAGATTTAGCGTGAAAGTCTCTCACTTTAACACCAAATGGATTCGAATTTGGAAGGAGAGTGGAGCTAGGTTTGACATCGGTAGCTCCATTTGGGGCTAGATCGGAGATTGTGGCGGCGGCTGGAGTAAGATGGTGAAATAGAACCGCATTGATGGCGGTTAA
The DNA here is from genome assembly GCA_028015245.1 of Cardamine occulta. NCBI lineage: Eukaryota > Viridiplantae > Streptophyta > Magnoliopsida > Brassicales > Brassicaceae > Cardamine > Cardamine occulta. Next base: position 9,268,967 of record CM051370.1, on the reverse strand, counting down.
CGCGGCGGGAAGAGTACGCCTTGACGTACTAAGGAAAGATCGGCGAAGTACTGTGCTGATCATTTTTAGATTTCAGAAGGATTGAGAGATTTTGGTGAGGATGAAATGTTAAAACCCCAAAGTTGAGAATTAGGGTTTTAGAAGAGACGGCAAAGGGTTTAGAGATTTTAAGGAAGAAGAAGGCGGGTATAAAGGTATTTTGTTATAATCAGCTGCGGGTGAGTGTATGGTATATTCGTGCACCTGGCAGTGTTTATTATTCATGACTGACATCCATATCAAAAATTGTATTTTAAAACACCATAATCATTTTTACGATTTTAATTTAAAATAGCTTTTACATATATATATATATATATATTATTTTGTATATTATATATTTAATAGAATAATTGATCAAAATATCAACAAAAATAAGTTTCAACAAAAAACTTTGTGTATTATTTTAGAAATCATATAATAAATATGTCCTAAAAATTGAACCCATTAACAAAAAATTATGTTCCAAATCTTTATAAAAATCAACTTGAAATGTTTTATATTAAGATTTTTTATATTTTTAAGAAAAGTTACTCGGATATTTCCAAAATATGTCAAAATTAAATAGTGATATGAATTTTTTTTTGTCCTAGGTCTCTTTGATGGACGCTTATAAGGCGGAACATCAATAGTAACTATTCTAATTTTTATATAATTTGGACATATTCGAGTAATTTTCTTGGATCTAACGGACAAAATTTTGTATTCTAAAATTTTAGAATATGAAATCAGTGTCCGCTCCTACAGTATATACAAATTAAAATATTAATATATATTTATTTTAAAAATATTAAAAATGTTAATATAAAATATTTCAAGTTGATTTTTATAAAGATTTAGAACATATTTTTTGTTAATGGGTTCAATTTTAGAACATATTTATTGTATGATTTCTAAAATAATACACAAATTTTTTTATTGAAACTTATTTTTGTTGATATTTTGATCAATTATTCTATTAATTATATAATATACAAAATAATATATATATATATATATATGTAAAAGCTATTTTAAATTAAAATCGTAAAAATGATTATGGTGTTGCGCATACAATTTTTGATACTTCGTGTATGTCACAATACTTGGTGTAGTTGGGCACATGACACATGATACTTCATGCATGTCACTATGTGAAGTCAATAGTTCGTGTAGTTATGAAAACATTAAATTAGTTCGTATGTGTAGGTATGTCGTGGCTTATAATTCGTGTAGCTGAGAATCATTTTCTTTATTTTTATTGCGCTTGAGCCGAAAGTTGTTCTTGGTTATGAAGCATAGCCGAGTTAATGTTTTTAATTTTTTGGTAACTGTCTATTTTGAAACTGTTTAACCCTCATTCATAAATGGAATAATTATTTTTTAACACTAATGTTTTTAAAATATTCAAAATTTGTTTGCAAATTGCAACAATCAATTTTGGGGGCTTAAAAGTATCAAGGCTTCATAGAATGTTGGTTATACATTTGAAAATAAAGAAAGGGAGCTCTGTGTAGTTGTAAACCTTTTTGAACATATTACAGTATATAACATTGATGTAGTTGATGTATTCTGTATCAATCCTTTGAACCATATTGTTTGTTATTTCAGAATTCCTATTAGTTATGTAGTTTCTACAATTTTCTCTGACTATGGTTCAGAATCAGATGCATCAAATATGTCTTTTGTGTCTCAAATCGTTTGTGGTCATACACAATGTTAAAGTCTTCAATTGCCTAGCTCATAATGAACCAATACAATGAATCAAACGACCTAATAAAATGGACATGAAAAATGAAAGCATTGAATCAAAGCCATGTCTTTGAAAATCCTCCCAAAACAACAAATGTTTACTAACAAATAAAATAGCTACAAGATCTAATGCAAAAGCTGAGTTCTTGGATCTGTAAGGTTCGACATTATTGCAAGGTAGGTTCAAACCCCACCCAAGTAGCTTCCTGTAACTTCTCAAAACGATATCTTTAGCACAATCTCATTGACCATTGATGGAGCCACTGATGTTGGCTAACACATGAGTCATATCCAAACGAGTCTTGCAATGAAACTGAAGTTCATATTGAGCTCCAAGAATCCGATAACGTTTCAACCAAAACAACTTCTTGCTCAACTCATGACTCTGAGCTTTGATGACAAGAAAACGTTTCTTAAACCTCATCTCAAACTGTTCCCTCGACTTCTTATCGACATGAGGCGATCGTAACACAGTGTACAGAGTTCTTGTATCAGGCATTGCAACTTTACGAGTGTGAGGAGGAAGACACCAAGCTTGCTTCTCAGGGTTCTCAAACGACCTAATCGCAATGCAAATCTTAGTTCCTTTAATCTTTGATGTGCTTTCTTCAGCTGCTTCTTTCTAAATTGATTGAACAAATTCCAAAAGTTCCAAAATGATTTCAACAATATGAAACATCGAAAATTGCAGGAAAAATTATTTGAAATCTGATGAAGCAATGATATATATACCTGGAGAGCGATTTCTTTCCTACTCAATGGTTTGATATTCTCTGGAGAAATTTTGAGCTTAGGTTTCTTAATCCCAGCAGCGGTTTTCGAATCTCTGTTTCCTCTGATGCTACTCTCACGCGCGGTGGCGTAATTTTGTGATGTGATTCCTGCGGGGACAATCAGCGACGGCTCAGATCTAATGTGGAAGTTTCTCGCTATAGTACCAAACGAGTTTGGAGACGATGCGAGTGCGAATCGAGAGGTCACGGAGATTCCGGTGGCTGTTGGATTGAAATGGTGGGAAAGACATGAATCGAAAGAGTTTAGTGCGGTGGAGAGAGTCTGCCTCGACGGCAGGGAAGATCTTCGGAGTACTCCGGCGATCATTTTCAGATTTAACGGTGAAACGAGAAATAGCAGTAGCTAGAAGGAGTATAAACCCAAATTAGGGTTTCAGTCAAAGAGTAAGCGAACTTTGAGGATATGATCACCTGCGATGAGTGTATGTTATATCTCCCTGCACGTGCGAGAGTAGTCTATAAGTTAAAACCTTGGAGACATAATCAATTTCCATAGGAGTATCCCAAAGAGAGTTAAAAAATTTGATAATTTCCTTAAACAAGCTGAAAAGATGCAAAAATCACAGGAAGTAAAAGTGAATAAATTACAAATCTACTAGTTAACCAGAGATTATCAGAGTAATACATAAGAGCGAAAAGAACAAGAAAAAAAAAGTAAATGCAAAACTATATCCATGGATGGATTCTAGAATTCTTGAGTTTGGATCTTGCAAATGTATCAATCCCTGAAGTTTCTGTAATCTCTGGTGTGGTTGACTCAGAAGGAAGATGCTACAAGTTTTGGACTTTGAGAGATTCTACTTCCTTGGTTTCTCATTGTTTTTTCTCTGTTTCACTTAGATGCTTCTGGTACTCTGCTTCTTGGTGAAAGATTCAATAAAACGGAACATCCAACGATCTAGCATTCCTGTTTCAAGACATGACATAACTATTATGAGGTTAAAGAACAGAGAGATGAATAGTGAGACTAGACCAAGATGGGACGGACCTGTCAAAGCAAAGGTACCGCCTAATACAGCGCAAAGCCGAGTGATTAAGTGGAGAAAGCTTCGCTTTTCTTCCTTGATGGTCACAGTGATAGGTGAAAGATCATATAAGAAGTAGACAGCTGAAAATTGACAAGAAATGCAAAAAAACTTGATCAAGAAAACAGAAAATGAGTAATAAGAACCAGGTTGCATACTGCGAATGATGTTCGTTCGATTTACCTGGCCATGTCCGGTCGAATTCAGTCATCGGTGTAAAATATTCCGTTACAGAGTACTGATTTGTTGACAGTACATCTTTTGAAAGATATCTATATTCTGTGGGAACAATCTGTGCCATACCAGAAAGAAATTAGTCACCTATCATATGTTCATATCGAACGAAATGGATCATTCCAGTAAGAGAGACATGAATGAAAGAACAGTTGACGAATTTAGATAAACACCTTAATATAGTATTTGAATGTTCCACTGGTGTCATGTAGCATTCGGTTGGTGTCGTCAAGTGGGTTGTGAATTCCGGGGTATTTAGGCCCAAAGGATAGATCATGAATCATATGGCTCACGTTTACGTTTTTGGACCCGCCAAATATCTGTTCATAGGGTAAAGAAATTAGTTATATGTAACATGATGTTGGTTAAAGCAAAATAGGTAATATTAGCATGGGATATCAAATAGTATGACAGTAAATGAGCTGCAAATGCAAATGATGAGGGTTAGTTTAGCGGTTACAATTCTTCTATGTAAAGATCTGGCTTTATACATTTTCTATTGACATATCAAAGCAACCTATCACATGGTACTTAATCAAACTAAGTTAACGAATCTGAGTTTAAGGTATGTTCTTGGTTGGTGGTTTCAGACAATTTAGGACTTAAGTCCTGGTAAGAAGATGATTAAATAAAGAAAGATAATGATACCAACCATCTGAGCAACATAGATGTTCAGCCCATGAACTGATATATGGAAGTTTCCAGCAACCCGTTGTACATCTAGGACACCATAAACCTAACAAACAGCCAAAGGATTAAGTCTCTGTTTTCTTAAGCACCGAAAACACAAAATCTCTAGTTTGTATATTGACAAGAGCAATGGTTAATACCCGACATCCTTCTCCATCTGCCAATGCTTGCTTCACCTTTTTAATCATAGTCTCAGCAGCTTGATCAAAGCCAAGAAGATTCAATGCTTCGGTTTCGGTCTCATTCTTGTGTTCTTCTTTGCCATCTACAGCAAGCACAAAAGACAAAGTGTGTACATGATTAAGTCTCTATTCTTATACCAAAAAAACGTTAGCTACCATGACACCAATCACTAGGACTCTCTTTCATAGGCTTCACATTAACAATAAGCCTCAATTCAACTTGTAAGGTTCCCATTAATATTTGATTGGAAGCACAAACTTTGTGTAATTCAGTTCTCCAGAAACAATATATTTGACAAAGGTATACATCATATTATCAGTTTTACATATCCACTATGGTTAATACAAGTTTTGACAAGTAAATAGAAACAACTTGCACATGGCTATCTGTTCTTCCAAAAGATTCAAGACATCTATACATTCAAACGACAGTTAAGGGAAAAGAAGCTCGTCGGAAGGGTACAAACTCAGATAAGGCTCATAAAATTAAGAATGTTACCATGCTTGTGAGATGAGTGACCATGCTCATGCCCCTTTTCAACAAGATCAGATATATATTCTGTGCCAATGATATGACCATGACTGTTGAGACGAAGCTGCAGATACTCACAATTAGTGAGAAATTAACTAGATAATAAACCAGTACAACTAGAGCAAATGCCATGCAAAGTGAGAGATAAAGATGCTAGGGGAAATATCCAAACAATTCCCTTTAATTAGAATGTTTAACATATATATGAACAGTATGAACTGCTGGATTCATCTTACCTTCCAAATATTTGTATCAAGATCCACTTCATGCTTCCCTGACATGTCGATAGCATCCATGCTCAATACTACAAAAAAAAAAGCTCAAATGATGAAGTCTACAACAACAAGTATTTGAGAATGTGCAGAGGAAAGAACGTAATATAGAACTGACTGCTATGTAATCAACGAATTTCACTTACCATCACAAGGCAAAGATGGAAACGTCATATTTACATGAATAGGAAGAGTTTCTCCACGCTTTAAGTCCACAGACATCTATAAAAAACATGATACAATTTCTGTTTTGATTACAATGGTTATAATATAGAAAATGAAAAAAAAGTCCAACGAATCAGTCAAATGGACAGAGAAAGACTAGGTATCAATGAAGTTGAATCAACAGAGAGACTTCAAATCCCTATTTCCCTAAATCCTAATGATATGTTACCTAGACTTCAAATCACTGCAAAACGTCGAGAAGGAGATCCAAATTATTTTGCACTACCTCACTCAAGGTAAGTTACCTAGAGAAGAAATACATAGTTCACGACAATAACAAAGTCAATGACAGAACTCTCACTTAACCTTGACTAATCAACCAAAGAGTGGCGTCAATGAATTTCAAAGATATCAGATGGAAGACTACTAATTCACAGCACCCATCTACGGAATTTCATAAGACACATGAAACAGAAGATCATTCACTGCAATTTCTATAGCAATTCATAGCAGTTTGAAGGGCAAGAGTCATGGAAATTAACAGAAAAGCACCAGATTCCGCTCGAACTAAATACATACCTGGTGAACTGTCAGTGTGTTAAGATAGTAACTCAGCTCGTGCAAGAACAAAGTAGCCATTATAAGAAGTCCAACAATAGATACTACAACAAAATTTAAGATGTTAAATAAGCACGCACACAATCATCAAGCTTCCAAAAGGAGAATTCTCAAATAACGAGAAGAGCGACGAGAAAAAGTCCATTACCGACTGCACCAGATTGTGTCTTCTGCAGCAAATGATCCTCTGCCCTTGGAAACGCATCGATACTCCTTAGAGCCTGCTTCACACCCATCCTTGAAGCTTTCCTCGATATAAATTACTTGAAATCAAAACGAATCGAGCACCTACTAAACTAAAAACCAACATCAATCAGATAACAAAAAAGATACTCTAAGATCAATAATATTTTCAAATTCATGCAATTTCACTCCACAATTTAGAATTATATATAAAATCATTATCTTCTTCTGAATTGTATATTTCTCGATCTAGACAAAGCAGAGAGCTTCCATGGCGGTTTATTCTAAATAGCCTAGCTCAAATATCAACCAAGCAGATGAAACGTGAGATTCAAGGATATAATTTTCTGAAAATAAGCTAGAACAGCTCAAAATCAAAAATTCAGATTTCAAGTAAATGATCTTCACCGGCCCTAGATTGGCAAAATTAAGCATAACAATGGGATAAGAAGGAATGAATCTAAGATAATTCAAAAGCAAAATCGAAATATAGAGATTGTACTTGAAAGGAAGGTGATGATGATAGAGGATGAAGCGCGCGGCGAGAGAAGGGATGGAAGAGAAAGAGAGAGAGAGATGTCCGGATCCGGGTCCGGGTCCGGGAGAGACAAAACTTAAGGCTCTTCGTTTCTTCGATGTTTGAACGGCGTCTCTTTTCCGTCTCTTCTAATTTTTAATTTGCACCCTCAATTTATTTAAAATTTTCGATTTTGTATATACAATCTTCTTATACTTACGTAAAGCCCCTTCAAACTCTCAAATGTGGTAAATTTTTGGGAGTAACAAATGTTTTTTCGTTCGATTTTGCGTATCGTATTCTAGCACATTGGGCAACATATGATTTAGGTCCGGACAATCGGATATTCGGTCCAGTTTTGAGTGTGAATCGATCAAGTTTCGATCTTTCGAATATAAGATATTAGGATTTATATAGGTACTGACTTGGTTCTAGTTCGGTTTCAAATTCGTTCTGAGTATCCGAAATATTCAAGAAATTTTTTTTTGGTTAAACTTGAATAAAATTTGAATGAAATTTATGATATTTTGGTTATTTTAATCTAAAAATCATCGATATTTTTGGTTTGTAATTATTTTAGGCAATTGAAATATCTAAATATAATTAATATTTTGAGATATATAATTGTATTTCGAATATTTTTGTATCTATTCGGTTTTTGGTTAGGGTTTGTTTCAGTACTCCCTTTTTTGGACCGGTTCGGTTTGGTTTTCGATTCATGCCTAAATTCAGACATGTTCTTGTTCGATAATGATCTGGACTGTAGAAGACTAGGAGCTAACCAAGCTTGAGTCTTTGAATCAGGCCCGGTTCTTGACCAAGTTGAAGCTTTCGGCCTCAAATCAATATCATAAATTTAAAGTCTTATTTTTCATTTAAAAATCACGTATTGTTGTTGAAGAACAATTTAGATACCATCAGAATATAGACCATAGTATTAAATTATTAATACGTCTCTCCTGCTAATATTAATTTACACATGTTGGTGTTGTCTTGTTTAAAACGTGATTGATTGACAAAAACAAAAACAAAAAGTGATTGGGCCGTTTTATTAACTCCTTTTGATTTAAGTGATAGGGAAGGGACCCCCATAAGCCCAAACTCATACTTCCCGCCGGAAACCAACTCCCAAAAGAACGCTTTGGTAGACAAAGCAACTTCACGTTTTACATATGGCGTCAAGAAAACATAATAAAATAGATTGGTGGAATAAATAATTTTAATTGATGTAGACAATCCTAAATATATAAATTATACTCCCTCTCAGCTTGTTTCGACACTTAATTATCACACTAAATTTTGTTTAGGCTAATAGTAATTTTTCAGAATAATGTTATTTTATCATGATTATAATGTAAGATATAATACAATACCAAGAATCAACCTATTCTTAATACATGAGTTTGTATTGTGTTCCTCATAAGGTCAATACCATAATGCCGTGGGCCAAATGGTCAGTGTCGTAAAGACTCAAAAAAGCCTAAACATCAAAACCCTTCGCACATCTTTTCAGTTGCCAATTTCAATCAAAGTCATATTAATTACCCATGTGTCCACTTCCAAGTTCATAATCATGTTCATGTCTTTCTGTTTTTTCTTTTGTTTTTTTTTTCATTTTTAAGAAAATATAAAGAAAAAGGAGAACACGTGACTTGTGAGCTTGCAAAACATGCTTCACGTGTCTTAATTCATCCACTAATGTCAAGTATTTCTTTCTATCAACCTTTACCATAAATCTAGCTTTCAACTTCAATCTCATTTTGCATTCAATTTTTACATAATTTTTTTTTGATGGTTTTGCTTAAATTTTATTAAATAAAAACACGTGCATGCGATCACATATGCAAATTTGACAATAAACCAATCAAAGATAAAATTATATCATCAAAAAAATATTGCAGTGTGGACATTCATCGATCTAGTATACATAAAATGTATTCCTTAATGCATTTAAAAAAATAAGGAATCCACTCACCACTCTCATTTATAATTCAACTTTCTATTTGTGGAAAGTTTATTAAACCAAACGGCTTCAAACCCCATGTGGGACAGACACTACATGTGGCCAATCTTTTCACAAACCTAAAAGTCAGATTCCTAATTTTTTTGTACCTTATAAACTTCTAAATTCAAATGTCTTACATCAATAATTTCAAACATACACCTCTTTCGTTTAGATTTCATAAACACAAAACTAATATGTACCACATTCATTATATATAACAAACATACATTTATAAACTTGTACATAAATATAGTTTCTGTATCATTTAGTACCATCTATAAACAAATATAACTATGGATTTACCGTGTATAATAAATTAATTATAAAAATAAATTCACAACACACAGAACTACATACGATTCAACCCGATTTTTATATATAAAAAAACAAATTTTACATACGTCTGCCCTGAATCCCGATGTATAATTAAAAATTATAAAACACCACATATAACAAGCAAATACAAATTAATTACATTTACATTACTCAAGATTCTTCTTCACACACTTAATTTATTTATGTATACTTTACTGAAAACAAAACTACCGTTCTTCTTTGAAAATACTTTTTCCCTCGTATTGAAAACATGAAGCATGTGACCAAATTAGCAGATATTTATTTTTTTCCTACAAAAAAGTCATAGCACGTTCTTATATATACTTTTGCATGCAAGTATTTAATTATATGTTGATTACTTTCATATGAAAATTGACCAAAGTAAGAATCTTAACTCAGAGAGGATCATGAAGGGCTGCAGCTTAGATCTCTGCCTATCTCCTATGACCTCTAGGTCCTCTACACTTCAATCTTGCCGCCAAGATTCTACGTGAGTTCTATTATCCAACTTTAAACCTTTTAATTCTTTTTGAAAATAGCTTTAAATATAACAATCTGAAAATTATTCTTAATAGGGCCATAAGATTTAAGGAAACCAATGCATTTTATAGGGGAAGATTACGCGAGTACGATCTCGTAGAGATCCAGGTACAATTTCTAAATTCTTTGTTGATTTTTTCCGTTTTTCTTCACCTATCGATAATTCGATTAATAATGAGTGAAATTATATACATGAAGATAAGGGCAATTATAGAGATGGCTAGCAAGGAACGTGAAGTAACGGCGTTAGAGTTAGCACCGGTGAGATTTGGATCGCCGTTAGGGTTTTCAGTTAAGAGATCGGTGAAGAGGTTTTTAGAGAAGAGGAAGAAGAAGATAAGCAAATCTATTACACGACCTAACACCTCCACTTCCTCATCCTCCTCCTCCCCTCATTATTTCTAAACCTCATCTTGTTATGTTTTCTTCTAATTAAGTACTATCAAACAAAACAAACACACAAATCCTTTTTTTTTTTTTTAATTATGGGTTAAAGAAATTCTTGCTCGTATGTCTCTCTTGTAATTTTTCCGGATACTCGACGATGAACTTCGAGTTGCATTACCACTGGAGTTTGTATAAATTCGGATCATTTGGATGCTTATATTAGTGTTTACTCGCCATGATATCTCTCATGTATGAAGCTTTATACAATGAATTATTAGCTTGTCCGTTTATTCGAAGTTAATTAGCTGGTGCACTATGTCTATATCTAATTTTTCGTAGTTATAACTAATAAATATTTTTGATTCTTACGAAGAAAACAAAAATATAATTTTAACTCTTCTACTTCTTTAATTTTCTTTGCTTTGTATCTCAAGTAAATCACTAGGTAAGTGAAGTCTAGTAGCTCATTTGTGTAGATGATGATTTATCTACTGATTTTTCAAAAACGAGAAAATCAAGTCCTCATAAAATCCTTATTAGTCATTCCAAGATTCTGCTAAACCAGCTCGATATAGTTTTGTACTATCAACTCCATCACAAAAGTTAGAACAGCCTAGAAGAATAAATCTTGAAACAACCAACGAACGAAATGGATCCAATAGTTTTCAAAAGAGGGTTTTGGGTGTTCCGATTGTTATTACACGACACCACACTTTTAGCCAGAAAAGAGAAACATATCAGAGACAACAAACTTTTAACTCTCTATCCCCAGTTGCTTCAAGACTTAAAACCTGTTAATAGAAGAGAATTAGCAGAGCACCTAATCTTCTTCTCACTATTCTCCAGATAAAAGGGTTTCATCATCAGATTCTGTACACAAACCTACTAATACCCTTCTTCCCAAACTCCTATCTTCCCTATTTTTGTTTGTTCCCTAAAAACAATGGAGTTTTCAACACAAGAGCACCAAAATATGGCTCCCATCAGAAGACACATCTCTTCTTCCGATAACCTAACTCCATGTTTCACATTCTTTCCCATCATTATAAATACACAACCAAACAGAATATGCATTTGTTCACCATTAAGGAAAATACGAAAAAAAAGAGAGAGAGTTCAAAGTAAGAAAAAAAGAAAAATACGAAGAGCAGAATCTAATTGCAGTTACCACCACCTGAAACCCTTGTGCAAAGTTTCCTACACCACCACCCACCAGGTTACTTACAAGTTTGGCTCCTGAGTCCACCACACACCACCCCCTAGACTGTTTGATCCCACAAGCCAAGAACCTTTCAAGCCTCTCATCGTCTCTCTTTTGTATTATCCCCTCACAGATTCAGAGTTGATTTGACCACCTCTTGCATGAGACGCTGACTCACTAATAGCTGACGGTTTACGACCAAAGTTTAATAAATAGTTCCTCTGGTCGTCATTGGTGTGACGCAGACTAGCACGTAGAAGCTCAGCGGGCATTTCCCTCTTTATCGCTAGCTCCAAAACATCTGCTGCGCTCCCTTGGTTCTGACTGCGGATTGTCTCATACTTGCTCCTGCAGTATTTGGTAAGAAGGTTGAAGAATTCATCGAATGAGGCTCTCCAGAGACCATCATTAGAATTTCCATGCATGACTCGAGGAGCCACCACTACTTCAGCAGCTCTCTCAAGAAGTGATATCAAGACAACTGAAGCACCGTCCCCAGCTGAACTTCCAATAGGACGCAGAGGTGGTTGCTCTGAGGAACAAACTACAGCTGCAAGGCAAGCACTCAGTGCTCGGAGGTCCATGGCTTGAACGCAAACCGTGACTGCTTTGGCAAGATTAGAAATCGTCTCTGCTGCTAGAGTATCTGAAGGCAGGCCACCGAATAGAAATCTCAAGTGGCGGAATATAGCCATACAGACAACTCGAGCAATCTCAGTACCTGGAACTATAAGTTGTATATACTTTTTAAGCATTTTCCGACCCTTGGGAAGGGTCGCTATACGTAGAAAGACAACATCATCCTTAGCAGTCAACCCAGATTTCTGACCGGTTTTGCTGAACGGATCAGCAAGTTGAAGTGCTGTCGCTAATCCTTCTAGAAGGATCTGCCTCTTTCTCTTGATTTGAGCACCTCCGTCCTGGGGTCTTGTGAATTGAAGAGTCCTGTCAATGTCAACTATGTCAATAAGAACTCCAAGAGCATCTTCAATCGTAACCCTAGCAGCAACAAGAGGTTCCTGTTCCAAATGTTTTCCTGAGCCCTTATGGTCACCACTTCCATCGTTAATACCAGGAGAAGAGTCAACCTCGAGTAAGGCATGTGGCCTGCGGACAGAAGGAAGTGTAATCTTTCCAAGAGCATCTACATGAACTTGTGGATGCTGTTCAGAACTATTACGGGACCGAGGCTGGTGGTCCTTCAACTGAGCAGGATAGAAGTGAGAGATTGCTTTAGATCCAGTAGACTTCTTGAAAAGCTTAGCTTGGTGATAATAATCATTGACATATGGATCATTGCTGTGTGAATGGGAATGCTGCATCTTGAGTATACTCTCTATTTCTTCTGAAGTCATGTATTTTGATCTAAACTGCAATCCACTTTCACTTTTCTGACTAGCTGCGTCAGATGCCTGTTGAGAGATGCCTCTGTTCTTTCGACTCCTATGAGATGACTTATGTTTGTGTTCCCTAACTTCACCAACTCCAAAAGGGACTTTACGTGATGGCGAGGGATAGGAACTATACAGTTGAGACTGTAGCGCCGCAAGTTGAGCATATGATTGTCTCTGCTGGAGGGCGAGCAAATGTTGCGACATAAGACCATTTCGAGGAGGCAATTGTTGATGCTGTTGTTGCACCAGACTATGTAATAAACCAGAATGATCTCCGTGCAGAAGACCAGGATCAGTGACCCAATGAGGTTGTACCATGTTACCAAGTGTAGGACCACACGAGGCATATCTAGACAAATTATTACCACCGTAGTGGGGGCCGTGCGATAATCCTGAGAGATGAAAAGGAGAATTTGACAGAGGGGAAGGTGCAGAATAATTCAACTGAGTACCACCAGGAAGAGAAGGAGTGCGATGGAGATTTCCAGGTGACGCCTGCGGAGATCTGCTACCAGGAGGGGGAAATGAGGTAAAAGTTGATTCTGGTAAAATTATCGGTTCAATATTGTAATGCTGCAGCTGTGGTTGCTGCTGAGGATAGGAGGATGTCCTGTACAAAGGTTTTGAATGAGCAGATGATTGTGGCTGTGAGGACCATCTCTTAGCTTCTTGATCTTGTTCGTCCATCCAGCTTGAGAGCTCTGCATCATGTGTCCAATCGGTAGCAGAAGAACCTATAAGATAAAGTTCAGTCAGAAAAAGCTAATCCTTGAAATAATAGCTCGAAACAATACTGAATTTGCAACTTAAAATGACCACAACACCAGGGCACAAACCACAAACTGAAGAACAAGAGTAGTAGTCAAGTTGGGAATTCAAACTCACTCTCTCTTGAAAAGGATCCTGATCCTCTATCACCAATAACTCCAGGGTGTTTGGGTCCGCTAACAACTCTGTTTAACTACACAAAAGAAAAGAGATAAATTCAAAATCACCAACAACAACTCAAAAACTAAAAGAAGAAACTGAAAAAAAAGTAATAGGTATATGCATGACTTAATAAATTAATGCTCACCTTTGCAAAAGTTGTGGCAAGATCGTCCATGTCAGATAGTGATCCTAAACCTGTACCCTGTATAATCAACATGCATCTATCAGTAAAACATCTTCAACCATGTTTTATATCAACAGAGAAAAAGCACTTTACCTCTCCTTTATCAAACAAGTGATACTCATCATCATCAGCATGTCCAAGAACATGAGCATCATCGTCAAGACCTCCCAATTCCAATTCGTCAAGATTTTGACCAAAAAACTCATATTGAGATGCATCAAACAGTGTACTATTTTTATCTGCAGATACAAATACAACTGTTTCAGTAAACCAATGTCACAAAACACACATGCGTGAAGTTACTTATACCCTCATGACCATAAAAAAACTGAACTTTCAATTAACAATAACATAGCAAAACCAAATCTCTAAAGATAAGTTTTTTAGTACTCAATTGATTTATCATTTGAGCATTGGAGCACAAGAACAAAACCCGTAAATCTTCAGATCCCAAAGAACAAAATCACAGATGTTTAGCATAAATCTCCTCCCTTTTTGTGTTTAACCAAACACAGCAAAACACAAACCGGATCCAAAACCAGCTAAAGCAGCTAAATTACAAAGAGATCGATGAAGAAACTGACCTGAGGAAGAAGCACGAACAAAATTGTACAAATCCCTTGAATCGGATCTCTCCATGATCAACCAATTAAACAAAGAAGTTTCTGGAAATTACAGAAAGCAAGAGAGAACATATAGAGAATCCTGTTCCGTCTAGGGTTTTCCTAAGAGACGAGAGATGAAAACAAAGTTAAGAAATTTGGTGGGTAGGGTAAGTAAAATCAGCAGAGATTGCTGCTAGGGTTTTCAATAGGAAGATGTTGAACGAAATCTAAATCTCTCTCCCGATAAAAAAAAAAAAGAGAGAAGAAATGAAGAAGAAAGATGAAAGCTATGGCCTTTTTTTTTTTCTTTGTTCTGTTCCCTTGGCCGTGTGTAACATCGACACATAACATTTGCCCAAACCAAATCCACACTTTTAGTTTTTATTTAATTTTTTTTATTAACCATTAAATGGTTTAAACTTAAAAGTTAAAACACACACATAAATTCGACATAATTAAATTAATACAAAATTAAAGACTACTCCCTCCGTTTCATATTAGTTGTCGTTTTAGATCTTGAAACTCGTTTCATATTAGTTGTTGTTTTATGTTTTCAATGCATATGTTTGATAAGATTTCCAACTTTGTCCATTTTGTTTTAATGTTCTGACCAATGAAATAAAATCAAATAAACATTAATTAGGGGTAAAACAGAAAAATCAAATGTTTTATTAATATGTGTGAAACAATTTTAAACGACAACTAATTTGAAACGGAGGGAGTATAGAGTAAATAATCTATTTTTAAAAAATTGCTTTAAAATATCTCAATTTTTAGAAAAAATTGCTTTACATAAATTTAGTCTATATTACTAAATTCCTTTTTTCGACTTACTCGAGATTTTTCGACCGTTTCATTTTTATCTTTTCTATTCTATGTATCAAATTTTATTTTAAAATTCGTTGGTTATGTGTTCGGATTTTACGGCATGTATTAGGGTTTTTCGGCTTTATTTCTGGATATTTTTTGGCTATTTTTGTATTAGTTTGTGTATGATATACCTTTATTATAATCAAACACACCAAACTTTGATGAAAAAACAAAGAAGCTACATCCACAGCCAAAATGATGCTTCTACGAGTCAAAGTGAACAAAAAAATATGATGCTTTTTTTATCCGATCTGACTGATTCTTTTATTCTTTGGATTTAAAGCCATTTACTTTACTTGTTTAAAACTCAACCAATTAAATTTTAAAATATTGAATGCATAGAACAAAATATCCCAATATATATAAACTCTACGACACGTAATTTGGTGCATGTGAATGTATTTCATCCCGGTCGGTTCAAATTGATCTCATTATGAGTCCATTTTTTTAAACATCACATCCAAAAATATCGATGATTAGAAATTGTGTGCTGATAGTTACATTTTCATTCTGATTCATCATTTCCAAGTAAAATATAAATGATTATAAAATATGTAAAGAACATTTCTATGTTTACTCTCTTTTTTACAATGAAGTGAGTGTTATTGTAAAGTTCACACAACAATCTGAGGAAGGTAGTATTACATATACAAATGGAGATAAACCTATAATCCAATTTTAAAAAAGCCAATGCTTCTTTCTTGGTTTTCTTGTTGGAACATCTGGAACAGCAAGAACTATTCAGATTGAGATTCAGAAGCCATGGAGATAAATTAGTGATGATGATAAATGAATTAGAAAGTAGAGTTTAATACAAAAGACTGAGTTTTACCTCCATTAGCGTATAGCGAATTGTAATGCACTTCGCTCCAAAAGCTAAGCCAAGCCTCTGTAGAAACAGTAAAAGGATTTGAGAGGGTTTAGGACCGAGTCAAGTTGGTTTAGAGTGTAAAGGTAAAGAGAGAGAGGCTTTGTACCTCTAAGAGGGTTCTTGTTATGAGGAAGTATCTCGATGTAGGATTGATCCCGAAATGATGTGACTAAGCAGATCTTGGCTTCGAACTACAGTAATTCTGAGTCAGCAGCCAATCATTCAAGTAAAAGAAGAGCGGAAATGTGAGCAAATAAAAGGTAAAATTTGCGATGAATCTTCAATAGAAGATCTTATATGGTGTGTTTACAAAACTGTTGTAGTCTTATAGTAAACTTTAAAAAAGATATTTCTTTTTAAACTTACTCGATCTGCAGCAGCTTGAAGAGTAACATGATCTCCCCATTCACCTGATCTAGTCACATCCAAAATTTTATCAGCAATAAGAATGAATCAGAGAATAATTTTATCAACAAGTGACACAAAAATAAAAAATAAAAGAAGATGTCTCACTTTTTCATCTTCCTGGTGTAGTGTCTGTATTTCATTGGCACATATCCTTCATATAACTTGCGTTCTCGTTTTAACTGAAAAATGTAAATGCAAAATCAAAATAATGGCAGCAAACTATTAAGAAGCAAAACGGACAAATCTTTTAAGATAACCCGGAGGAGTTCATAACAAAAGAATCAGTGTTTTGATGGGACCTTGAGGAAATGAGCTAACTGCTAAAACTGGGAAAAAAGTTCTAGAGGCTGAAAAACTAAGTCACGATAGACAGTAAACACAACTTGAGTATATGAATAAAGCCAGTAGATACCAACTACACACATTCATCCACTGACTATAAGGTTGAACATTCTTTGCAGAACAAATATATAAATTTCTGAACAAGAAACAGAGTTTCACTATGGTTCTCAGACAATACCTGTTTTACAACATGCTTCCTTACATGTTTATGGTAATCTGCATTACGGAAAAGCTGGTCTGCTAAAGCTCGAAACTGGCAAACAAGTATAACATATGACAGATCAAATCAATAGAAAACAAAAAAATTCAAGAGTCTACACAAGGTTTATATGGATGTTCCTTCCGACTTACCTGGCAATTTCCATCTCCCTCCATTTGTAATTCAGCTAACCCATATGCGGCCAACCTGAACAAAAAGAAGAAACCATCAGAGATGATCCATACAGAAAGTTACAAAAACCAATGTTGTAGAGCTATATAGTTTCAAAGCAACTAGTTTTTCCATCTAACAAAATGAATAATCCAATCAGTAGCAAATTAAGAATGCAGTCAAGTAAAGGAAAGACACTAAAGGAAACACTGATAATAAGACGATAAGAACCTCCCAGAGAGTAGCTCATGGTCTAATGTTGCATCATTTATATCTGGTATTTGCCTGTTTACCCGAGGAGTGTGCTGCCAATACAAAATATTCAATGAATTTGTCACTAGTAGACACTAACAGAAACAATGAGTAGCACAAAACTAAGTCTATATATGAAGATTAGGTAAAAAGAAGCTTATCATACTGGGATAGAATCCAAATGAGATAGTCTCTTCCCAAGCATGCCTTCTCTTCTCAAGCTCTCATCTTCAGCTAATATACGTGCAATTGTTTGATCATCCTCTGTATCCGCAACACTGCTACTAAAACTCGAGTTTGAGCTCGCACTTGTACTACCACTTGCTCTAGCACTTGAACTTGCATTTGCAAATGGATTCCTATTGTTTTCATCCATAGTGTTTGGATTCTATACTCAAAATACAACCTAAGAAGAACGAATCTCTGATCAGTTTGAATAGCTTAAGCTCTCGAATTAAAATGAAGAAAAAAGCTTTAATCTTGAGAATTTAGCATCAATAAAAAATGTTCAAATCTGTAACAAAAGATGACATTTTTCAATTCAATTACACAAAATTAAAGCAACCCAGATCAAAGATCACACTCATTGAATCATCCAAATTTAAAAGCAATCTTGAAAATGTTCAAAATTTACCAGAAACCCTTAAATCTGAGCCGATATCGATTCAACAGCCAACAAAAAGAGCAAAAATTTAGATTGACTCGTTTGCTTGATTTGAAAATCTCAAATTTCCCAAATCGATCAGGCAAAGTAAGAGGGGAGAGATAAATCGTAGAAGAAGAAAAAAAATAGAGAGAAGAACGTCAAGCTAAGAAAGAAGGCTAAAGAAGGATTCTGGGATGCGAGATTACTGCAGACGGATTCGTTTGTCGTCTTAGAGAGTTTTCTTCTTCGTGAGATTTCGTCAAGACTTCATTTTTATCTTCTTCTTTGGCGGTCAAAGAACACGTCACCCATTTTTGTGTGTCTCTACACTATTTTCAGTTTGTGAATGTATTAGTTGGAGCTGATAAAACCACATGCGAATTAAACAATTATTTTTTACTATTTATAAGTTATAATTCGTAGTAATTCAGATAGAAAATAAATAAAATAAAATTGATGTGAATTAATTGTGGTCCATTTTGTTTAAGAAATAAACTAGAACCGCATCGTACTGTAAATTATTTTAGTAATTTATGTAATTTGAAGCTTATCGTTTTTATTTTATTTTCGTATGTGTGTGTGAGAGAAGAATATTAGTATTAGCCTATATGAAAAGAACATTTGAAAAAAAAATTATTCTCAAAAGAACATTTGCAAGAATTTATTTATAAAAATATTTGAATTAACTGGGAAATGTATTGTATTATAGTGACTTGTATTAGTATTTACTACCGTTATATTATAACTTGAATTTTAAATATGGTCATGTGTAAAAATAAATTGAATTTAACACAATTATGTTTTAAAATTACATTAAATTTTAAAACATCCGCACAAATGCGGATCAAATTTTATTTTAAACATTTATTTATGTGAGCTAATAAAGACAAATATTTTTAACAGATAACTGGCTAAATAATTCTTATGATATTGGAATCTACAATTTTTTGTTTGTTTTTTTTGTTTGTAAAATAAAGCGTATGATCAGGAAAACGTTGTCCAAGTCTCGAAGACAATAATGTCAAATGTTCTCTTAGTTTATCAACTCTGTTTAATTCATTCAACTTTTAAATGATTGACATGCGTCTACCATATTAGACCAGATCAACTTAAATAATTTTGTATATGATGCCTGATGGCTCCATAGAAATATATATAAATATCCATTTTAGAAGTTATGTCACTATAGTCAAATATATTCGTTAATGTGGTTAGAAATTAGAATATATCCGTCCACTTAACTTTTATATTAATATTTAACCAAATAAAAATCTTCGATCGTTGAATCAAAAATATTATTGATTCAGTTTTTCAAAGATACATTACATTTTGACGTGCTTATTTTGAAGTGAAACAATGATCATATTAGAGGAGCAAGATGTGTATCTTGCGGATCAAATAATGTGGACCGGTATAGTCCGTATATGAAGTTAAGCCCATGAAGTCTGTGGAGTCCAAACCGAAGAATATTCTAGAATCATATTTTGATAAGGATTAAATTATTTAGATATTTATCATAAGATTTAGATAAGTCCTAACTCTAGTTGAGATAGATTTAGCTCTTATGTATATATAAAGTTTATGTCATTCATTAATGAAAAACAACACAAACACAAACCATTCTCTAAAGTTTTCATGGTATCAGAGCATCCGATCCAATCCTAGTGGGTTGGTGTTTAAATTCCGCATTAAAAGTTTTGTGATCAGAGAAATCATGGAGATGGTGGCCATCGAAGAAGACGATGATGATGAAGATGTATTTGTTCGGTTAAAGAGGTTTTGAAAAAAAAAAAGTTTTACGTTTGATTTAATTTGTTTTTTTTAAGTAATTTTTTTTTTACTTTTGAGATTAGTCTTCCGTTTTGGTTTTGAGTTTAGTTTTCATAACCTATTATTTTAAGATTTGATTTGGTTTAGTGCAAGAGTTATTAATTTAGGGATTCTTATCACGTGGTGATGTTAAGGGTTTTGTGGCTTCACATGATTTTAAGGGAGTTTGGTTATAGTTTAACCATTAAGTTATAATTTGGTTATAGTTTAACCATGACGGAGAGTTGTTTGGAAAGCTCAAGTTTTTAGGTCATTTATTTTTAGTCCGGTTTGTGGACTGTCCGAGGCAAGGACAATTGTGTGTGGTGTTGCATGATTTGCATTCAAAGGATGTTGTTATTCCCTTTATATATCAAGACCAAGACGAGCTGAAGTTTCACTCCTATTTTCAAGTTGAAGTTTATTCGGGACTGTCGAAGAATGTTCACTGATCCCGCCTCATTCAAAATTTTTGATTTGTTTATCATCTACTCAGATTCCGAGGAGTTTGTTGACTATTTTGTCCGTTCTCGACAAGTTGTCCACGACATACGTGTTCTACTTTGTGATTGCATAGTTTGCATTTCGCGTACCACGTTTGTCGTGCGGGGGAGTATTAGAGGAGCAAGATGTGTATCTTGCGGATCAAGTAATGTGGACCGGTAGAATCCGTATATGAAGTGAAGCCCGTGAAGTCTGTGGAGCCCAAACCGAAGAATATTCTAGAATCATATTTTGATAAGGATTAAATTATTTAGATATATATCATAAGATTTAGATAAGTCCTAACTCTAGTTGAGATAGATTTAGCTCTTATGTATATATAAAGTTTATGTCATTCATTAATAAAAAACAACACAAACACAAACCATTCTCTAAAGTCAAATACTATACCTTAATTATCTCATCTTTGAACAAGGTGAAATTTCTTTCCGAACACAAACGAGCTTCATTTCCCATTGCTCTATCTCTCAACTTCTTCAATCTCTCACCCATATCTTGATCCTTCATTACTCTCCTTAGCCCATCTTCAACCTCCTTTTCTCCAAACCCGCTCATCCTCACCCCAATCTTCCACACGTCCACGATGTATTTACAGTTCACAAACTGGTCTCCGGCTACCGGATAACACACTAGCCTCCGGGAATTTGCCACCGCCTATTATACAAACAATGAATAAATATAGCACATTGTATTTATATAAATATATAGTAGGTACCATAATCATATAATACAAATTGTACTAAAACTTTATATATATTTAAAGTAAAGATAAAGCAAGCACGTAACCAATTAATCAATAGAGATATTTAAAATAAATTCATAAGACTTTGCACTTTAAACTTTTGATCGCATCACATCCAATGATTGCATTATAGGGCCATCATATAACCCGGTAATTAGTTGCAAATGTTTCGTTAAAAACCCTACATTGACAGTATCAAAAGACTACATATTGAACCCCATCATCAGTGGACAACTAGTTACCATGATATCATTGTTTTCATAACGAATGGATCAAATACTGATGTCATATTGTATATCATTTGATTTTATCTATTCTATGTTATTTGAATTTATTGGCGTGTGTCAAAATATAGGTTTATACTAGAAATCTCGTGCGTCATATTTATGTTCAAATCCGGTAGTATGTTTATATATATAATATTAGGAAACATGTATCTATATTTCCATTTGTGGGTTAAGGCCTTTAGGTCAAGGATCAATAACAAGAACTTCTTCTAAAAGAGCTGTCTCTGATTTTTCATGGTATCAGAACCACGACTCAATCACTAAATTTCTCGATTCTTGTTATTGATCCTTGACCTAAAGGCTTTATATTTATACTTGTACAACTCTAGACAAGATTAGCTAAACCTAGAATATTCACAATGATTTAACCCACAAATGAAAATATAGATACATGTTTCCTAATATATAATGTAATTAAAATTAGCTATAATATATTTGGCAAAACGATAGCAATAATTTAACAAAAAAGAAGAGCAATAACATGTTTGCCATATATATATATATATATTTACCATTTTTTATACGTATGTAAATTAAATATTTTATTAGAACAATAATATTTACCTTTTCGGGAAACTAGGCCTCTCCGTACTAGCTCCGGTATAGCTTCGATCATACGGTAAGCAGCGAACATTACCGGCCAGAATCCGGCAACCGGAACGCCACAACGATCAGCCACTCTTATAGCCCACGAAGCCAACAGATCAACCACAACACATGTTACACCAAAGTCTTCTTCTAATAGGAGCCGTTCGAGCTGAGACGGCATAATCTTCTCCATCGATTTTTCTATGGAGAAGAAGTCCGAGGGAGGTGCCTCGGGACGATCTTGACCGTCAGATAAGGCCAGGAACGTGACCCCAAGATCCTCGTTAGTAGTCGAGATCCGACGGTGGATAGACTCTGGAGTCATAACGACAGGGGAGAATCCACGGCTTAGGAAAGCTGATGCGAATTGAAGCATCGGAGTGACGTGGCCTTGCGCGGGGTAAGGGATGAATATTATCATAGGCTTTTGTGTTACTTTCATATTTGTTTTTTTTCCCTTCAAATTTGATCTTTCTCTGCCTATGTTTTTGAGTTTTGGTAATTGATAGTGGTATTTTTTTCTTAGTCAAAATTGATAGTGCTTATGTTATGTGAATTAGGAGTTTATATAACAAGGAAGATGAAATGCGAGACGAATTTTAATTGAGAAACATATATCATCATGTCGACTTCCCTTCCATAAATAATGTTCGTTAGTACAATAGAACCTCTATAAATTAATATTCGATAAATTAATAACTTCTCTAAATTAATAAATTATCCAAGTCTCGAGTTGGACCGGTGTAATAATTGATACATTTCGATAAAATAATAAGATAATAATTTTTTAAAAATCTCTATGTAAATATATGGCCTATTAATAATATAAATTAATAATCATATAAATTTATTGTATATATATAATATTTTAGTGAAATATAATTTTAATGTTGTTTATTTATTCGTAAATTTATAATTTTGTTAGAGTTTATCTCTATTTTTTCTTAAAATATCAAAAATGTATGATATTACCTTCTCAAATTGCATCAAAAAATTATATAAAAAAATATATGCAGTGATTATTTCATAATGTGTAAATGCATTAAAGCATATTAAAGTATTGTCTTTATTTTTTCTACTTTCTATATAATTTTTCGGAAAAACTCTCTATAAATTAATAATTATTAATTTATCGATAAATTAATAACCTCTATCAATTAATAAAAAATTTCAATCCCAACATTATTAATTTATAGAAGTTTTACTGTATTTGGATATAAACAAACATCCCCAAATAGGAAGATTATAAAATAATAGTATAATATAATAGTCTAATACATAAGTTAAGCCAATCACCAAAACAAATCCCAACAGTTAGTTTAAATATTTTAGTATATAAATATGTAACTATATATACAAAATTAAAGGGTGACTCAAGCACAATAATTTGGTATGTAGATTTTTTCGTTTTTCTATTACATTTGTTGGGCCGTTTACTTGTGCATTGGTCATTTTAATTAGTATAAGATGGTTATTAAATATTTTATCGATTTTTTTTTCAGTATGGACCACCGTTTTGGTCAATTAATATAGGTTCATCAAGACATCAACTATATATAATACACCCACAAATTAATAATGTGAATTGGTAATTTCTTGTAACAGAATACGGTGGCATCATTAAAATGAAAATTGTATCAAATGAAAATCATGCACTACATCGAATATAAAAACAAGATCATTAGTTGCATGAAGACTTCATCATGATGAAGTCAATGGCTCGTCGACAATCCTCGAAAACATAGAGCAGTAGAGGACATGTTGTTACCAGCGATATCCAAAAAGATTCCGAACCATAAGTCGAAGAATCTTTCTAGCTAATTTACTCTATTAGAGTAATTAATCGATCGCATATATAAGGAAATACAAATTCTTACGGTATATATAAATATGTACTAGAAAGATGAATTAATAAATTAATCCTTAAGGATCTCATCACGCTGTGTTGGGTTCTAAAGACCGATCCATTTCGATTTATTTGCATGTTATAATATGCTTCATACATATGTTAGATCGATGAATAAAAAATATCAATATTATATGAAAAGGATTTTTGGTCATAAAACTCATGAAGTTTTCCACTTTGAAAATTTTATAATTATCTTATATTGTATCTCAATAATATACAATATAAGAATATTGTATTTCAATAATTTTTTCATATGAACGAATCAAAAAGTGTTAGGCACGTACGTAGCATCCCAATTCCCAAACCAGTACGTTTTGAAAGACATTTCGAGGTTGGAAAGCTAGCTACTTGCCTTTCTGTCCATTTCAAACTGTCCTAATACTCATTTTCAAGATAAATTACAGAATCATGTGATGTATTTAAATTAGATATAATTGGAATATAATTAGTGAGAAGCAAGAAAGTCATCGAATAATGTTTCAACTTTCAAACCCACCATAAATAAGATGATGCGTCTGTTTGTCTGTTTTCTCTACTAATTTCTTATCATAAAAAAACTCTATATACATTTTTCATCTTTTGTAAGGAAATTTGGATTAGATTCCAACTATTTTTTTGACAAAAAAAAAAAGATTCCAACTACTTTAAAGAACGCAAAAGAAATCAAGCATCACGGCACCAAAAATGTCAAGAAAAAACGCGAATGTTCTCGCTGATCTTAAAGCTAGTTAGGTGATGCCACTCCCATGCTAATACCCGGAAAATATTTTTCATAGAAATTGTTGTTTAGGTATATGAACTGTGTATAAACATAATAAACTATTGAATAAATTTGAGACTATAGTTAGTTTCGAGCATGGGAAGTCCGATCCAATAAAAAAAAAATGTTATTCTTTATTAGTGATAGTGACTCCAAAAAGAAGATTTATTCTTTATAAGCACACGCCATTCTAAACTAATACACATTTATTTAGAGGACTTCTAACCAAATAAAATATTTACAAGAAAAATAAACTATACATCTATAGTGATACCTCAACCTTCCATCTCGACGAATGATAGTCAATATTTTGATGTCAAGAAAGCGAAATTGAATTCTAGAGTTTTTTTTAGTGGAAAGTGAAAACCAATTTTATAATTTTCAAAATAGTTGACGCGTAATTTTAAGGACCATAACATAGGATAAATGAAAGTTATCAGAAAAATATTTATTTTTGATAAATGAGTTTGCCTTCATGAACTATTTAATAAAGAGAATAAACTTTCATAAGCGTGACATAATTGAATTCAACCACTCCAGTAATCTTAACAGTCCAGATAAACCTGCTTATGTTGTCCGCATCTTCATAGTCTCTAGCTATTTACATACATACATCACCAACTCTCCATAATTGTGTCTTTATAAAGCTTCATAATATTCGTCTTCTTTAAATTAAGATCACAAACATTTTCTCCTCTTCATAATCCTCAGCTCCTCAAATCAGAATGAATCAATCCGAGCGTAATCAATTTTCCGGTAATTCTTCAGTTAGTTTTTTTTAATCATATCGGACGTATATCGAATAATTATTCTATCAACATCAATCGATAATTTAATTAGGTTTTTTGGCCACAGTAGAAAAACCTTCACAGGCTTCGTCGGGACCGTACACAAGTCCGCCGCCGATTGGTTATCCGACCAGAGATGCGGTCGTTGGTGATCCTCCGGCTGCCGCAGTGGAGACGAAGTCCAAGGGCGATGGCTTTTGGAAAGGATGGTATATATATTTTTTTCCCAATTTACATTCTTTATTTATTAATTATTATGGAGATTGCTTCTAATTATTCGTTAATCTTTTGCAATTTATTTCATACGGTGCTCAATTTTTTTTTTGTTATTTTAATGATCTGTCTGTGTAGACTTTGTGGTGGATTTTTAAATGTTTAACTCTTTAAGTACTTGGAAACAGAGGTTCAACATTTTAATTGAGTTAACCATTCTGAGATGTTTAAAGATGTAGTCTATGTGCTGAACAATTAAAATACGTACCTTGCATTCTTTTTGTAATTTTAGCTTCTTATAAATTATTACTATTTTAAATATTTCAAACCCATATTTCAGAAAAAAAAACAAATTGTAAGAAAAAGGCTTACAGCTAATCTATATGGTCTTGTTGTCTATTGGCAGTTGTGCTGCCTTATGCTGCTGTTGTGTCCTGGATGCATGCTTCTGAGACCTTGGAGTTAACGATTTCATACAAATTATTGTTGTAATAAATAAAATATTTGATGATAGTACCTTATGTTACGTAGTACTCTATGTATGGAAATTATTCTGTTGATGGTTGTTGTTGTTGTCGTTGAATTTTACATTAAGTATCATATATATTTATATATTTTAAGTGAATTGGTTTGTCGAATAGTAATCCATCGAACCATCATGGGAAAATGTTTTTTTTTTCCCATAGCCAGTCAAGAAGAATATAAGAGGAAAATATTTCCTCTTTATTCCATAGAGTAGAAATGAAAAAGCAATAACAATCAGAGGATATTTTTCAACTAGAGTTTATTGATGTGGAAGTGGAACTTAGTGGAAAACTATTTCTAATTTTCACTATTTATTTGTTTTGTTAAAAACTTATATTGAAATTGCTGGAGAATTAGAAAGCTGCAAGCCCAGCGAGGCTATAGTTTTAAATGGGTAAGGCCCAATAGAATGCTACACCATAATTAACATATGAACTAGTAATGAATCGCTAATGAATATTTCGGGCTTTGATATCCTTTTGTGTCCGATGTCCGGAAAACAAATCTTCTTTTGGTATGTTTTTGTAGATAAATTAGCAAATTTTATGTAGACTCCTTTAAATGTTTACTTTTGCTTATGAGTCAATGGAGGAAATCAAATTCTATCTCTCTACCTTTGAATGGTTCTTGGTTTTGCACAAGTTGACAAGATGGTTCGGAGATTTGCTGAGTGTTTCGAGGTGCGTTGATTTTTATTTTTTTTGTCTATTGGATTAAACATTGGCTATGTGTGTTAGTATTGTGCAATTGGATTCAATGACTATATATGATTCCTTAAGTAATCATTAGTCTGGAAATTAATATAAAGGACATGATGCAATTAGTTGTTGTAAAACTTACTTTGGATCATATTCATTTTCAAGATGCTTTGAAAATCCAAAAGATGACAATGGAGAGCTCTAACTAATATAGATGGATTCTGTACAATACATATGTTGAATTTCATTCTGATTTTAACAAAATGAAAAAAATATTAAGCTGTTATTTCATCGTGCAACTAATTAATTCTTGATGAAAATATCTTTCACGAAACAAAAGAAAATTTTAGACCATTTTCAATGTATTATTACTCTATTTTAGAGTTACTCTATTTTAGAGTTACTCTATTTATAGAGTAAAATATAGAAGAAAAATAGAGTTATTCTATATATAGAGTAATATTATCATTTACTCTATTTTAGAGTGATATATAGAGATAGATTGAAGCAAATGTTACTCTATAATAGGGTTTATAGGAAAAAATAAAATGTGATTGGAGGATTAATATGTCTTCAGAATTTTAATAGTTTGAGAAATATACACTTTAAAAAATCATTTTTTGGCTAAGATAAAACTGTAAACAAAGAGACCAAAGTTCGTTTCTTGCTCTGTATCGACTATCGAGTATGAGTAATACATCTTTTGTAATACAAGTGAGAAGAATTCTGAATAAATTTTAAATCTTGGGAGTAAAATAACTCTGAACCCTGAGAACATAAGTTTTCACATCAGTGTCTACGAATTTCTGAATGAAGAACATGTAATTTAAAAAGTAATAATGAAATGTAGAAGAGAACAAATAAAAGTGGTTGTTAGTGTAATCCTGTAAATGTCTACAATATTAACTTTTCTTTTCTTTTCTTTTTTTAAGAGAATAATTAAAATCTTCATACGTCTTCTATAAATTAAAACCACAACACTATCTCCTCTTCATAATCCTCAGCTCCTCAAATCAGAATGAATCAATCTGGTAATTCTTCAAAAACTTTTTATTAAGATCAATGTCTGATATTTATCAAACAATTATTCTGTAAATATCAATTAGATGACTAATTCATTAATCTTTTTGGCTATATTAGAAAAACCTTCACAAACTTCATCGGGACCGGTCACAAGTCCTCCGCCGCCGGTTGGTTATCCGACCAGAGATGCAATGGTGGGTGATCCTCCGGCAGCAGCAATGGAGACCAAGTTCAAGGGCGAGGACGAGGGCACCGAGGGGTGGTATATTTCTTTTAATTTTTTAATAACTAAATTTACTTTCTTATTAATATATATATATATATATGTGTGTGTGTTTATAGTTTGGCTCTAATTATCCATTAGTATTTGTTATGTTAAAAATAATTATCCGTTAATCATTTACAAGATATTCATCCGGCATTTAAAAATAATTTTTTTGTGTGTGTTTGTCCTTTTTTTGGCTAAATTATGTATATCTTTAACTCTGCATAATTTTTCATCACTCATCAGATAATTATTGGACTTCGGTGTATTTTAAAAACTTGTATGAATTATTTAAAATTCAACTCGAAATATTAGTTTATACTGCAATTTTTTCTGGTAGAATTTGCTAAATTAAATGCTTTGAGAAAAAGGTTAACATTTTAGTTGAGAATTTTTTTCCCAACATTTTTGTTGAAAACTTTGAGAATATATTAAAAAGCTGTTTTTTTTTGTTGCAAACTTTTGTTTTAAATTCGCTCTTGAGTTACATTTTTTCTCCTTTTTAACGAGATAAAAAAAAGATAACTTCAGAGTTTTTATCTAAAACCTATTTTCCCAACTAAATAACTAAAATAAATTAAACTACAGAATGTCACATACGTTGTCAAATGAAAATTTCTCTATATTTGTTTTTTTCATAAATTGTTACTATTTAAAACATTTTAAACCCAGATTTCCTACATACGAATTTATAGGAAAAAAGATTGCAGTTAATTTATGTGGTTTTATCTATTGGAAGGTGCTGTGAGTGCTTTTGCTGCTGTTTCGAATGTTGTGGATGTCTTATGGAAGTATTTGGTTCATGCCCATGTTAAACGATTTCATATAAATTATTGTTCTCGTTGACCAATTTTTTTTTTTATTGTTATCGTAAAAAATATTTGACGATAATTTTTATTTTCTTTGGCAAAGATATTGGACGATAACATTTAAAAACCCGCAAAAACATTTATTTATAGGGTAATTCATTGAATTTAAAAACCCGCAAAAACATTTATTTATAAGCCACGAACATTATATAAAACTTATTTGGCAAAGTAACAATATATGCAAAAAATGAATTCATTGAATTTAAAAACCCGCAAAAACATTTATTTATAAGCCACTAACATTATAAAAGATAAAGTATTTATATAACTACTTTGCATTAATAAAATTAAAAATTATGTTACAAAGAAGAATAAATTTATTTTTTCAAATTCATGATTAATTCTATATACTAATAAACACTATCATTCATATTACACCTCGAAAAAATTGTTTAGTCTTTGAAATTATATAAATTATTTACTATAAAATTTTCAGTTTTAAATAAAAATTAAAATTAAAACAAAATATATTTCTAAATATATTTATTTATAAAATAATTATATATTTCAAAATATTAAATTCAAACCCATGCAATGCATGAGACATTCCCTAGTTATTTATATCTTTAACTCGTGCATAATTTGTCATACTCATCAGATAATTATTGGACTTCGGTGTATTTTAAAAGCTTGTATGGATTATTTGAAATTTAAATCGGAATATTAGTTTATACTGCAATTTCTTCTGGTCGAATTTGCTAAATCAAGTGCATTGATAAAAAGGTTAACAGTTTAGTTGAGAATTATTTTAAACATTTTTATGTTTCTTATTTTTTTATTTTATTTTCTTTGTCGTCGTGGATGCTTCTTGTTGTTGTTATGTTTCTCTTACATTAAGTGATCAAATATATTTAGGGATTTTTTGCAAATTACCCTATTTATGTTTTTTTATTTGAAAAATACTCTTTTCATTTATTTATTTTAAATCAATATTTTTATGTATATGATATGACAATTTTATCCTTATTTAATTTACAAGTCATTTATTTTTAATAAATAAAAATGAATTTTTTAAATAATAACAATTATTATTATTATTTTAAAAAGGTTTTGAGATAATGATATTTTATTGATTTTATATAATAAAATCAACTTACATAACCATTTAAAACATAGAAAAATTAAAACGTAAGTTTTTTATGATTACTCTAACTAAGATTTTGCCTTCGACATTCATGTACAACAAAACATAAGGCAAAAACAGAACATTAGCTCCCATAAACAACGTGAATCAAATATGGATTTTTTAACAACAGATAATAAATCATTCGTTTGAATTCCAGTTGATAAACAAAAAAAACTCATTATTTCTCACCTTAAAAAAGAATTGTTTAGAAGCTAATTGAGTTTAGAAAAAATTGGTCCAGATAATTGTTTCGTCGAAGATGAAGATATTGTGATTTTTTCAGATTTTCATTTTTAGCCAATTAATAAGAGATATTTAAGGGATTTTATGTTTTTCCCAAATAAAATCTTTATTTTTTCTGTAAAATAAAATATATACTCAATTTTATTTTTTAAATTGATTTTTTTTCTAGAAAGTAATTCACTTTTAAAAGGGTATTTTAATAAAACAATAACAATATTTTCTTTTTAAAATAGATTAAATAAAGATAATGTATTTTTTAAATAAAAAAAATTGAAACATGATATTTTCCAAATTTTCTCATATATTTAACTATTTAAGTGAACGAAAAAGAATTGTTGACAAAAAACATTTTCTGGGCTTGGTTCGGTTACATTTATTCTCGTGAGCTTGTATTAGAGTTTTGCACCTTTTGTAATCTCTTGCTTCATTTAAATTAAATGCATCAACCGTTATAAAAAAAAAACAAAAAAAACAAATAAATTTTATAAATTTTTATAAAATAATATAAAACTTAATAATAACTAACAATTATCTTTGTAAAATGGGTTTTATAATCCAACAAATTTTATAAACTAACTTATAAAAAACTTAATAAAACCTTATAATAAAATTAATTGTATTCGTATAATATTCTCATGGGCTTAGTTGTGGGCTTGGTTCGGTTAGATTTATTCTCGTGGGCTTGTATTAGAGTTTTGCACCTTTTGTAAACTCTTGCTTCATTTAAATTAAACGCATCAACCGTTATAAAAAAAAGAAGAAGACAAAAATCATTTATAAAGTTTTATAAAATAATATAAAACTTAAAAATAACTAACAATTATCTTTGTAAAATGGGTTTTATAACCCAACAAACTTTATAAACTAACTTATAAAACAAACTTAATAAAACCTTATAATAAAAATAACTGTATTTGTATAATATTAGATCTTATAAATATCTTTATAAAAGTTTTAAACCAACTTATACAATATTACTAAAACTAATAATGTTCTTTATGTAGAATATATTTTATTTATATACCTTATAAAACCATATATCATTTTATAAACTAATTGATAAAATCTTATAATAACTAGTGATTATTTTTGTAGAATATGTTTTATAAGTTGGTTTATAATAGGTTTTATAATCCAACTTATAAAAATTTATATAACTAATAAT
Source organism: Cardamine occulta (assembly GCA_028015245.1). NCBI lineage: Eukaryota > Viridiplantae > Streptophyta > Magnoliopsida > Brassicales > Brassicaceae > Cardamine > Cardamine occulta. Next base: position 9,237,130 of record CM051370.1, on the reverse strand, counting down.
GGTCTTTGTCGGATAGGTTTAATAAACCAACATATAAAAGCTTATTATAACTAATAGTTGTTTTTGTAAAATATGTTTTATAATTCAACTTATAAAACCTTATAATAACTAATAGTCCTCGTTTGACAAAAGAAAACAAAAAAAAACTAATAGTCTTTGTAGACTAGGTTTTATAAACCACTTATTAAAACTTGATAATAATTAATAATTGTAAAATATGTTTTCTAAAGGGCAATTCTCATCAATAGCACAAAATAAAAATTTTGTACCACAAATAGTACATATTTTTATTTAAAACAAAAATAACATTTTTATTAAAGGACAATTCTCTTATATATCACAAATCACTTAACCTCATATTTTTAGGGTTTAGGATTTAGAGTTTATGATTTAGAAAATCTTAAACCCTAATCCCTAAATCCTAAGCCCTAAACCCTAAACCATACCTCATATCCCCTAAAAACTATACCCTAAATCTTAAAATACTTAACCCAATCAAAAAAATTAAATTATTTCCTTTTATAAAAATACTGTTTTTGTCCAATGTATGCTAAATTTGACACAAAACATATTTTAGTGCTATTTTAGAGAATTTTTCTTTTATAAACCATCTAATACGATCTTATAATAACTTATAAAACTTTCATAATGATCTTTGTAAAATAAGTTTTATAAACCAACTTATAAAACATGGTAAAACCAATAACAAAATTTTATAAAAATATTTATAAAACTCATGCACAACACATTTTTGCTAAATGAAAGTCTTTTCAAAGTCGTAAGCTCTTACAGTAAAACTCCAATTGAAATTTATAGCGAACCAATATTCTGCAGTTCTTTTCCATATGTTTTTCTGCAAGTCCATCGAAAAGATCTACTCGCTTGTTATTACTTGTTAAATTGGGTGCGTATATGTATAGCAACTGTCATTATCATTAATCACCATAAACAACAAGAAACAACTCCAACAACAAAGGTATCAACATAACATCAAAATCGACGTTTGCCAAAGAAGTCTAAAAACGCAAATAGATCACTTGGGCTTCCACTTTTGTTGCTTTCACTCCCCTGTATGCTGCGTTGATGGCTGATTCACGTTTCTCAACACATCTGGTGAGGACGAGACAGAGACGGTGATGCCACCAATTATCCATATCGGGCAGGCATATAAGACCATGCACGTGAAAGAAACATGAGCCGTGCCAAAAAATACTATTCTACAAATATGGTGCCCCCCCCCCCCAAAAAAAGTCTCATTTCATCTAAACAGGAAAGGTTATAAAATAATAATAATAACCGTTATCAATTCCAAAATAAATAAAATTAAAGTTAGAGTAAAAAATAAAAATATTAATTCTAAAACATAATTCTCTTACCCTTTTTCCTACAAAATTATTAACCAAATTTTCAAACCAACACATTTAACCAGCTATATATTTCAATAAACAAAATAATTAAAGTCAATTCAATCATTTCGTGACATATTCGAGCGAATATAAGGGTTTAACAATTTACATTTTGAAAAGTTCTTTTCGCATATGTAACTGGAACTAAAATTTTCAAGAATATTCGATAAAAAAATCCATAAGTTGTCAACCTTGTCCAATCCATGAGATAGCTTCTTTTTAAAGCCCCTCATATGTAACGGACGTTTCTTTTTCGTATACTTATCACCAACATCATTATAATTAGCATCAACGGTCATCACTAATTCAAGTTTCACTATGAAGGAGTAGTACCATGTTCCTAAAAGTCACTGAAGATATGGACTAATTACGACGGCTAGATGTGATTACAACCATAATCCACATGGGATAATAATAATTAGAGATTACACTTATGAGGACTTGGTCGTTGCTTTTTAGTATATATGAACATCCAATGCCTTTGATACTTAAGCATTTATGGCCTCGGATGACTCAAGCAGATGCAAAAGTTCAGTCTGATCCATTTCCATAACTTAATCTACCACTAGCACTATAATAAAAGACTCCAATGGAGCATCTCACTCCCATAGTTTACTGTTCAAATACACCGTTTGTAGTGGTTTATAAGAATGCTTCAAAGACTTCATAATTAAAACTCCAATGGATCTTTTTTTTTCTATTATCTTAGAGAATAATTAATAACTTTGTCGTCGTATATTTATTAAAACCACAACACTCTTTCCTCTTCATTATCATCAGCTCCTCAAATCAGAATGAATCAGTCCGGTAATTCTTCAATTATGTTTTCTTCGAACAACTATTCTATACACACTAGTTAGATAACTATTTTTTCTTTTTTTGCCTTAAGTAGAAGAACCTTCACAAACTTCATCGAGGGCGTACACAAGTTCGCCGCCGATTGGTTATCCGACCAGAGAGGCAATGGTGGGTGATCCTCCGGCAGCACCAGTGGAGACGAAGTCCAGGGGATTTGTATCAGTGATAGGAAGGTATAATATGTTTCTTTTAATTTACTTTCTTTATATATATGTTTATAGGTTGGCTCTAATTATTCATCAATCATTTGCAAGATATTCGTTCAATTTTTGTTTTTCTGAGTGTAGATTTTATAGATGTTTATCCTTTTTTTTCTTGCTGGATTATTAAAATTTTTAACTCGTACATAATTTATCATTACTCCCCACTCATCAGACAGTATTATTGGACTTCAGTGTACTTTTAAAACTTGTCTGGATTATTTACAAATTCGACTCGAAATATTGGTTTATACTACAATTTCTTTGGGTACAAGAATACTAGAATTTACCAATTCAAGTGCTTGGAGAAATAGTTCACATTTTAGTAGATATTTTTTTCCCCAACATTTTAGTTGAAAACTTGAAATTAAATTTAAATGTTAGTGTTTTCTTCAAAAAATTGTTTTAAAATTCGCTCTTGACTTACATTTTGTTTCTTTCCTTAACGAAAAATGAAAATCCAACTTCAAAGTTTTCAGCTAAAACCTATTTTCCCAACTGAATAACTAAAAGAATTTAAACCGTAAAATGTTTACGTACGTTGTCAAACGAAATTTTCTCTGCATGCATTTGGGTTTTCCATAAATTGTTCAACATTTTAAACCCATATTTCCTACATAAAAATTAGAGGAAAATAGAGTTACAATTGATCTATGTGGTTTGTTCTAGCTAGTGCCAGTTTTGTTCTCCAGTGCATTTGTTTATTTTTAATAACGATCCTTCTTATTTCCTTGTTTCCATTAAAGGGATATCATTTTAGAGTTAATTTGTTGTCTTTTCGGGGAAGATGAATGATTGCGGACTGCAGAGGCTCTTCATCATGAGACATCGGAGTTAATGATTTCATACAAGTTCTTATTGTAATGATTTATTTTTTTATAAAGAATTTGACGATATTTTTCCATTAAATTTTCACATCTAATACTATCCTTTAGTTTTGTTATCGCGGGTTAACTTTACTAATAGGAAACACTTATTTGTTGTAATAATCTAATGGAAAGCTATTTTCTACTAACCTTTACTTCATACTTGTCACTATTTTCATTGTATGTCATGTTATTTTGGCTCTTGTTAATTACTCTCATTACACACAATTTAAATCTTTGGTGTACAAATTAATCTGTGATGATGATTGAGTGCTTCTTAAAAAAACAATCTATAATATACTGCTGCATAAAACTTAAATATGTTCTAAATCCTAAATTACATGGATATGTAAACATACAATACAATAATATCTAACTTCAATTTCATCTGAGAACCAATATAAACACTAGATAGAGCACTGGGTAAATCAAGGTTTTAGTTAACTTATCCAATCATTAAAAAAAAGGCCAGAATTTAAAACAAAATTTTGTTTTAATGCTAAAATACCAAAACTTTAAAGAACAAATAAAAAATCATATTTTTATTTTGTGGCCTGTCCGAAAAACACTTCGGAAATTTAGTGGGCTTTTAGGTTGAGCCCATATAAATGGGCCAAATATTAATATGATCAAATTAGGGTTTTCGCTGATCACTATATAAATATCTCTACACGTTTAAGGCTTTCTCTTTTGCGGCTTGAGAAAAAATGGTGAAGTTTCTGAAGCAGAACAAAGCAGTGATCCTCCTTCAAGGCCGTTACGCCGGCAAAAAGGCAGTGATCATCCGTGCATTCGATGACGGAAGCCGTGAGAGACCTTACGGACACTGTCTCGTCGCCGGAATCAAGAAGTATCCGAGCAAAGTGATCCGCAAGGATTCAGCGAAGAAGACGGCGAAGAAATCGAGAGTCAAGTGTTTCATCAAGGTCGTGAATTACCAGCATCTGATGCCTACTCGATACACGCTTGATGTGGATCTTAAGGAAGTTGCGACTCTTGATGCTCTTCAGAGTAAGGATAAGAAGGTTACGGCCCTGAAGGAAGCTAAGGCTAAGCTTGAGGAACGTTTCAAGACTGGGAAGAACAGGTGGTTCTTTACTAAGCTCAGGTTCTGAGAACCTTTTTGAGATTGTTATCCAATTTATAATTTCGGTTTTTGTTTAGTTTTAGAATTGAATGTGGATCTTTGGTTTAAGAGTTTTGGTTGGGATTGTTTCTGGATTTTGGCTTTTAATTATGATTATTTGCTATATTGGTTGTTTTAATTTTATATCATCATTGGTTTAGTTAGCTCAATTTGGCTTTCATTGATTAAATTCTGGAAATGTGCTTGAAGATGTTCAATTATGGTGTCCATTTTCAAAATGATAGATTGGTATTGAAATGGGAATTTTGAGTACATTTTACGTTATCATCATTAATTGGTATTGAAATGGGTTTACGTGAAAACATTTTAACTTTATCATCATCGATTGTTATGAATCAAGAATATGCTTTTGTAATTGCTTCATGTTTCCCCTACATTGGCATAGCTTCTTATGGTCATTTACGTGAACATTGATTGAAAAATTACTCTTATGAATAGCCATTTTATGTACTTTATTTCTGATCTTTGAATATTATCAATACAAGAACAAAAACTTTTGATTGCCCAGTTCGAGAATAGTAAATAATATGCTTTGAAGATGTAAAAAAAAAGAATGTGATCAAAAATCTTAAATTAATTTTTGATTTAGATACAGCACACCCATTTTATTATAACGCAGTACAAGGGCCACCCATAAGAACAAGAACAACAAGCACGTGAAACTTGGGCTATATATGACCGTCATGGACCATCTTCATTAGTTTAGTGTAACCGGTTTCCAAAAAAAAAACAAAAACGTTAGCTAGATTATATGCTACACTAAATAAGTTGTCGCTTACTTCGTATTGTTTACAGACTATGATTCTTGAAAAAGACACCAAGTAAAATCCATATGGATTTTTTACCTTTTACTTTTTAGTTATTACTAAAAAGGTACAACAAAGACAAAAATAATAATGGATTTTTTGTTTTTTAAAGCTACAAAACAAAAAATAATAATTAAATTTAAAATCTATTAATAGGTTATAAAAAACAACATTTGATGATATTCTACATTAAAATATATATATTAAGTAACAATTAAAGCTAATGACCAAAAAAAAAAAAGGTCAAAGAAGGTTAAATTATTTCATGAAATACAATTTTATAATTTCTTGTTTAACTTTACTTTAATTTTCTTTACTCACTTTAATAAGTTTATATGTTGATTTGCATAACAATAAATTTCTCTAGATTCTTACCCAAAAAAAAAAAACATAGTCAAATCTCATCCAATATCCCTCTAATATTTTCCCCAAAACCATTTCTATGTTTGAAAGAACAAATTAAAAGATACTCCACATAAAGTTACTTATCATCATCATATCAAACCTGATACTTTACATAACTTATAATTCAGTCCTCGAATTAAAACCGATTTAACCACTTAAAACAAATACAAAACAAGTTTAGCCAAAACCAAAAACAAGGGATTTATTTATTTATTTAGAAGACGTCACCAAAAAAAAAATGTCGTTTTTATAAACCAGAAAGAAGCTGCCCAACTTCATCTCCTCTCGAACCCTAACGAGCCGGGTCATCTCAAAAATTTCTCCGACATTGCATTTCTCCGTCGCTCTCAGATTCTTCTTCATCGTTCCTTAAACTCTTCTTCTCCGGCCGATTCCACCTTTCTCTTCCCCAGAACCGAACTCCTTATACCGTAATTTAATCCAGTTTTTCACCTAACCGATTTGTCTCGTAACCAACCCGGTCACAAACCTGCAAACCAAAAAAGGTTCGTTCTTCGTTCTTCTTACCCGTTTTTGTTCTTACGATAATTCAAAACTCAGAAATTTACGATTTTTTTCTACACTGGGTTTTACAATTTTGCTTATTTAAGCTAAGGGTTGATTCAATATAATCTGATCTGTTTCAAATCAACGATAAATTTGAAATCTTTGTCACAAAATCTAAGAGCTTTATCTTCAGCTAAAGTTCTTCTTCTTCTATGTTGATTGATCTTCGTAACGTTTTAATTGTAAGGATCTAGGGTTTTGGAAATCAACAATGTAAATTCATAAGATTCTTTCTTTTTGTCTGAGTTTGTTTATAGGCTTAATAATGGAATCGGATTTGGAGCCTGTAGCTCTCACACCACAGAAACAAGACAGTGCTTGGAAACACTGTGAAGTTTACAAATATGGAGATCGAGTTCAAATGAGATGTCTTTACTGTCGTAAGATGTTTAAAGGAGGTGGTATTACAAGAGTTAAAGAACATCTTGCTGGTAAGAAAGGACAAGGAACGATCTGTGATCAAGTTCCTGAAGAAGTTCGTTTATTCTTGCAGCAATGTATTGATGGTACTGTGAGACGTCAAAGGAAGAGACGTAAAACAAGTCCTGAGCCATTGCCTATAGCTTATTTCCCTCCTTGTGAAGTTGAAACTCAAGTTGTTGTTTCTTCTGATGCTAATAACGGGTTTAAGTCGCCGGATTTGGTAGGTGGTGGGGTAAGTACTGGGAGAACGAAGCAGATGACTTATAGGAGTAGAAAGAATAATAATGCTTTTGATAGAAATGATTTGGCTAATGTTGAAGTTGGTGGTGTGAGTGATTTTAGTAGAGATATGGATAATTTGATACCTGTGGCTATTAGTAGTGTGAAGAACATTGTGAATCCGTCTTCGAAAGAACGGGAGAAAACAGTTCATTTGGCGGTTGGTCGGTTTTTGTTTGATATTGGAGCTGATTTTGATGTGGTGAATTCTGTTAATTTCCAACCGTTTATCGATGCGATTGTTTCTGGAGGGTTTGGTGTTTCTATTCCTACTCATGATGATCTTAGAGGTTGGATTTTGAAGAGTTGTGTAGAGGAGATGACTAAAGAAGATGATGAATGCAAATCGTTGTGGAAGAGGACTGGATGTTCTGTTTTAGTCCAGGAGTTGAACTCCGCGGAAGGCTTCCCGAAGATCCTTAAGTTTTTGGTTTACTGCCCGGAAAAAGTAGTGTTTTTGAAATCCGTGGATGCATCAGAGATTTTAGATTCTCCTGATAAGTTATATGAGTTACTTAAGGAGGTGGTTGAAGAGATTGGAGATACAGATGTTGTTCAAGTTATTACGAAATGCGAAGATCATTATGTCACTGCTGGGAAAAAGTTGATGGATGTGTATCCTTCTCTATATTGGGTTCCTTGTTCTGCATACTGTATTGATAAGATGCTTGAAGAGTTTGGGAAGATTGACTGGATAAGCGAAATTATCGAACAAGCTCAAACTGTTACGAGAATTATTTACAATCACAGTGGTGTTTTGAATCTGATGAGGAAATTCACTTATGGCAATGATATAGTGCAACCAGCCTTTACCAGTTCCGCTACAAATTTCACAACAATGGGAAGAATTGCGGATCTAAAACCACATTTACAAGCCATGGTTACTTCATCTGAATGGAACGATTGTTCGTATTCGAAGGAAGCTGGTGGATTAGCAATGACTGAGACTATCAATGATGAGAATTTCTGGAAGGCATTAACATTGGTGAACCATATAACCGCTCCTCTTTTGCGGGTTTTGAGGATAGTTTGTTCTGAAAGGAGGCCTGCAATGGGGTATGTATATGCAGCATTATATCGAGCTAAAGAAGCGATTAAGACACATCTGGTTCACAGGGAGGATTACATAATTTACTGGAAGATTATAGATAGGTGGTGGTTGCAACAACATCGTCTTCCTTTGCATGCTGCTGGTTTCTATCTTAACCCGAAGTTTTTCTATAGCATCGATGAAGGAATGCGTAGTGAGATTCATTTAGCGGTGGTTGATTGCATAGAGAAGTTGGTCCCTGATGTTAATATTCAAGATATAATCATTAAGGACATAAACTCATACAAGAATGCTGTTGGAATCTTTGGGAGAAACTTAGCTATCAGAGCTCGAGACACAATGCTTCCTGGTAAGACATTTTTTTCTTATTCAATTAGTAATTATATGTTTGAAGTGTTTTGTAAGTAGTTAACATGTTTGATTCTTTTATAGCTGAATGGTGGACTACATATGGAGAAAGCTGCTTGAACCTGTCACGTTTTGCAATCCGCATTCTGAGTCAGACATGTAGCTCATTGATTGGCTCTGAGAGAAACCTAACACCAATCTCGCAAATATATGAATCGAAGAACTCCATTGAGCGACAACGGCTCAGCGATCTTATCTTTGTACAGTACAACATGCGCCTCAGACGACTGTAAGTTGGAATTCTTGTAGCTCATTCTTTTAGCTCTTCTTTGATTAGACCACCATGTTTGTTCAAAACAGAACTTAAAGGGTTCTCCTGTCTTCCCCAGGGGCTGCGAAAACAGCGGAGATGAGACAGTAGACCCGTTATCACACAGCAACATGGAAGTTCTTGAAGACTGGGTTTCAAGAAACCAAGTTTGTATAGAAGGAAATGGAAGCTCAGACTGGAAGTCATTAGAGTCCATTAAGAGGACAGAAGAAGTTGCGGTTATCATCGATGAAACAGAAGACTTGGGTTCAGGTAAAAAAAGCTTCACAGAATCTAGTTTGTTTACCAAGATATTGTTGTTATTAGAAGTTTATTAAAAAGGGTTTTGAATGAAATGTGAACAGGTTTTGATGATGCTGAGATATTCAAAGGGGAGAAGGAAGCGAGTTATGAAGGTGGTTATTCGGAGAATCTGTTGGCATGAACACTCACCTCTTTCTTGTAATGATCATAGGGTTTGATTTGTGATATTCCTCTTACGGTTTGATTTGTATTCTATAGAAGTGTTTTACCAATTTAAAGCTGTATCCCAGAAATTAATAATTACAGGATTATATTCTTCTTCTTTTTACTTGGTATGCATTTCTCATATGTTAGTGACGACAAAAACCATTCAGACATCGATTGTTATTTATTTTCAGGCTCAGATTTTTAATTTTCTCTCATGTCCAAATAAATCTTAAAAATGGTAATGATTGGATGTTGTTTGGACATAAGCTGGTCTTGATTCTTACAACGGATAAGTGAGAAAATGAGTTAGATTTAGATACAGTTGTGTGGTTTTGAAGAAGGGACACTATATAAAGAAGTCTTATCCTCAAGAATCCTCAAGAATCTTATCTTCAAGTTTGGTTCAGAGAAGAGAAGAAATGGATGGGCTAAGCCATATCGCACTCCCTGTTCTTGGAATAGTCGCAGTCTCCGTTGTAACCTTTTACGCCGTTAGCTTCGCTGAGATCAGAGAGGTTCGTCGTTATGAAACAAAACTCCTTAATTTCTTTGAGTAGAGAGCTCATCAAGACCATTGTGTTCGGTGTCACTAAGTGTTTTTCTAATCTGGAAAATTGGTCTTAATTCTTAACGTTGTTGTTCATTAACATTGGATTATTGATTTTTACGTATAACTCAAGTATCGGTGTGCAGAAATCGTTTAAAGATGTGTATGACTCGGAGAACGAAGAAGGAGGGTTCAAGACTTCTTTAAGTTCGAGGGAAAGAAGATCAAGAAGAGAAGCTAATAAAAAACGTCCTCGTTCTTGATTCCAAAATTTAGAGAGATTCTCTTGTTCAAGGATCGAACTATTGTTTCTGGGTATTTATAAAAGTTAAAACATGTGGGAGATGCTATCTTTAAAATCATTGGGTTATATAAATCTTTCACATGAGTAATTGTCTCAGTTAAGTAGCATTGCAAGCAAAACATGTTCATGTCTCTGCATCTTTGGCTTTGTTAGATGATTTTGATCACATCATGAAATGTCTCATTGTTGTTTATTCCTCATAAAAATGTACTTATTAAGACTTGCGTGTTAAAAAAAAAACAATCAAACTTTGAGAATCTAATTAAAACCAATTTCATCAACATTATCTGACTCTGCTTCTCACTTCTTTTGCTGAGTCTTGAGTTCTTTTACCCTCTCCTCCGTCGCCTTCAATGCTTTCCCATAAATACTGATCAACTGCAAGATAATAAAATCCAATGAGGAAGTAGTAAAAGAGAGTTTTCAGGAAGATTTAGCAGACAAAAAGCAAAACTAATAGTTCAAGATTTTTGGTAATTTACCTCATCGATCTCTTCAGGTGTGATAATGAGCGGTGGAGACATCATTATGCTATCACCTGCAACACGGACTAACATACCGCGCTTCTGGCACTCAGCTCCAAAGTATGCACCAACACCTGTAAACATGAATTAGTGAGGTAATGAATTTAGGAGAAGAGATGCTTATTTTTTCTTGGTTACGTGAGAGATTTTACCCCATTCTGGTGGAAATGGATCGTTCGGAGATTTGTTGTCTACAAACTCAGTCCCAAGAATCAAACCGGTTCCTCTTATCTGAAAACCATCTCAAATGTTCTCAGTCAAATACTTCCAAAAGATAAAACTGGTAAGTAAGTACTGAGAGTATTTATACCTCTCCAATGATAGGACTACTGGAGGCGAAAGCTTTAAGACCATCTTGAAACCGTGGGGAAACTTTGGCGACATACTCTGGTATGCTCCTCTCTCTATAATAATGAATATGAACGTTAAAAAAAAGTGTAGATACGAATATAGAAACAAGAAACTTGACCTACTGTGGTGACATGTTTTGAGTTTTTGGCTGATTACAATTTATAAACATGGCTCACTTTCATGAATGAGCAAAGTGACAAACTTACTTGTATAACTTTATAGCTTCAATTGCTACAGCACATGAAACTGGATGACCAGAATAAGTAAATCCATGTGAGAAAGAACCTGAAGAAAGAAAAAAATAATAATACCAGCATTGTTAGATTAGAACATTGGAATATTACCTCAGTGAACATTACCAAAGTATTGTACCTAGCTTGTTGCTTTGAGAATAAATGACATCTGCCACTTCTTGGCTCATAAGAATGGCTCCAATTGGCATATATGCTGAAGACAATGCCTGAAATCATAAAACATTTACAACTTGTCAGGGGAAATTTGCTAGCAGAGATAAAAAAAAAGGGTACTTATCAACTTGCAAAAATCTCACCTTAGCTAAAGACACAAGATCTGGCTTGATTTTGTATTTGTCACAACCAAACATTGTTCCGAGCCTTCCAAATGCACAAATAACCTTAATGGCCAAACAAAAATAAAAATGGATAATGGTACTGTTTCTTACTGATCGACCTTGAGGTCATGATCCAGTGTGTGGAATAATGGTAAATATTATTCAATAAGATATGCACATACCTCATCAGCAATGAACAAAATATCATATTTCTTAACAACAGCTTGGACCTGCATCACATAGAGAGAAATGACACTCCGTTAACAAAATGAAATGGCAAAAAGATCCCAATACCACATCCAGAAAGATCTAACCAAAAAACTGCATAACCAGGCTAATGGTTATCAAATAATCAATACTAACAAAGTTCAAAAAATGACCTTTTCAAAGTAGGTAGCAGGTGGAGGTATCACACCCCCAGCACCCATGACTGGTTCTGCTATAAAAGCACCAATCTAGAGACAAGACATTCTTGTGTTAGATTGAGATATGCCAAAAGCATAAATCATCTTTAAATGCATAGATAGAAATGTTTACAGTTTCTGGTCCTTCTTTCAGAATAAGATCCTCTAAATTCTTGGCTAATCTGGTTGAGAAATCCTCTTCTGATTCGCCTGGACAAAACAATTACAAGGTTAAAAAAGAGAAAATTACTTAGTTTTGAAATGAAAGTGAGAATCACTCATACCGGGAAGATGAAAACGCCAATAATGAGGACAATCTGTGTGCAGCACAAATGGTGCAGGTAAATCAAAATTTTGGTGCAGCGCCGGAAGGCTGGAACAACGGATTAACTTTGTTAAGAGCAAAAAAAAAATCTTTAGCACTTCTAAACAGAAAATATATTTATCCTACCCGGACAAACTTGCTGATATTAGAGTGGAGCCATGGTAGCTGAAATTATAACACCACATTTATAACCACTTTGAGATCTTAGAAATACAGACAAACTAAAAATTAAAAAGTAAATATCCTTTCTCACGATTTCTTTCTCGCAATAAATTTTTTCTTCTCAGGCCTTCCAAGTGCGTTATTGTAATACCAAACTAGCTTGACCTGCATTATACATACATGAGATTCATAAACAGCTCTTATAAGTCGACAGCTTAGAAAATAAGAGATCAAGGTACAACGTATAGTTATGGAAAACCTGGGTATCATTGGCCTCTGATCCACTGTTTGTAAAAAATGCTTTGGCCATTTTGTTGGCCGTGAACATATCTAAAAGATCCTTAGCAAGATCCTGTTTTGCAGGAAAAACATCACAGTGATTATCTATCAAACCATACTATTATAAAAATGTCACCAAAAGGAGGAGTCTAAATACCAGAGAAGGTTTAGTAGTACGGTTCCAAAAGGAGTGATAAAACGGCAAACTGTTCAACTGCTCAACAGCAGCAGAAACAAGCCGTGGCTCATTTCCTCCTGCAAGATTTTTCGTATCAATGACACAACCCCTAACACTTCAAGGCATGTACAAAGTGATCATAGAAAGAAAAATAAATATACCTAGGGCAGTACACCAAAGACCAGCAAGAGAATCAAGATACTTGTTGCCATGGTCATCATACACATAGCTTCCCTATAAAATGAAAAAAGAATATATAACGCTTACATAACAGTTAGAATCAACATTTTACATAGTAAACATGTGAACGCTCACATACCTCAGACTTAGCTATAATCAAGGGATGTATATCAGAACTTTGCCACCCAGCTGTAAAAGGTGCAAGCATATCATGTCCTTTAGACCTGCTCAGAAAATTTCATATAACTCTTTTAAGTAAACATCTTACACTACTCATGTCTCATTGACGCTAGCAAACTCATAAAGCATTAAAAAAATCACACTCACCCAACTGGTTTTTGCTTCTCTGGCGATGCCTCTGTAGTGAATATCCTCGAGGAAGTGTTCCTAGACATGCATGTAGCATACCTACTGTGTAAATTAACCTGCCATGAGAAGACCGACATTAGCACAGTGAATAATAATAAAAAATATTTGCTCCCTCATTATTGGAGAATCCTATAAAGACGCCTAACCTTTTTCATCATGATCCAGTGGTCAATTTGGTATTTTGGAAAAAAAAAAAAGAATAAATAAAAAATTCCATTTTTATTTTTTTTGGCATTTCAACGTATTTTCTGAATCCTGATCTACTAAGCGAAATTACAAATATAGATTCCAATTCCATAATCAACGATGAAACGAAAACGATAAATCGATCCGTGGACGAGTGATAAGAGAAAAATTTATGATTGGTCTGATGATGCAATCGAGGATCATGTATCAATTGAATAAGAAGTTGAAAAAACCTGAGTGGTACGGGCCAAGCGTCGGAGACTATTGATAACGGCCATTTCTCGGAGATCGGAACGAAGATACAGAGAGTTATCGAAGAAGAAGGATCCTGGATTCTTTGAGAGTGAGAGCTGAGATTGGTTTAAAACAGAGGATGATGATGATGATTCATTGAATAAAAAAAATAAAATATCTTTTGAGTTCCATTTGATTTTGATAAGTGACGTGGCACTGACTCATTGAATTAAAATCATTTTATTTAGTTTTGATAATTTAATTGAGGCTGCTCCACGTTTAGAAAATCTTTATACCATATCAAAATTGTACCAACTAGGCCAACTAGAAGAAGGAAAAATACTAAATTTGATTACCTCTCTCGGGTTAGATATTTTATGTAATGTTAGAAAATATATTTTATTTAAATATACGAGTTTTCAAGATATTGTATATCAAATACATAATCTTGTTACATTGGAAGAAGTATATATTTCAATCGAGATAAAAAAATTTAAGTAAAATCTCTATAAATTAATAATATTAAGATCAATATATTTTATAATATTTTATTAATTTATTATGTTTATTAATTTATAGAAATATTATTTGGGACCGGAGAAAATGATTGATTTATCAAAATATTAATTTATTGAGTATTAATTTATAGATGTTTCATATTTTACTATTTTTTATTGTTATAAGATATGTTCTTATTTTACTATTTTTTTTGGGGTCAAACCTTATTTTCTTATTTTACTACAAATAATGATATTTATGAATAATGACGAACAAATCCAATTCTTTGTGTAGTGTGACTGACTAGTGTCTGAAAACTAAACGATTCTACAAACAATTGTACACAAACGATTGCACACCAAACAATTTTAATCACATCACAAAATCTATAGTAATAGAAAATTTTACATGCATTATTTTCTGTTTACAATAGGAAAATACTATTTTAAACGCACACGTTACAAAAAATGTCTCCACTAGTTTTTTTTGGGTTGAATTAGTCTACATTATTAATCCGCATAATTCTTATATTTTTCTAAAAATCGAATCTTTTGATGATCGGCAAAAGTTTATGAAAAATCACTTGAATAACAACTTTAACAAAAAAACAAAACTTCCCATAAAAATACAAACATGACAAATCAGTCGCATCATATTATAGATGACAACACATCACATAAGATAAACTTTTTTTTGTCTTCTCATTCAGATATAGGAGTGCATTGAAAATAGCAAAAAGCTTTACACTCCTCTTGCTGATAGGAACAGCAAAGCTATTATCATTATAAAACTTTATATAAAATAAATAAACAAATGCATTCATTAATTAACGTATTCAACTAAACTGCTTGCCGTTTTATAGCTCAAAAAACGCTGACAACTTCAGTTAACTCAGCGCAAATTAGCAAGCGTACGGCGTGTAATCTAGCGATGATTGATTCGTATCTGAAGGAGAGGGAAACGAAACGATAAATCAATTTTTAGCAAGTCAATTCCTATCTATCTGTAATCTTTCAGACATAAGAGAGAGAAAGAGAATGGACTTTTTTGTAGAGAGATAGGAAAAGTTGGCGAGAAATACGCTCACTGACTGAAGAAGTGAAGATCATCGTCACTCTCAAAGTCTCCTCTCTGAAGATCTTCTCATCGGCCGATCTTTCCTTCGCCGCCGGTAAAGGTTTTGAGTTTTACTTTTACTCGATTTTCTCAATTTCGAAGTTTATTGCATCATTTGTTGGTTTAAAGAGTGTTGATTTTTAGTTTGTTTCATTACTAAAGTTTTGGTTTTTAATTTTGGGATCCAACATTGTCCCAAGTATTTAGCAGACTCAATTGAAGTTTCCTTATTTGTGTATCTCTGTGTGTGTGTCTTAAATGTTTAATTCACATTCAAAAACGATTAAAGGAGAAAGCTTTATTCTATGAATAATTCAGTTGCTAAATTGCAATTCTACAGGTTGTTGTTTATCTGGCTGATCGTTGAAATTTGATACAATGGGAGCTTCTGGGAGATGGATTAAAGCATTGGTTGGTTTCACTAAATCTGATAAGTCAAGGTCTTCAAAGAAAGATGAAAATGTGAGTACTTTATGATTATTTGATTACAAGAGTGTTTCTTTATATGTCAATGTTGGTTTCATTGCTGTATTTGTGCATTATATGTTTGTTTATTAACTGGTGAAGGTGAAGATTGGTACTAAGAGCCGGTTCGGGAGAAAGAATTCAGTTGATTTTGATGCCGAAAAACTTCAAGTTGGATTTGAAGATTCCAATATGCATAGTATGGTTGATACTGGGGTCTCTACTTCAACTTCACTGCAATCAAATGGTGGAGTTTGTGAAGAACAAAGGAGGGAACATCAAGCTGCAATGCGAATTCAAACAACTTATCGAGGATTTCTGGTAACCATTTTGCCTTATTAAGTTGATACTTTCTTCTTATAGTCTTTATCTATTGCATGGTTTATTGATGATAGTTTGTTGGCTTTAAAAGAAGAGCGGAGCTTTTTGATAATCATTTCTATTGAAGGACCTCAAATTATGATGAATCTGTGTGCAAAACAATTCTTTGTTTCTATAATTCTTTTCATTTCATTTTTATGCCTTTGACTGGACTGAAGAAAAAGATGATAAATTTCTTAGGCTAGAAGGGCTTTACGAGCGTTGAAGGGATTGGTTAGACTTCAAGCCCTTGTTAGAGGACATGCTGTGCGAAAACAAGCTGCTGTAACGCTTCGATGCATGCAAGCGTTGGTAAGAGTTCAGGCTCGTGTACGTGCCAGACGTGTTCGTCTCGCCTTGGAAAGTGAAACTGGTCAGCAGACACTTCAGCAACAGGTAGCAGACGAAGCCCGAGTTCGAGAAATAGAGGTGATAATCACTTGTCTCAGTTATTTACAAAAATTGTATTTATTTCTCGTAGTTGGCCTTTAATTCTCAGTCATGTTTAATCTCTCAGGAAGGTTGGTGCGATAGCATTGGATCTGTTGAAGAAATCCAAGCCAAGCTCCTAAAGAGGCAAGAAGCTGCAGCTAAGCGTGAGAGGGCTATGGCATATGCTTTGACTCATCAGGTTACTCACAAGGACTATGTCTAGTGCTGTTGTCTCTTTGTGGACGTAATTGGATCTTTCTCTTACATACAGAATTGCTCTCTTGTAGTGGCAGGCAGGAACTCGGCAGTTATCTGTGCACAGTGGCTTTCAACCTGACAAAAACAACTGGGGATGGAACTGGTTGGAAAGATGGATGGCTGTTCGTCCATGGGAGAATCGGTTTCTTGACAGTAACCTTAGGGATGATGCGAAATTAGGTGAAAACAGTATGGAGCAGTCTGAGAATGTGCATAAAACGCAGATGAAAAGTGCAAGCAAGATGCCAAACACTTCAAATCTTGTATCCGGTGTTTCAACTCAGATGACCGGCCCATCTCAGTCGGATGGTAATTTGTCTTCTCCTGTAATATCTTCAAGCATTCCAGTTGTATCCAAGGCTAAGTCAAAGCTTACGAAAGACGATCTATCTTTAGAAGTTAACTCAAAGCCTGGTGCTGGTTCAAGATCGTACAGCAATCCGAAAGAAAGAACAAGAGAGCCACCAAATAGATCTTCTAAGGATCGATTATCTCTGCCAAACAGTGGTCAGATTTTTCTCTCTTTCTCTATGCCTTTCGTTTTACATTTTTATAATTGAGAGAAGAGTCTTATCAACATGTTGATAGTGATAAGAGAATAAGTCTGAATTGGTCATAAAGATAGAAACCACAGTTTCAGATATTAGGTTGGTAAATTTTAGTCAAATCCACAAATCTGATCTAGTGTGTGCCAGTGGAGAGTTTGACCAGGCCTCAGATCAATCTTCTAAGTCTAAATAGTGAATATTCTTGAGCAGGAAAATCCTCAGGATCTCAGTCAGCTAAAGCCAACCGAGCAGGAAAACTCACGCCAACATCTCATAATCTAGTGGAGGACAATGGTCAAAACACAAGAAGACGTAACTCTGACCCAATAAAACAAAGGCTCGCATAGCCATTGTTTCTCTGAGAATCATCAGCCCAAATCCCTCTCCCATTGTCCTGTACTGTACATACACAGCTTTTGATGAAAGGAAAGAAATAAAAGAAAGACCAAATCATGGGAGAACAGAACACAATGGGTTTCAGATTCATCGATCTTGAAGAGAATCGTATTGGCGTCTCACTCTACCTTCATTGTTTTCGTTATTTATGTAAGCCATCCCTTTTTTTTTGTCCATGAATCTCTGGAATGATTTTGGATTCTTAAATGGATTGGTAAGTAGTGTTGTTACTTAAGTTATATGTTTTCAAGGTGTTTGGGGTATATTTATGAAATATTTTCAGTTTTTTGCTGGGAGAACGGTCCAAATTTCTCTTGGCTTTGCCAATGTGATTTTATAGTACTTTGTCCTATATCTTAAATTCAAAGAGTGATAATATTATCATCATAATAATGTCATTTGCTTATCATCTTATCCAAACGGCATGAAAATTTTAGCTGCGTTGGTGTAAATCGAGTGAAAGCTAGTTGTTGTACAATGATGTTTGATACATCACCATTTAGTTCATGTTCGATACAATTGAGTGGATATGAAGAGATATGCGAAAGAGAAGGCTATACATGAATGTTTTCTGAAGAATTAAAAAGTAATGACATTTCTGATTTTCTGACTTCCAAGAAGCAACTATCAAAGAAGCTCGAATGAATTCTATTTTAACATAGTAAAATGATCGTAACTTCACACAAATTCCAATGACTCAAAAACTCAATTTCAAATCTTGGAGTTTCTGCAACACAGCACAAAACTTCTTGGTGGTACAGTTTCATTATTTTCGAGTCTCTCTAGGAATTGGGAAGGCGTATTGTAGAAGATCAGAGCATGTCAAGAAAATACTGTTAGTTTATCTATTTGATGGTAGAACCAGGTTGCGAGTTTTTCCCGTGACCTCCAGGGGCAAACACCGGAAGTTGGTTTGAGGTTGAATCCCTTCTAAATCTTGTATCGCGATGAAGTGTCGATGCCAATCTGTCTTGTCCATCTCTTACCGAGACCCTTCCACTTCTTGGGTTATCTCTAGTCGGAATATTAATCAGAGGGCCTCCATAGAAGATAGAGTCACCTGTATATGTCAGTCTTCTCTCAGCTAGGTGCAGAGGAAGAGGAGGCCTTAGTGCTGATGATCCAGAAGAAGAATCTTGAGATGGAAGAATAGCTCTTGGATTCTGAGTGTTGGCTTTTTGTGAGCTAGGATTTGGCAATCTGTTGCGGACATCAGTTGGTGTGGTTACAGGAGCTGATACATATCTCCCAGCTTCTGGATCCCAAACAGCTGATGACTTTCTCACATCTCTGAGAAGAGAAGTTGCAGGAGCAGAGCGAAATAGTGAATCAGTGTCGTTTCCTCTGTGTATGACCTTTTCATCAAACGTCGAGTGCATCTGATGGGTTGTTGCAGTGACGCGGTGGCCCACTGCAGTAGGATGCTGAGGGAGCGGAGCAAGTGTGACAGACTCGTGAACATGGCTCGGACTGCTAAGGTTGCTCAGACAATGGCTTTCTGTGTCATACTCATCCAGGCTACCTTGGCTTGGAGCGAACGAGTTTCTAGAAAGAGATGACATTGGATCATTATTCCGTATCTCTTTACTTGCAGCCATATTAGCATTTTTGCTTACGCTACTGCTGATACTAACTGTGCCAATCGAGCTAAGTTCATTATCAGGAAAATGGCGATTATTTATCAGTTTTAGGACAGATGAAGATGCTCTGGCTTTGGCAGCTGCCCTTGCAGCTTCGTTTGGATCCAACTTTGCAAGCTTCCATGCATTACGTTTGACGGGTTTTTTCAAAGCCTTGATGCCTCTCTCTGCTGATCCAGCTGCATCAGGATCTACAGTCGACGGGAGCATCCTAGGGTCTAAATGGGGAATGACTTCATCCTACAATAGAGATAAATGAGTGTTGAACTGGCATGTCAATACCTGAACATAATTTCAGATTAAGCAGTACATGTATGCCAACAGTTAACACATTTATTTCGTGGGAAAGCCTTGGCTTTCGAGTTTATATATAGGGATAACTAGACATTCAAATGATGTATATAAGTTATATAACCCAACAATTGCAACCAAAACTCTAATGAGTTTCACAAGAGATTAGACATATGACGAAAAAAGAACATTGGATGATTTGGAAAAGATAAAGATACCTGATTATCAAACACTCTAGGTGGAGTGCACCAGACCCCCTTGTATGGTAGACCGAGAGAGCTTCCACGACTAAAGCCAGTTGTGGCAGACCCGGTGGGAGAATAAAGCACATTCTGATTTTCCTCGTCAACAGATGCTCCATCTGGCGCCTCACTCATGGCTCTCATTGCTATAACATACTCATATGTAGTAATCCCCTGGCGATATTTAACAGAAGACAAGTTCACATTGCTTATACTGGAACATGCCATCAGCAAGTTATAAAAAATGTAGTAAACATAAGTTAAATACAATACTTAGAGCTTTTACATTAGGAAACTGAGTTAGGGAGAATGGTTCAGATGGACATAATTATGAAGGATAGAGGTAAACATCAAGATAAAAGGCAGTTAAACAAAAATAGTCCAAGTTCAACCACACTACAATGAAGAGCATGGATCTCTAGGCTAGTCACTTCAACCTTAAAAAAGTCTTAGCACGATATCTTACTGTAACTAACATCAGAACTAGTTTTTTCCCCACTGACCTTTTTAATGAGGATCATGTGGAAAAAGAGAAGTTCACCCAGATGATAACATGCCAGAATGGCAACAGCGGTGCAAAAACCCTACATAATTTGTAGATATGACATTAGGAACATTGACGACAGAAGCTAACCTCAAAGCAACGGCATACTTACAACAACTGCCGCTAAAGGTGCGGGAGAGAAACTATTTCCAAGTCTATTGACAATTTCGGTTGACATGCTCTTCTTATGAACAGATACACGCACTATAACTGCAACTCCAACTGCTGCTTCAATAATGAGCTGAAGAGGGAGAAACCATAACCTGTTAGTGGTTAAATGAGAAATAAGTACAAGAAACAGTACATACGAGGTATATACATACCCAGAGAAGACTGGATGCCATCAGAGAGACAAAAGTCACATAGTTTTTACAACCTATGCAGTTGTTAAGCCACTGTAGCAATTGACAACAACTATGTCATCTACTAAACCCATGAAAATCCAGTCAAAATATCCAGAACAGAATAACTGATTACTAGAAAAACATTTGAAACATCAGAATTTTTACCTTGCAATGGTGATCGAAACAATCAACACATTTATCACAACTCCGACAATGCTTGCTGAACCTGCGTACCTGTGAGAAGCATACATGGTTCAGAACAAAAAGGCAATGTACAGATGACATATACAACCATGGAGACTTAGCATAGCTTTATAAAGCTTGGAACCATTTTACTATACCTCACAATTACACAATGTGCAAAAGAGAGCCTCTTCGATGTTTCCTTCTTGTTCAACCGTCTCTTCTTGTTTATAACAGTCTTCAAGAACAAAAACGCAACAGAAGATAGCCAGAGGATTATAGCAAGCTTTACGAGGATTAGATTCCACTCTTTGATCATCTCCTACAGAACCTTTCACACTAGAGTTTGCTGCTAAATTAGAACTCCTAGTCACAATTGAAGGAGAAGACTGCAATTGACTTCCAATTTCATCAAAATTCCTAGACAAACCATTATCCATCTCAGCTCTGATTACGTTTGTATCAAATATTGACATGATTCTTGGATCTGCAGGATTGATTGCAGTACAACGAACATACAAAACAAAAACAAGAAGAGCCTGCAATAACACACATGATACATGAATTAACCTATCAGATATGCACAATGCCATAATCAATATAGAGCTTGAGAAGCAATATAACATACCACCGGAGAGTAAACACCGATCAAAACGTATTCCCAAATACGACCTCCGACGAAAGGAGCGAAGAAAGCATAGTAAGCAACCACCAACAAACAAAACACTGTAATCGCAATCACCTGTTTAATCAGAACCATTTCCATCGTCAATTTTGAAATCAGAGCTAGAATTGAATTGGTAGAGAAGGTTACATCGATGATGATTTTACCTGAAGTGTGTGAGCGGGAAGTTGCCAGCCGTGTTTCCTCACCATACCTTCTTCTCTCCAATTACAAAAACACTTAGGAATCACACTGAGCCAAAGCGCAGTGAAGAGAGTTCGCTGCAGAAACGGGAGAGAAGAGAAAAATATCGTCTTGCTGTCAAAGTCTTAGTGTGGCAGGTTTAGTCATAATTAATTCGAAATGGGTTGGTCTTTGACCCAACGTTTACATTAGTGGACTAATTAATTATATAATTATCATCTTTATAGTATATACAAAATTAAACAGACTAGTCACAGTTATTCAAGCCAATAATCCTCTGGCTATTGATTTGTAGCTGTGACTACGGTTTTTATTTTTGTGACTACGGATTTGAATTACTCATTTTACAATACAAACTAGTTAATTTTATAATTTTACCAAAAAAAATAATAATAGTCACAGCAACTATTGGCTGGCTATTGATTCGTATTAGTCATTTTTATAAAATTGATTTAAATCCTGTAAATTGTAGATTATACAAATTCTATTGAAAATTAACTACAGTCTTTTTATAAATTTTTTATTTTCACTTATTTTTTCAAACGCTTTTATAGTCTTATGAAGTGAAAAATGGTATCTGACGACAAACAAAAAAAGAGAGTGAAAATGGTCTCATAAAATCTAAAAAAAATATTTTTAATACTTATAAAATCCTCTAAATTTTTTTATTTGCCGACTCAGAAGATTAGAAATTGACAATCAAAAAGTTTAAAAACATGAATTTATTTATAATTTTATTGATAAACAACATGTAGTTAATTGATTTGTACTCATGTTATTTTGGTGTTCGAGTTCAATTTAATTTTTTGGATTATAGATGGTAGAAAACAAAATGTTTTGAATATAGTTTACTAGGAAAAACTTGTATTCCGAAATGTAGATATTTTTTTGTTACAATGAAATTCAAACAAGTTACAATCATAATCGTTAGTGGACCAACCATTTTGAAAGCCTAAGCAGTCTAGTCGACGCCCCTATTAGATAATCATCTTATTTATTCACGCTTCCATCAAATTAATTCTTTGAACTCGTAGAAGTGTTGGCACGCGCAACGCGTGCGTAGTAAAGAATTTTCGAATTTACAAAATGTTTTTCATTTTTTAATTTTATATTTAAAATGGAGAGATATATGATATGAAGATGGTGGATGCGTTTAGACAGAAAGAGAAAGAAGAAACCCTAGAATCGTGCATCTCCTCCGCCCACTCGCTTTCTCAAATCGCGTGAACACCACTCACGAAAATTTTCTTCTCTTTTCTCCCTCCTTCCCCAGATCGATAACGCCAACTCGCACCGATTGGCGCGTGTTTCTTCCTCGATTTCATCTTCTTCCTCCCGACGAGATTTCTCAGTTTCTGTTGTCAATTTCTCTCTTTTCGATTGACCTTCCGTTTCGTATGTCTTCAGGTAAAATTTCGTTGTGAAACCAGTGTTTGATCAAGCTTCTCTTCTTTGTTTCAATCAATTCCAATTCGATTCAAGAAAAATTCGTTTATGTATTGATGAAATTATCACTTAAGAATTTATCTTTCAGTTTTTCTGCAAGTATAAGAACAAATGTATATATATACATTCTCTTCCCATTTCATCAGTCGTTGTTACTTTGCTGGAATTTATATTGTTTATTAGAAGCTTATAAAGTTGGAATTTTGTATGGATTCTCTGATTTTGTTATCTTTTTTATACGTTTTTGACCTAAAGATATGTACTTTTTGTTCTTATATATAGGAAAAGTTCTTGTAATGGATATAGATCTTAGACTACATTCAGCTGACCTTTGTAAACGAGATGATGAAGATAGAGGACTTGATAATGTGTTACAGAATGAACACAAACTTCATGATGCTGATGAAGAAGATATGGATATTGGTAAAATTGAGGATGTTACAGTTGAGGTACATACTGATGATAGTGTAGGTATGGGTGTTCCAACTGGGGAATTGGTTGAGTACAATGAAGGTATGAATCTTGAACCTCTTAATGGTATGGAGTTTGAGTCACACGGTGAAGCGTATTCGTTTTACCAGGAGTATTCTCGGGCGATTGGGTTTAATACTGCGATACAGAACAGTCGTAGATCGAAAACTACTAGGGAGTTTATTGATGCGAAGTTTGCTTGCTCTAGGTATGGTACTAAAAGAGAGTATGATAAATCTTTCAATCGGCCACGAGCTAGGCAGAGTAAGCAAGATCCGGATAATATGGCTGGTAGAAGAACGTGTGCTAAAACTGACTGCAAAGCTAGCATGCATGTTAAGAGAAGGCCGGATGGGAAATGGGTGATTCACAGCTTTGTGAGGGAGCATAATCATGAGCTTTTACCTGCACAAGCTGTGAGTGAACAGACTAGAAAGATATATGCTGCGATGGCTAAGCAGTTTGCTGAATACAAGACTGTTATTAGCCTTAAAAGCGATTCGAAAAGTTCTTTTGAGAAAGGTCGGAGTTTATCAGTGGAAACAGGGGATTTCAAAGTCCTGCTTGACTTCTTGTCACGGATGCAAACTTTGAATTCCAACTTCTTTTATGCAGTGGATCTGGGAGATGATCAGCGAGTGAAGAATGTATTTTGGGTAGATGCAAAGAGTAGGCATAACTATGGCAGTTTTTGTGATGTTGTTTCTTTAGACACCAGCTACGTGAGAAACAAGTACAAGATGCCACTTGCTATTTTTGTTGGAGTGAACCAGCACTATCAATATATGGTCCTTGGGTGCGCCTTAATATCTGATGAGAGTGCAGCAACATTTTCTTGGTTAATGGAGACATGGCTGAAAGCGATGGGGGGACTAGCTCCAAAGGTTATGATCACTGAGCATGATGTTGTAATGAATGACATTGTTCCCAAAATCTTCCCCAATACTCGACATTGCCTTTTCCTTTGGCATGTATTGATGAAGGTTTCTGAGAATTTTGGTCAAGTTGTTAAGCAACATGAAACTTTTATGCCAAAGTTTGAGAAATGCATCTATAAATCAGGGAAAGAGGAAGACTTTGCGAGAAGATGGTGGAAGAATCTTGGTAAATTCGGCCTCAAAGAAGATCCATGGTTGCATTGTTTATATGATAACCGCAAGAAATGGGCACCGACCTACATGACTGATGTTCTTTTGGCAGGGATGTCTACATCTCAAAGAGCTGATAGTATTAATGCTTTTTTCGACAAGTACATGCATAAGAAGACTAGTGTACAAGAATTTGTGAAATTGTATGATACAATTTTGCAAGATAGGTATGAAGAAGAAGCCAAAGCTGATTCCGAAACGTGGAACAAGCAGCCAGCAATGAAGTCTCCATCGCCATTTGAGAAGAGTGTTTCTGAAGTGTATACTCCTGCAGTATTCAAAAAGTTCCAGATTGAAGTTTTGGGTGCAATTGCGTGTAGTCCCAGGGAGGAGAGTCGAGATGCCACATGCTCTACTTTTAGAGTTCAGGATTTTGAAAACAACCAGGACTTTGTGGTAACATGGAATCAAGCAACGGCTGAAGTCTCTTGCATCTGTCGGTTATTTGAGTTTAAAGGATATCTCTGTAGACACACACTTAATGTTCTTCAGTGTTGCCATCTCTCTTCCATCCCCTCGCAGTACATATTGAAACGGTGGACAAAAGATGCAAAAAGCCAACATTTTTCAGGAGAACCTCAACAGTTACAGACTAGGCTGCTGCGGTATAATGATTTGTGCCAACGAGCATTAAAGCTCAGCGAAGAGGCATCCTTCTCTCAAGAGAGTTACAATATAGCATTCCTTGCGATTGAAGGAGCTTTAGGAAACTGTGCTGGTATTAATACTTCCGGCAGAAGTCTTCCAGATGTGGTTACGTCACCAACTCAAGGTCTGATTTCCGTCGAGGAGGATAACCAGAGCAGAAGTGCAGGGAAGACGAGCAAGAAAAAGAATCCAACTAAGAAAAGAAAAGTAACTTCTTGTTTACCATCTCTCTGTGCATACAAACTTAACGTTGTTCTTGTCTGATGATCCCAAATACCAATTTCAGGTGAACTCAGAGCCGGAGGTTATGCCAATTGCAGCGCCGGAAAGCTTGCAACAAATGGTCTGTCTTTGTTGACATGTTATATATAGCAAGCTTCTTTTAAAACTCAAATCTCGCCTAACTATAACATATCTGAATTTTGTAATTGCAGGATAAGCTGAGCCCAAGGACAGTCGGCATAGAAAGCTATTATGGAACACAACAGACCGTACAAGGAATGGTAGTCAAGCACAACTTACACGCATGTTATTCTCTTATAGATTGAGATTTATGTATGTAATGTGTTTTTACAGGTCCAGCTGAACTTAATGGCGCCAACTCGCGATAATTTCTTTGGGAATCCACAAACAATTCAAGGATTGGTATGAAAATCGACCATGACATATGTGTAAAAGTAGCTTCTACTGTATTTTTTTCTTCCATTAACTTTGGATAAAAAAAATCCCGGTTTGTTTTCTGTAGCGACAGTTGAACTCGATTGCACCAAGCTACGACAGTTACTACGGTGCTCCGCAAGGCATCAATGGACAGGTACCTCTACCTACCTATTCTCATTGCTTTCATAAGCATTGTCAATCTTTTAACAAGACTTGCCAAAAACAGTTAAATAATCAATTAATATGTTGTTACTTTGCTCTTTCTAGGGAGTAGATTTCTTCCGGCCTCCAAATTTTTCTTATGATATTCGGGTAAATATTTCAGTTGTGAATAAAAGATTTCTCTCTTATCTCTTTGACTTTTACTTTTCCTGTTTGTATCAATTGGTCATCTTTGTTCATGGTTCTTTACTGTGCAGGATGATCCTAATGTGAGGACTACGCAGTTGCATGAGGACGCGTCTAGACACTCGTAAGTCAAACTATAAAGCTAACCACAAATCAAATCAAGTCTGTGGATGAAAGGTTTCAAATCTCGAAGAACAGAAGTCAAGGAGCACTAGAACGCTATCAGGTTTGGAACAGAACATGAGCCAACAGAGCTCTGATTTTATCTTGTCACGTGTTAAATAGGATGTTTTATTGTTTTTGCTTATAATCCCAGAGATTCGATTCTCTTGATATTGTTTGTATTAGTTCTGATGTTCCCATGCTATGATTCTTGACTGTTCGATTTACAAGGAAGAAACAGTGTTTAGAGAATATTCTCTATTTGGTAAAAGCTCTTGTTAATTATTTGGGAAACTGGCTTAAAGAAGACCTTTTTTCTTTCCTTTAATTCTTCAAAAAATAAAAAAAAATCTCTTCATATTAAATATCCAAATTCATACAAAATATTTTATTTAAAAGCTCGAGACATTAATTTTATCAATTTTAGATCCTTTAACGGAATGATGGTGTGTCACATAATTCAACGAGATGATAAAATATTTGGTGGAATTACCATATCGCATTCATTATTATTAGTATAATGATATTCTTAGCGGATGTAAATTTATTGTAGTAGATTTGATGCAGCTAAGTTACTGCAGAGTTTTTAATGTAGATTTGTTTAAATGACATCGCAGAGTTTCTCATTATTTACTTTTATTAATAACAAAAATTTCAGTTTTTTTTAAACGTAACTTATAGGACGAAATAATTAGGGTTTTATCAGTCTCCAAAATTACTTTCAATTTTTAATCATCACCTCCAAGTTATTCATTTTCATGATATTCCATCTTATTATTCTCTCTATTTGTTTGGAGAGGATCATCCATGTATCTAGAAAATGGATGTTTGCAAATAATATGTTTTTTTTTTGTTTTTGTTTACATTAATAATTAGGTCAGTTATTGATTTTTTAATTATCAATTTTGTTAACATTTTTTTTTCTCAAAATTATTACATTTTACATTTAAAAGTTATATGTTTTTTTTACATTAATATTTGGGTCAGTTATTGATTTTTTATTAATTTTTTTAACATTTTTAATATTTTTTTCTCAAAATTATTACATTTTACATTAATAATTTCCCCATTTAAAAAATCTTTTAGTTAATTTTTATAAAAAATGATTTTGTTTTATATTTTAATAATTTCTTATTTCCATTTTAAAAAAATCTTATAGTTTAATTTTATGAAAACTGATTTGTTTTATATTTTAGTCTTTATATTTTATTCTTATTTTACTAATTCTATTTCCTAATTTTAAAACATAATGACATTTATGTCTTTTGATAAAAGATTATTATTATATTAGTAAAGTCTAGTCATTAACTTAAAGATTAGTATCATTCTTGGCAAAATTAGTTAATTTAAAGTAAACATGAATGGAATTGAATTTAAAGAAAATAAGCACAAGGCATTAAAATAGTCCCTATATAAAAATAAAAACCCTTTCTTTCTCGTTTTGACTTTTGACGACCAAAAAAAATTACCTTTTCTTTCTCGTTTTCCCTTTCTTCTTCGTTTTCTTTGAAAAGCCCCGATCTTTAACTTTCGATGACCTTCTTCGAGTATCATCCAATTGCTCCAATGGCCGCCGCCGTGAATCTTCAAATAAACCGTCCGAACCTGGGACCGGAGGTTGATGCCGCTATAGAGCGTTCTCTTCAACAGTGGCTCGAGTTCGATGATCTAAGTTCCTTGTTCAACCATATTCCCCAACTTCAAGTTTCAGTACTACCCAAGCTTGGACCTGATGGACCATTCGCCAATGGACTCTATCACTACATCAATTGGAATTTCCGTGATAGATACCATTGGGACGACGTGAACCAACCCCGAAGAAGATATTGCGTACCCCATAAGGTGATAGGCGGCAACGGTATTAATGCCACTTTAGCCACCATGACGTTTCCCGGCGGACACATCACAGGGAGGATAATCATTGCATAGTTCACTATAGACTTGTAATCCCTTTTGCTGAAGCTGTGGATGATGGAAACGGATTCGTTGAAGAAGACAACGAAGAACATGACCATCAAGAACAAGATCAAGATGATCAGCAAGAAGATGGCTACGAATCAGATGCAAGCGTGGATGATATAGCTGGAGACCCCGACTACGTGCCTGTAAGCTATTCTTGGGAATGTAAATCTGATTAGTTTTTAGGCTTTTGACTAATGCCTAGTTTTGGGTTCTCAGATCTTGTTTCCTAAGATTTTCTTGCTTATGTTGATTCATAGAGTGGAAGTGAAGCAGAGGATGATACTGATTTGGTAGAAGAGATCCAAAATTCCGAAGCCACTAAGAAAATAGTGGTGAAGAAATGTTGTGAACAGCTAGTTAAAACCAGTTAAACAATGATGAATAAAGCAGAAACTAGCAAGGAAAAGTATAAACGAATCACTAAGAAAATAATGGTTCGTTTATACTTTTCCTTGCTAGTTCCTGCTTTATTCATCATTGTTTAATTGGTTTTATATAGCTGTTCACAACATTTCTTCTCCAGAATTTTGGATATATGACTGGAAGTGATGCTCTTCTAAAGGTTAAACAGACTCATTGATTTTACGAAGATCTACAAGTTTGTCTTGCATCTAAGTCCTGTTGCTTGTTCCCACCTAACAGAACAGTGGAATCTTGATGGTGCATTTAGCTTTTCATACTAGATATTGAAACCAACAAGTTGTTATTTGTTTATAGAGAAAACAAGTTGTGCGTATCACTACGGGCTGCCAAGCTCTTGACGATCTCTTAGGAGGTTTATACTAAACTTTGCTTTAACTTTTTTGCCATCTTGATCACACTAACTTTTGGTTTAATTGGTTCACAAATGCATTTGGTAGGTGGAATTGATGAAACCTCAGCCATCACAGAAGATTTTAGGGAATTCAGGTGTGAAGCAGCTGAGCTCAGCTCTTGAAGTTTCCAGTTAATAGGGCTTGTATTCTAATAGTTTTTAATCTCACTTCAGGTCTGGGAAAACTCTATTAGCACATACCCTTTGTGTCACTGTCACTGCGCAGGTTTGGTGTCTTCCCACACATAATCACTGAAAAAATCTGGATTTGCTCAATAAAACCAGTTTCTTCTATGTTACAGCAAAAACTAGCTCAGATGCTTCCAAGGCTAATAAAAAGCGGAGAGGAATTCAAAGTTGCTGTCTACATGACCAACCAAGGTTTTTAACACTCAATGATGACATAAAGATTCGATTCTTTTAGTTGTTTCTTGTTGTTTCCACCTGGTGAATTTTTGGTTTCAAATCGTCTCTTAATGTTCTCTCTTCTATTTCGCCAGAAATTTATTTTATGGTAACTGTTAGTCTATATATGTTACTTGTATTGTTTGTGAAAATTCGAGTGTATTTCAACATATTTGATGGTTCGATTTCTGTATATAGCTGATTTGATCTCGTGGCTTGTATTTTCTTGTGTTAGTGAACACACAAGGTATAAATGGTGGAGATGTGAAGAAGCTACAAGATGCTGGGATCCATACCTGCAATGGTCTCATGATGCAAACCAAGAAGGAACTAATGGTTAGTTTATACTTTTGCCAGTGTTGTTGTTGCTACACCATCATTTCTTTTTTTTTTAACTTTCCACAACATATCTCCTTCAGGATTTCGGATACATGAGTGGAAGTGATGCTCTTCTAAAGGTTAGACTCATTGATGTTGTATTCACTTTTTCGTGGTGTATTCACTTTTTAATATTAGATATTGATGGTGTATTCACTTTTTCATATTAGATATTGAAACCAATTGTTTTGTGTTTATAGAAAAAGTTATTTGTGCGTATCAGTATGGGTTGCCAAGCTCTTGACGATCTGTTAGGAGGTATATACTAATTTTTGTTTCAACTGTTTGCCGTCTTGATCACATTACTTAAGATTTTTGGTTTAATTGGTTCACAAATGCATTTGGTAGGTGGAATTGATGAAACCTCAGCCATCACAGAGGCTTTTGGGGAATTCAGGTGTGAAGCAGCTGAGCTCAGCTCTTGAAGTTTCCTGTTAATAGAGCTTGTATTCTAATAGTGTTAATCTCACTTCAGGTCTGGGAAAACTCGATTGGCACATACCCTTTGTGTCACTACGCAGGTTTGGTTTCTTCCCACACATAATCACTGAAAAAATCTGGATTTTCTCAATAAAATCAGTTTCTTCTATGTTACAGCAAAAACTAGCTCAGATGCTTCCAAGGCTAATAAAAAGCGGAGAGGAATTCAAAGTTGCTGTCTACATGACCAACCAAGGTTTTTGACACTTACTGATGACAAAAAAGATTCGATTCTTTTAGTTGTTTCTTGTGGTTACACTAACTTAACATATACATTTGGTGGTTTGCAGACATATCAGATCCAAAGCAGCCAGCACTCGCAGGTGGTCATGTTCTTGCTCATGCAGCTACCATCTGGCTCAGTTTCGGGAAAGGCAAAGGAGAGCAACGTGTCTGCAAAGTCTTTGATGCTCCAAATCTCCAGATTACTACAGGAGGCATTGCAGATGCCAAGGATTAGAAAGGGGAGCTCCCTCAAGTTTTAGGATTTAGGAACTGATTTTTACAAAGGAAATATTTTACTGAATATATATGGAAGGAATCTGACGTTAACCCATATGATTTTACAAAGTAAATGTTTTACAGAATATATGCAAGGAATCAGACGTTTAATATAGCTTCTTGTTACCAAATTATATACTGAGGCAATCATTAGCGTACAAAGCCGATCTGATAAAGCTATTAAAGCAGCCAACAAAACAAGTATTAGGAATCGGTTATTTCTATTATTCAATTAAGCCTGGTTCGGCCAATTCGGTTTGTAGATGAAAAGCAGTAGCTTTGATTTAATAATGAAAACCGGTTTTCACTGTTGCCTTTTTTTTTTTTTAACTGGTCTGTTTAATTTTGTATACAGTACACTGTATAGATCAGCTTAAACGATAATTATAATTAATTAGTACATTAATGTAGTATGTATTCTTGGATACTATTCACTTATCTTTTGTTCGTTCTTACATGATTGGAGAGACATAGAGACCTTTTTGTAGTTGAAATTTAATGTCTCGTAGTAATTATTCATCACTCTTTCTTTGCCTTTAAATTGAAATTCATAAATAAATTGAAATTGGTGCTAGGCTGTAGAATGTGTGGCAAACCACACTTGTAGGCCTTCCTCGTATCGATGTTCTCCTAGATCGCGAATTGAGCTGAGACGGTTACGGACATTTTTGTCAATGAGTTTAATGAGACGGTGTGTCGGTGAGCCAGTTACGCCATGCCTGCAAGCATTTCTCTCATGCCAGACATGGTATAACGTTACTTGGAAAACATACCGCAGCAAGAACATTTGAATTTTTGGCAGATCAGAGATACATATGAGTGTCGTGAGAACATCCCAGTCGGTTGAATAGTTATTTTGAAGTAGCTGCTCCATTAAACTCTTCCTTATTTCTGAAGAATACCTACATGAGAATAATAAATGATTCCGTATTGTCACAAAGAACGGACGTAGTACTCTGTCCCGAAGTCCATTTTATGAATTGCCAACCACATTATGAATGAGTACTTAGGTGTTCCATGAGGAAACCACACACCCTTGTACCATTGGACTGTTGGTTTGATCAGTCTTATGACATTCCATGTAGCTTTTGTAGTGAACTTGTTTTTGAAACTTGTCTCAGAATTTCTCCAAAGTGAAACATCATTACCTTCCACATGATGACGTTGAGCTATAATTTCTGTATCTCTTTCTCGATAGAGTTTAAAATTTCTGTCCGATGTCGTCGACGAAGACGAAAGTTTTAACTTTTCTTTTGTGGGTCTTTCTAGATTATACTAAAAAACTTAACTTTGCAATCATTTCACTTGGAGCAAATCATAGGCTCGTATTCTGAAACATTCAAGAAACTTATTGGGAAATCTACTTGTTGTAATGGAAATCTCAAGGCGATCTTTAATGATTTCCCCAGTGGAGCGGAAACTTTCGAGCTTGTATCGAGATTTTGTTATAGAAACTGTCATTTTAATGTGAGGCCTTGGAATGTAGTCTTCTTGCATTGTGCTGCTTAGTTTATGGAAGTTAAAAGTGTTGGAACAAACTGTGAAGTAATGGAAGAGATTCGGTATTGGGCTTGGCGTGAGCTTCTTCTTGGTCTAAAACAATGTCAAGACGTAGAAACATCGTCTGAAGCTGATTCTTTAGCTGGGAGATTGATGGATGCGCTTGTGGAGAAACTGAGTTTAACCGTTGAAGTGCTGCTTCTGCTTGCTCACCAGATAGTAGCTTGTTTCGGTTTTCTTGTGATAGTAAGAGTACAGAGAGTTTCAAGAATAGCTCTGTTCGGTTAACGTGGTGGTTCTTGTTTTAAGCCTGGTTTTGAAACGTTCTTGAAGCACATGGTA
Source organism: Cardamine occulta (assembly GCA_028015245.1). Taxonomy (NCBI): domain Eukaryota; kingdom Viridiplantae; phylum Streptophyta; class Magnoliopsida; order Brassicales; family Brassicaceae; genus Cardamine; species Cardamine occulta. The sequence continues at coordinate 9,203,929 of CM051370.1, read as the reverse complement.
TCGCGGAAACTCGATAATCTCGTTATAAGTAGGTTCTTGTTCTATTACCAGAAGTTTCAAGAAAGTTTTGAGCTTTATCACACTTAATGAGAATGTTTTGGCTTGCTCAGCCTCACACAGGATTAACCAATGGAGAAAAACTCAACTTGATAAGAACATTAAGTTATGAGAAGCTTTAAGGAGAATCAAGAGCACACATTTCGGGTAACACAGTGTTTCAAGCGATTGAGACACCAGATGAACAACAACAACAGAAGCAGCTCATACTCCGAGTAGACAAGGTTGAGATTTCAGGAGATACAATGGAATTGGAGAGAGCTTGTTTGAAAATGCAGAATCAGATGGAAGAGATCAAAGAAATCGAGCAGATATAGCAACAGATCGCTTCCTAAGCTTTGTTCTTGATTAGTTTATGATAATATTTGTACATAAAGAGTGATAGTGAGAAGATATGAAGTCAATTTATAACTACAATTTGTTTCTTATTTCTCAAAGAATTTATCTTGTCTTTTTGTTTACTGTCACAAAAAAGATATGATCATTTTAATGCAGATGTTTTAGGTTTTTGTTGATATAAACATAAATCTAAATTTTCTTGTGATATTAAAATACCAACTACCAAGAATACAGAATGTAGAAAACAAAATTAAGAAGAAGAAGAATGTCAATACCATGCTTCATCAAGAGCTTGGTGGGCGACTCAGGCGAGTGAACATCCCCTGACGTAGTCAAAAACACCTCAGCAAGCTATAGCTTCTCAGATGTCAAGCTTGTGTTTTGTCAGAACATTCAAGGCAAGCTGGACCCCCTCTTCCCTGCCTGATTGTTTGCTCCAATGGCCGCAGCTTTCCAACCACCATAGTTCCCACTCGGCTCACTCATGTATAGTTGAAACCCATAGTTCTTGTCCCATCCTGCAAAAAGAAAGGAGACTCCAAACGGACGAAGACCACCAAATTGTTTTGTGTCACAGAGAGATTGAACCAGCTGCCCAATAGGCTCTCTTGGTGTAACGTTGAGCTTGGACTGGAGCCGTGTTGATGAGTGTGTTAGCATCAGACATTATACCAGCCACGGCACAAGCATCATGATCATCGATCTTGTACATTTTCTCAGTCGAGGTTTAGGTTTGAAGAAGCTTTGAAGTAACTTTCTTCTCACCAATCAACACACGGCGGTGGGACAATCAAAGAGTTTGGTACAGAGAGGACAAGTGAAGCATTCCTCAGCATTCTTCTTCTCAACCTTATTATCATCTTCTTATCCAACTTGGAAATGAGCTCATTTTCCCTTGAACACTACATGTAAATGGGGTCATAAATAATAAACCTTATATCCAACATCACACAAGTCTTCCTAGAGTAACATTTTCTACAAAATGTGATTGTCATCACACTGTGAGTGACCATAGGTATATCAAAATTCAAGCAAATCATGGCTGTTTGAAGAAGCATTTGTATTGATTTCTATGCCCCCATACAGAAACCAATGAGCAAGGGGCATTAAGAACAGAGAGTACCAAAGGTTACTTAACTCTAAAGCATGTTTGATAACTTTAGGTTAAACGCAGCCTGCATAGATCAGTACAAAAGATCCGCGTATTTGGAAGAAAAATAAAAATAACAAATGAAAGAAATAAAACAAAACTTTTGCCATGTTATCGAGAACAACATAACAAGGAAATTAAGATAACCCAAAGAAGTCAAATAGAAGGATGAGTAGCAAACTAATATATAATCTTGTTCAAAGAAGATGCCAAAAGAGAAAACAAACAAGTAAATATGAAAGAATAGACTAATTAAGTTGCACTAAACTTGGAACATAAGAGCACCCAAGTGGAAAACAATATTTGTATGGAGAGTCTCCGAGATAGGATTTTTTATAGGATCCATCCACTCCAATGGTATAAACTACGTTGCGAGTGGGGTTTATCTCACGATCTTCTTCTGTAACGTCTTTACCAAAAACCACAGCGACTTTCTTCTCTTCGTCAATTAAGAAACTTGAATCCTTACCCGGGCCAGGGCAAAAGCCCAAGTGAATGAGTGGTGTCATATCCATAGCTAAGAACACCTTGTTGCTCCACGACACAGCGTTTGGCTCAATTTTAGTCGTTATCCATATCTCCAACATTAATGTGTCTCGTCGCATAAAGAAAATTGCAAGCTGCTCTTCTCTAAGAGTAGATACACTCATAGTATCTCCATAAATCCACTCAAACGGCACAGGCAACAGCGGTCCAAATCTCTCGCTTGTGAAATCAAAACACACCAAGCAACCATCGCCTGATTGTGAAGGCTTCTCTCTACCAAACCAGTATGTATTTCCCTTGAGAGAGACGCCACGGTGAAAATGATATACCTGCTCGCCTGGAACGACATCAAGATCCCTCCATGAATCAGAGTTTAAGTCGTAGATTTTTACCTCAACAAATGGAGTGGGGAAACCTAGATCAATAAATCTCAAGATTTTGTAGCTGCGGCTCTTGTCGTATCCAATAGCATACGAATGAAAGTCCAACCGCTGGGAATTAAGCATGGGCTCGATCCACCGGGTTTGACCCCAATACGGGTTCCAAACCACGAGTTTAGAGTGGTCTTTTGTGATGCATAACAATAAGCCATCGCAATGAAGAACTATAGCTACATCGACTTCCACTAGGCTAATAAGCTTAGCTTCACGCTCTATAACGCGGTCTTGAAGATTGATGTTCATCAAATAAACCCTAAAATCCATCATCATGACCACTATAAACTTATCTGCTGTTGCTAATCTTTCTTGACATAGGTGTTTCTTTGCAAAGAATTTACCTTTGGATAAAGTACTCCACTTTTTGCAAGTAAAGACTTTTCTTATAGATTTCACCGGAACCCTAAAGAGCACCTCCTCCACCAAATCCTTTGGAAGATTGGATATCTTCATTCAACGAGAATCGATGTATAACACAAATAAGTTTAGATGAACCTTGAACAAAAATAACACTTTTGTTTTCCTCTGTCGATATATATAACAACAATTGAAGACGTCAGAAACCCTTTTGGAAAAGAATTCGATGACGACTGACAGAATTCACAACACCAAAATTTAAAAGTATGTTGGTCCATATCCACTAAATTGGTCTTATAAAAGCCCAAAAACAGATACGACGTGGTTTAGACACAAATTTATTAAATTCAGAGACAATTTTTTTTAAAGAGATTTTAAGGTTTTTTTTAGTTAATATTGGTTTATTTTTTACGGATCATTCACTTGTTCGATTTCAGAGGAAATAAGTGTTTAGAGAATATTCTTTATTTGTATACTCTTGTTCATTCTTTTGATTAATTAGGTTTCTTAAATTTGTATTCAGATTAATCCTACTCTTAAATCACAAATAAAATAGTATATGGTTTCTTCCTTGATTCTAATCTTATCTTTTAAATTTTGAAAAATGAAAACTCGTATGCAAGACATAATCTTCTAGATTATAGACTGTATAGTACTGTCTTCTTAATAGCGTGATTGAATCAAAACAACTCTATTTATTCCTTTTACTTGAATGTATATATTGACTAATATAAAAAAAATTAGTGTATTAATAAGGAGTACAATAGAAAATATAATTATATTTTAATATATGTTAAAAAAATTTAAACGACATTTAACGGGGATAACAAATACGAAAAGAGAAAATCTCTTTTCGATCCACCTTGGCCACAACAATTTATTAATGTATATATATTATTTGATTGATACAGAATTATAACAAAAGAGAAACGATGATAATGTTCCCTATTATACGTATCACACAACGTCAGAATCAGATTATGGTTTTTCTTTGAAATTTCTCACTAATTTCCCCTTCGGTCGTCTCTTCATTCAAAGTCATATACCCCCGTCAATAAATTTATGTCCACTTATACATTAATAAACTGCGTAAATTATATCCTGTTATTGTCAATTATGAAACTACTAGCTAGTAGTAGTTAATCTTTCCTTATTGATTATTTAAGATAATGATTATTTAAATCCACTGTGGTAATAAACTATGTATATAGCCTCCAAGAGAGAAGAAAAGTATTATATCATACGATACTTCACAAGACAATATATATCCTGATCAATATCTTACAAAATTCAATATTAAAGACATGCACTTTCCTTTACATCATGGTTAAATTAATTATTATTTGCTTGGTTAAAATAATGTCTTAAGACTCTTTAACTATCATCTACGAAATTTATTCCTTTTTGTAAGAAAAAAAATCTCATGAATAATAACTTTTAACAAAGGCTCAGAAAATATTACCCTTTTGGAATATTATGTTAATTTGGAAATAAAAAAATGAGTTATTTATTCAACAAAAAAAGTAATCATTCCAAAGAATGATATTTAATCTAGCCATTTCGGATGTCCATGAATATATTTAAAATAATATTCTAAAACCAAAAGAAATTACGTTAACCAATCATAAATTTTGGACTCATCTTAGTAATGATTGGTTAAAATATAATTATGATGCTTATTTTAATCAAGCAACGAATAAAAATTTTAACGGATAGATTCTTCGTGATAAAAATGGTATCTTTAAATTTTGGGTTCTTCAAACCTTAATTATACATTATTTTTTCTAGAAGCTGAAAGCAAATCGTTATTGATAGCGTTTCAAATGATTTGGTGTAAAGGATATAAAAATTTATCTTTAAAGGTGATTGTCAAATTTTAATTAATGCCGTGATGGGTGATCATGAGAAAGTTTCAATCCACAATATATGTAAAGATATTAAAATATAGGGAGCTAAGTTCGAAGATATAAGATTTACACATACATTACGAAGTACCAACGAAGTTGCATATCTACTTGCAAGAGATAAACTTCCAAACCGTATTTTCTTTTCAAATTGTATTTATCCTTTGGTTTATAAACCGTTTGTACTATAATTTTATTTGTTCAAATAAATAAAATTTATTTGCCAAAAAAAAAAGAATAATTAGAATATCGGACTAATCGTTTTCGCTGATTAAAATAGTCTACATGCTTCTTAATTCTTTTTATTTTATGGGTTGAACAAAATTTCAGTTGTATCATATTTTATTTACAGTTAAACCTATTGAGATAGTTAAATATGACACACATGTCTATAGTATATATATATAGCAAATGACATCATTATTGTCGTACGAACATCGTTAATTATTAATTCATTCCATATAATACGGCTACTACACTAAAGCATATCAAGTATCTATAGTGTGATATATTATATGGCTACTACTAGCTCGGGGCATTCGGTTTAGTCGGGTTATACGGATCGGTTTGTTTGGAATGTCGGTTTGTTTCAGATTTGAAAATTTAGCGGAATTGATCCGAACAAAAATCTCGGTTTAACCAGATCGGATTAAAAAAAAATCGGTTCGGATTCATGAAAACAAAACACATCCGATTACATTCCAAAAATTACAATAATTGGATACTTCAATCCGAAAGTAACAACAAAAATACAAAAAACGTGAGATGAAACAGCAAATCCTACTTAAATAACCCAAATACAACCCCAAAATCTAAATAGATTTAAAAACCCCCAATTTTTAAAAACGAAAATCGAGATTAGGGTTTAATGTTCAAGTTCAAATTCACGAAAATCTAACCATTAAAACCTGAATCAAACATGAAATCCTTGTTAGATAACCCATATACTACCCCAAAATCTAATTAGATTTAAAAACTCCCAATTTTTTTTTTTTTAAATCGAGATTAGGGTTTCATCTTCAAGTTTTAATTCACGAAAATTTATCCATTAAAACTTGAAACGAACATGAAATCTTCGTTAGATAACCCAAATACTATCCCAAAACGATTCCTAATTTAAAAACCCCCAAAATTTTCCGGATCAAATATCGTGATTAGGTTAATAAAATTACCGGAGAACAGATTTGATTCAGAGATACTGAGAAACTAGAGAAGATTAACTGACGAGGTGATGAATTTCTTCCACTTGCGGTTTCGATTTGAGATGTGAACTTTGAAGATTTGAAGAACAAGAGATCGTTCGATGATCGTGTCTCTCGTCTCTCGAGACTCGAGTTATGTTTTAATGTTTGTCTGAGATTCTCGAAATGATTCTAACATGTTTTGATGTTTCCGGTTTAGCTACGCGGTATAGGTGAAATTAATCGGTTATCGAATCGGTTATCTCCTACCCATCCGATCCGATCCGAAAACCGACCACCGAAATTAAAATCGTCGATCGGTTTACTCCCTCTTCTCAATTGAAATCCGAATCCAATCTAATTCGGTTCGGTTTGCCCCGATCCGATTACACCGAACCGGATGCCCAGGGCTAAGCTACTACACTAAGCAGGCAACGAATTGAATATATTAACGTTTCGTTAGGAAATAATACCGTCAGCTTTGTGACGATTATGTAAAGTGAGGGACTTGTTAAGTATTTAATAAAAGAATACACACACAGTGAAATGGGCTATATTCGTACAACTTGTTTGGAAAGTAGCCAATACCAAACTAAATTCTAGTTTATTGGTAAAATTCAACTAATTGTAACTTCGAAAGGCCATTATTTTATCTTTTCTAAATCATGATAATATCGAATCACATTAAATCATATTAATAAAGTACTTAAGAAATACAACTTTGTTTATTTTAATTTATCAACTAAACTACAACTTGCCTTTTTTCTTCTTTTTTTTTGTAAATTTGGAAAGAAATGCAAAGCCACAGAAACCACGTGTAATCCTAAATCAACGGTCATGATTGATTTAGAATAGTCTTTGTTTGACCAAGTCGAAACCAAATCAAACCAAATAATAAATATATAAAGAACTAACGAAGGCAAAGTCTTTTTTTTCTTTCTTACAATCTCATAGAGTCTGTCTTTAGACAACAAAATGGCTAACCCCAACGAGTGGTCTCAGTTCTACAACACCAACCAAACCTTCTTCACAACATCCACCACCGCTTCAACAGCCGTCACAACCACCACCACCACCGGCGAAACCACCTCCACAGACTCTCGTTTGAGTCCTGAAACCGGGCGTGTAGCCAAGCCAGCACGTAGAAGATCAAGAGCCTCACGCCGAACACCAACAACACTTCTCAACACCGACACTTCCAACTTCCGTGCCATGGTTCAGCAATTCACCGGTGGTCCATCAGCTATGGCTTTCACATCCGGTAATAGTACTTCTGGCTTCAGCCTCACCTCATCGTCTGATCCATCTGCAGGATCTTCTCAACAAGCTCCTTGGCATTATAATTTTCAGCCTCACGCGCCGTTGCAGCCGCCACAACGTCCTTATATGTTCTCGTTGAGCAACGTGAATCCCGTGGTTGGGTATAGTAATATGAACAACCCTAATACGGTTGTTTCCGGTGTGTTTGGTACGGTGGATGGTGGTGGTGGTGGAGGAGGAGGAGGAGGTTCGGCTCCGTCGTCGAAGGATGCGACGAATAGTAATATTTCTTCTTCGAGGCTACAATGAGAAAACGATTGGATTCTTTTGAATTATTTTTCTTTTCTTTTCGCATAAAGGCAGAAATGTTAGGTACTGACTTTCTTTGTCATAGAATGAAAACTTTGACTTTTGTATATTTAAGTTTTTTTCTTTTTCATATTTGAGATTTATCTTTGTTTTAAACATAAGTTCATAGCGTTATCATGGACCTAAATAGGTATATTCAATGACTGAAGTTACATTTGCATATTTGCATTCCAATAAATTGTCAATTGTTAGAAAAAATGACAAGTCTTATCCAAACAAACTTTTATAATTTTTAAAAGAAAAATTATTTCTCTTTTAAACACGGAGTATTTTTCTTATGGAATCCGTGTTTTTCTTAGACGTAGTTATAAACTCAAAAAAAAATATGCTCGAACACCAATATATCACATATATTAGACATCAAATATTCTCACGTGAAAGTGCATGTGAAAAAACTATAACTATCATATATTAGTCAATGGATATATTAAAAAACGAGCGTAGAATGGAGAAAATAGGCAATTAGCTTATCTCCAACTTTTGTATTCTTATTAGATAGTAGACATACAAACATGAAAGTAATAAACTAATGTGAATGTAGCTTTGCCAAATTATAATAGAGAATATGAATGTAATTAAGTATTTGAGGTATAACTTTATAATATCTTTTTATTATGGCATAATATATAGTTTTCAAACATAGTCACATCCCATATGGCTTTTTAGACGGATCGAAAACAGTGATTAGCATTTTCCCGTTCACAATTTGATGGGGCTCTATTTTTTGAAAATTATTTGGATTTTACATTTTTGTTTCAATCATTAGCTTTTAAGATTATTGAAATGCATTGAAGGAGAACTTTCCTAAAGACCAGACTAATCTTCAACAAATAAAATATGGAGAAGAGTCTATTGGATCATATATAAAAAAATCAAACTCCTTTTGCTTTTTGTTAAAGTATAGAAATCAAACTTGCATTTGGTTCGGAAACAGGGAAGAGTTTTGGTTAAGGTATGTGAAATTTTCTAGAGATTAGATCATTTAAATTAATTGTGGAAGCGATTAAATAATAAAGCAGTAACGAGATGATATGAGATTCAACGAAGTATCGGTTAGTTTTCTTTCAAACCAACCACTAGTCCTCGGGTACAAATAAGTTTATTAGATTACTTTAAGAAGTACAAGATAAACTAGAATTTCTACACAAATTCTAATACATCTATCTATAACATGAATTAAGGTTACACAAGTAAAATCAGTTTACTTCCCCTTAATCATGACTCTCTTCTTTTTGCATAAGTCTTTGCTTTGTGTTCTCCACACTAGCAGCAATCTCTTCTCAAGGTGAATCTCTCTCAAACTCAACAGCAACACAAACTTCATATAAGCATATAACAAACTTTATTTTTTGGGTTCTCTGTTTTTTATAGTAATCTTGTGTATCTCCCCAACACTGAACATGTCTTCTTCTTATACCAAAGACGTTAACGTCTCCTTCCTTTTCTAATAAGGAATAATATAAAACACAATCACAAAATTAATGTTTAGAGAGTAAATCGTTTAGCACATCTCCACATATAAAGAAACATGTATAATTCTCTAATCACACCAAGTGAACAAAAAGGCAATTACTATAAATTCCTAATATTTTAGCCAAGATAATATTTTCTCTGCAAGTTAAAACCAAATAAATAATCTAATTAAATAAATATAATTTCTAATAATAATACATTCAACAATCTCTTTTTTTTTTTTTACTAAACAACATAGAACATAAGTTTATCATATCATATCAAGTAATATACCACGTGATCTCCCCCTATATGATCTATTTGATAGTCAAAAATAACATATAAAAAGATAGAAATAACTCCCTTGTAAGGCACATGACTCGTCTCCTAACTTTGCAATCCTCTGTTTTTTGTGGGTCTGTTTTAATAGTTCCTGCACCAACAGAATACTCTTTCTCAGGGGTAAACCAATATAATACATAAAATTTAAATTAAACACAAAAATAATATATCACGCTAATAGCTTCAAATCATGATTTTAGAGTTACATAATCAGCATATATATCACTTTTCCTTACCCACACCAACCTAAAATTTTGAGGTTTAAAAGAAAGAGATCGAAGATACCGATAACACCGTGGGCGTATGTGGCCATTCTTTCCACAATGGTGGCATATAGAGACGAATTTTCTTTCAGCTACTGGCTTGTGAGAATGAATTGCATTATCTTTTCTTTCAGTTACAAGCTTGTGAGATGTGCTTGCATAGTCTTGTATACCTTCTGAAACAAAGATAGTTTTAGATACAATATTTTTACCTTTGTAACCCAGTCCTTGATGCTGATGACCAACTCTACCAACAGTAAGGATGTGATCAAGCTTTGCAGTTCATGTGCTCAACATCTTTACTCATTTTCTGGTTTCTTCAAGATCACGTTGCACTTCTAGTAATTTTTGCCTTTCTTTTGAAGTTTCATTTTCAAGTCTTCAATCTGTAAGTTGAGCTCTTTCTTCTCCTTGATTAAACCAATATTTTGACTGCCAGTGGTGACGAAATTCTGCAGTAGTTCTTCATAAATAGGCATTTCTTCATCATCTGAAAAATCTGGATCTGCTTCTGCAGCTTCTATTTCGGCAGGCTCTGTTTTAACAGAGTCATCTTTTACAAACTCTTCAATTTCAGCAACAAACGAAACCACGTTGTTGTATGAGACATCTTCTTCATCACTTTCTATTTCTGACTCACTTGACGTTTTATTAAGTGACTTTTCCTTCTGTTTTCGCAAATTTGGACAATCTGCTTTGATGTGACCGTATCCTTGACACTCGTATCATTTAACTTGTCTTTTGTCATTGCCATGACTTTCCCTTCTATGGAGTTTGCTACCAGAATTCAAAGATTGTTTATCTTTCTTCAATAGATCAAGCCGCTTCATATATTTTTCAATCTTCTTTGTGAGCATCCTTGCAATCTCGTTATCATCATTGTTTTTGCTTTCGGTGGAGACAAATGCTAGGTTACGAGCTCTTTCGGCAAGGCCTATGTTCTGGTCTTGCATCTTTATCTCTATTTTATAAGTCTGAAGAGACCCAATTAACTCTTCCAGCTGCATCTTCGACACATCGTTAGACTCCATCATCGTCGTTTTCTTTGGAGCAAACTTGTCTGGTAGAGACGTCAACACCTTTATAACCATGTCGAATTCCGTATAGGTGTTTCCAAGAGCAAATGATTCATTGGCAATATCTCTTAGTTCTTTGTAGAACTCAGCAATAGAACTGTCATGATGCATTAAGAAGCTATCAAATCTAGATTTAAGCATAATCAATTTTGTTTGTTTAACTTTAGACGTGCCCTCATAGGTGGTTTCTAGGGCTTTCCATACTTCTTTTCCTGTTTTGTAAGAAAAAAATCATTCAGAATTGGCCTACATCAATGGCATTATAGATGGCGTTCAAAGCTTTAGCATTGCTGGTGTCTTTCTTTAGTTCTTCAGGGCTCCAAAGATATCTCACTTTTGGAGACATCTCCCCTTGAGCATCAGCAATCAATAGATCCTTGTATCCAACTAAAACTAAGTTCCACGCATCGTCATCAACGGAGCTGATGAATGACTGCATTCTGATCTTTCAGTAACCGTAATTTGTTCCATCAAGGAAAGGAAGACGTGTCACAGAGCTTCCTTCTCGTGGAGGCTCCATCTAGTCTCAAAGACAGGATCTCATTGTAAAAGTCAAAAACTTAATCAGTGAACTGCTCTGATACCAAGTGAAATTTCCTAGAGACTAGATAATTTAAATTAAGTGCGGAAGCGATTAAATAATAAAACAGTATCGAGACGACACGAGATTTAACGAGGTATCAGTTGGTTCTCTTTCAAACCAACCACTAGTCCTCGGCTGCAAACAAGTTTATTATATCACTTTAAGAAGTACAAGATAGACTAGAATTTCTACACAAATTCTAATACGTCTATCTATATCATGAACTAAGGTTACACAAGTAAAATTAATTTACTCCCCCTTAATCATGGATGTCTTCTTCTTGCAGAAGTCTTTGCTTTGTGTTCTCCACACTAGCAGCAATCTCTTCTCAAGGTGAATCTCTCTCAAACTCCACAACAACACAAACTTCACACAAACATATAACAAACTCTGTTTTCTGATTTATTTGTTTTTTATAGTAATCTTGTGTATCTCCCCAAAACTGAATATGTCTTTTTCTTATACCAAAGACGTCAACGTCCCTTCCTTTTCTAATAAGTAATAATATAAAACACAATCACAAAGTTAATGTTTAGAGAGTAAATTTTTTAGCACATCTTCACATATAAAGAAACATGTGTAATTCTCTAATCACACCAAATGAACAAAAAAGCAACCACTATAAATTCTTAATATTTTAGCAGATAATATTTGTTCTACAAATTAAAACCAAATAAAAATCTAATTAAATAAATATAATTTCTAATAATAATAGATTCAACAGTAGGCTACCCAAGTCCCAAACATGTCTAGATTCTTACGTTATCTTCTATTTCGTTTCCTTTTCCTTTCAATCCCGTCGCGATAACATTAATCTATAAAATAAATTATATTGAAGAATACCTACGTACCCGTATATAGGGAGACATAATGAAGTATAAACTCTACATTTTGTTGTGAGATAGTTACATTAACATTTTCTGTTAAAATTGAAATATATATATATATATGTGTGTGTGTGGCATAAACCATTCTACAATTAATATCTAGTTTTGCGTTGACAAATATATAATTGTTGGTTTTATCAAATATATGGATACAAATTATTCTTCCAATTTTCATACCCATCCAAGTATTTATTAACTTGCATTAGCCACAAATATTCATCGTCTAAGATTATTGGATTATAATTTAGACTGAGACGGGTCTCTGACGTTGATCGATGAATCGATGTAATATAGAGTTTGCCTAATATACCAAAACCTCGTCGCATTCACAAGTGACAACTACTAATACTAGTAGTTACGTATGTCTTTAGATTGTTTTTTGGATTTGTATTTAGATTTGAAATTTTGGATTTTGGATTATAGATTCCTAAGATAAATCCATAATAAAATTAATGAAAGAGAATAATTTATCATATCTTAAGCGTGTTTCTTTTAGACAAAAATAAACAATATAAAAGGAATATATACATTATGACAAAATTGAGTGAGAAATGGGTTGGGAAGAGGGGATGAATCTAAAAGTCTAAAACACATTGTAGGTCCCATTCCCCTTCAGTGAAATTGCACTTCTCTTTTCTTTCTTTTTTAAATGCATTTTGACACCACTTTACTATTTACTGTACAAAACATTTAATGGCACTCAAATCATTTTATTTTTTTGGTCAGTACTCAATCATATTTCTTTTTAATATGATTTTAGTTATTAAAATATAAAATATTATTGTCTTAACAACTTGACTAAAAAGTAATTTAAACACAAATGGTTAAATTGGAACAAACTTTCTAATATTCTTTCGCCTAACAGTTTTTGCAGTAATATTAAAAAATGTATTTACTTGTATATAAATATATTCATATGAGCATTAGAGCATCTCCATTAGGAGAGACCCAAATGAATCTCTCAAAACTTTTTAAAATAATGTTTTAAAATAAAAGAAAATGATGACCAATAGAAATAAGACATATTTGGAGCCATCATCTCAAAACCTCACTTCTTTAAAGAACAAATCTACTATATGTCTCACTAATCTCAAAACTCACATCACCTTTAATGAAATACATGAAGACAAAAATACCATTTGGATACTAATTATATCCAGTTGTATCATACATACTCGGACAATTGGGTACAACTGATACCCAGTTGTCCTCAGTTGTACAGAGTTATTCCCAGTTGTACCATAAATAAGAGATTCGAACTCTGGTCACGTGAAGCGGATTCGAATCTGGAGCACGCATAGCAGATACTTTACCGCTAAGCCACTATATTTTGCTTGGTATTACTTACAATTAAAACTATATAATTCGATTTGAGAGATCATTAAAGGTAAATTTATCTTTTTATGAGTTTGGATTTTTCAGATTATGAATTTGGACTAGTGAAGTTTTGAAACAATAACTCCATATTTGGAGAGGGTATCTTGCACTATTGATAAAATCTTTCATTTGAGAGCATGAGATTGCAAATAAAAATGGCCAATAGAAAGAAGACATATTTGGCTCACTGCAATGTTTGACTGACGTCTCAGCAGGAGATTGCAAATCTCTTAAACAGGTTCCGAGTTCGACTGGTGGATTAAATGATCTTCTCCAACTTCAGTTGGATAATACCCCAATTGAAACTCTACCAAAAGAGATTGGTGGCTTGCACTTTATTCGCAAACTTGAGTTGAGGAACTGCAAATCTGATGGTTCTGCCTGAATCAATAGGAGATATGGACACACTTGAGAGCTTACACCTTGTAGGCTCTAACATTGAGAAAAGTGATTTTACTTTAGTTGCTTATGTATATTAGATACTTCAAAAAATATATATTCCCAGGAGACGGAAGCGCGTGCAACTCACAGAAAGGAAAAGGAATAGTGTTTTTGTCTTTGCATAACAATACAAATGACATCTTTGAAATGGAGTTTTTTTTAAAAGGACATACCGTTTATTAAAAACCAGTAATATGCTCATTTTGCTAAAAATCTCTAGTTTTAGAGGATCTGTGGTAATTTTATGGTATATATGGAAATTTTAAAATTTTGTGATTTTTATGGAAGTTAAACATAGTTTAATGGTATTAATGAAAATTGCAACCATCACCATACTATGAGCTGCATAATACTTCTTCCGCTCCTTATTGATCCTATTTCTAGAAAAAAAATTGTTTCAAAAAATCATATTTTTAAGTTTTCTATTTATGTTTAATTAGTTATTGATGATAAATTGTAAATTTCAAGAAAAATAATTAAATACTATTGATTTAAAATTATTAGAAGTTGTTAATCACAAAAAAACGATACATTTATAATCAAGTTTTAATGTGTTTTCTTAATATGTGTGAAAATGTTAGAAATATAATCAATTATGTAGAGAGAATACTTTTTACTTTCATTATTTTGACTTGCACGTGTGCGAAAATATGTTTCTTTGAAGTGTTTTTTTCTTTATAGCATTTTGTTTGTAATTTAGGGGTAAATTCAAGAAACTTAATCAAAAGAATTAACAAGAGCTTTTACAAAATAGAGAATATTCTCTAAACACTGTTTCTGGGAACATCAGAACTAATACAAACAATATCGACAGAATCGAATCTCTGGGATTATAAGCAAAAACAATATTATAAGCAAAAACAATACAACATCCTATTCAACACTTGAGAAGATAAAACAGAGCTTTGTTGGCTCATGCTCTGTTCTAAACCTGATCGCGTTCTTGTGCTCCTTTCATCCATAGACTTGACTCTAAGATTTGATTTGTGATTTATAGTTTGGTTTACGAGTGTCTAGACGCGTCCTCATGCAACTGTGTAGTCCTCACATTAGGATCATCCTGCACAGTAATAACCATGATGAACAAAGATGACCAATTGATGCAAAACAGGAAATGTAAAAGAGATAAATCTTTTATTTACCAGGATATCATAAGGAAAATTGGGAGGCCGGAAGAAATCTACTCCCTAGAAAGAACGAAGTAACAATATTAATTGAATTTTTTACTGTATTTGGCAAGTCTTGTTTAAAGATTGACAATGCTCATGAAAG
The DNA here is from genome assembly GCA_028015245.1 of Cardamine occulta. Lineage (NCBI taxonomy): Eukaryota > Viridiplantae > Streptophyta > Magnoliopsida > Brassicales > Brassicaceae > Cardamine > Cardamine occulta. Next base: position 9,188,696 of record CM051370.1, on the reverse strand, counting down.
CAATGAGAATAGGTTAGGTTAGGTTAGGTTAGGTTAGGTTAGGTAGGTAGTAGGTACCTGTCCATGGATGCCTTGAAACCAAATCACCAATATATATTTGTTCCCTTTTGGTGGGAAGAGTTTGTTGCTCATGTATTCATGTATGAACAGACTTGTTGATACTTCATTTATAATGTTGTGTTTAAAATGCATGTGTATAGTGTTTACATATATATGTATTAATATAAACTAGTTATATATATTATGTACAAGTAGTGTTTTGCAGATAAGGACTGTTTTATAAGTGATAAGAAACTTAATCAAATGAATTAACAAGAGTTTACAAAATAGAGAAAAATCTCTAAAGACTGTTTCTCCCCCTCTTAAATCGAACAAGTGAGTGGTCAGTATGGGATCATCATCAGAACTAATAGAAACAGAATCGAATCTCTAGGCTTATAAGCGAAACAACACATCATTTGCTTTCCAAACCTGATCGTGTGATCTACGAGATTACCTTTCATCCCTAATTTTCACATGCTTTAGGCTATGGCCTCACTAACCTATGTTCTAGGCCTAGCCAGCAAAAGATACGCAATCAGAGAATCCATTCGAAATTGTAGGGATGAACTAAAAAGCCTTAAAATCCACGTCTGATCGGTTTTTGGGCTTTGAAGAACAATTTAGTGGACTTGGACCGACACGATTTTAGCTTTTTGGAGTTGTGTTCTGTCGTTTGTCATCGAATCCAAAGACGTCTTCAACTGTTGTTATCTCTCTCTCTATCTGCAGTCATAGAGGAAAAATAAAATTACAATCTTCAATTCCTCAATTGAGCTCTTTTTTTTGTTTTTATTACATCGATCCTGGTTGAATGAAGATGTCCAATCTTCCAAAGGATTTGGTGGAGGAGGTGCTCTTTAGGGTTCCGGTGAAATCTATAAGAAAAGTCCAATTTACTTGCAAAAAGTGGAGTACTTTATACAAAGGTAACTTCTTTGCAAAGAAACACCTTGGTCAAGACATATTAGCAACATCAGATAAGTTTATGGTGGTCATGATGATGGATTTTAGTGTTTATTTGATGAACATCAACAACATTATAGAGTGTGAAGCTAAACTTATTAGCCTTGTGGAAGTCGATGTAGCTATAATTCTTCATTGCGATGGTTTATTGTTATGCATCACGAAAGACCACTCTAAACTCGTGGTTTGGAACCCGTATTGGGGTTAAACCCGGTGGATCGAGCCCACACATAATTCCCAGCGGTTGGACTTTCATTCGTATGCTATTGGATACGACAAGATAATCAAAAGCTACAACATCTTGAGATTTATTGATCTAGATTTCCCCACTCCATTTGTTGAGGCCAAAATCTACGACTTAAAACTCTGATTCATGGAGGATTCTTGATGTCGTTCCAAGCGGGCAGATATATCATTATAACCGTGGCGTCTCTCTCAAACGACATACTGGTTTGGTAGAGAGAAGCCTTCACAATCAGGCGATGGTGGCTTGGTGTGTTTTGATTTCACAAGCGAGAGATTTGGACCGCTTTTGGATGTGCCTTTTGTGTGGTTTTATGGAGATATTGTGAGTATATCTAGTTTTAGAGAAGAGCAGCTTGCAATTTTCTTTATGCGACGAGACACATTAATGTTGGAGATATGGATAACGACTAAAATTGAACCAAACACTGTGTCGTGGAGCAACAAGGTGTTCATAGCTATGGATATGACGCCACTCGTTGACTTGGGCTTTCGGCCTGGTGAGGGTAAGGATGCGAGTTTCTTCATTGACGAGGAGAAGAAAGTCGCTGTGGTTTTTGGTAAAGACATTACAGAAGAAGATAGTGAGATAAACCCCACTCGCAACGTAGTTTACACCATTGGAGTGGATGGATCCTATAAAAAATCGTATCTAGGACAATCTCCATACAAAAGTTGTTATCCACTTGCGTGCTCTTATGTTCCAAGTTTAGTGCAACTTAATTAGTCGATTTTCACACCTAATGCCTATAATCTCTTTCTTGCATTTGTTTTCTATTTTGTCATCTTCTTTGAACAAGATTGTAGTCGCCATATATATATATTTACTTATAGCAAAAGTTTAACCTAAAGTTAGCAAACGTGCTTTAGAGTTGAGTAACCTCTGCTAGGCTGACTCGGAAGATTCAATGATTTCTTGAAGTTAGTTTTCGCCCTTTGGTACTCTCTGTTCTTAATGCCCTTTGCTCATTGGTTTTTGTATGGGGGCATAGAAATCAATACAAATGCTTCTTAAAACAGCCATGACTTGCTTGAATTTTGAAATTCAGTTATCCAGATTGACAAAGAGCTTTTGTAGAAAATGTTACCTCCAGAAAGACTTGTGTGATGTTGGATATATGGTTCATTTACATGTAGTGTTCAAGGGAAAAGGAGCACTTTTCCAAGTCGGAGAAGAAGGTTGAGGAATGCTTCACTTCATTTTAAAGTTGTGTTCAAAATACATCTGTATCGTGTTACAGTATGTATCTGCGAAAATATTAATATAAACTAGTTATAGTACAAGTAGTGTTTTGCTTAATATAAACTAGTTATATGTACAAGTAACGGGATGATTCAGATCCCGTTTCAGTTTATTTCTCTTTGTGGTTTCAAGTTATTTGCCTTGAATCATTAATTGGTTTGATTTGTTGTATTTTACTTAAGCCAAACGTTGTCATATCTTGTGCTTTGTGATTCTAGGACTATTACTGTTTCTCCAGCTAAAACTATATATGGACTGAGACATAAAATTTGTGGAAACAGTTTGCAGGAACAAGTTAATAGCAGAGAAACTAAAAAGCTTGTCCAATCTGCAAAGTTGATCTTGGTGTTTGAAAGGTACGAGGCTAAAACTCTTCCCACCAAAGTAGAATTACTAGGTTCAAATCTTCTTTTTTTTTTTTTTTTTTTTGCTACATGAAATTCTATGTATAAAATTCAATTCCATTCATCATTTACTTTAAATTAATGAAAAACAAAAACAATTATAACTAGCATTCTTCTTTTCACTCGTCCAATTCCAAACTTGGAGTAACAACAATTGGGAATGTTGTAAGATACAAATCACCTCTCATATCTTTAGCCAAACCATTGATTACATCATATATCTCATGAGACTGAGGATGCGCTTCATCTCTAGACACAAAACTATTGACATAACCTGCAACTTCAATCCCACTTCGACCAACTTCTTTCCTTAAACCCTTTTCTCTCATTCCACTCCTCACCTTATCAACACTCCTCCAATTTTGTTCCTCAGCATACATATTCGATAGTAAAACCTGATACCCGGAAAAGTTTTTTCCTTTATCTAGTTCAGCTAACTTCTCTGAAACAGTTTCAGCAAGCTCAAGCTCACCGTGTAGTCTACAAGCACCGAGTAGTGAACCCCATAGCTCAGCTATGTTTCCTTCTTCACCAAGTTCTTTAACAAACTCATAGGCTTCATTAACCCGACCAACTCTCCCTAACATGTCAGTAATGCAGCAATAGTGCTCACTTGAAGGCTGATTGTTATAAAGTTCTCTCATTTCCTCGAATATTTTGAGACCTTCCTCCACTAGACCTGAATAGCTGCAAGCTGATAACACTGCAACGAAGGTGATAGCATCGGGTTTGATTCTTGACTCTTCCATTGAGCGAAACAACGAGATAGCTGTCTCCCCCATTCCATGTTGACCATACCCCAATATCATCGTAGTGTATGTTACAGAGTTTCTCTCTTTCGTTTGAGAAAACATGTTTTCTGCGTACTTTATCGCTCCTGACTTTGAGTACATATCAACTAACGCAGAAGCGACAAATACGTTCTGATCCAAGTATTGCCTGATAGAGAAACCATGGAGCTGTTTACCTAAGTCGATACTACCTACTTGGCTACAAGCAGGGATAATCGATGCCACGGTTACAGCATTGGGTTGGATGTTCTGTTCTAACATCTTCCTGAACACGAGAAACGTTTCCTCTGTGTGTCCATTCTGCGTGTACCCCGAAATCATAGAGTTCCAAGTAGCTTGATCTCTTTCAGCATAATCACTTCTCTCAAAAAGCTTCTGTGAGATCCTAATTAGACCTGACTTAGCATACATGTCGATAAGGTAACTGTTCATTCCCTCGAACTGAATCCCGTGCCTGATAAGAAAACCATGAGTCTGCTTCCCAATCTCCTTTCTTCTAAGATTTGATGCAGCCGAAAGCAAAGCTGTCACAGTTATGTAATCAATCTTAAACCCTTGCTTCTGCATCTCGTAAACTAACATCAATCCTTCATCATCTAGGCCATTTTGTACAAAAGCAGAGATCATAGTGTTCCACGATACAACATCTCTTTCTCGCATTGAATCAAAGACTCCAAATGACTCGTACACAGAACCACACCTTGAGTACATCGCCATCAACGAGTTAAATATCACAATCGGTAGCTCTTGAAAGTTCTTGGCCACAAAACCATGAAACTTTCTTCCCAATTCCACTTGCTGCAGTGCTGAAACTGCACTCGCAGCCAATAGGAACGTTACTTCGTCAGACACAATCTCTTTGACCCTATTGCTTCAAGAAAAATCTCGATACTTTCAACAAGACAATCTTTCTGAACATAGACGCCTATCATTGTATTCCAAACCTCAATGTTTCTCTCAACACAAGAATCAAATACTCTCCGTGCTGATTCAAGATCACCAAGCTCAGCATACATAGAAATAGCCGAACTCACCACAAACAAGTCCTTAACATATTCTTCTCCCAATTTCAGCATCAAACCATAAAAAACATTAGCTTTCTTAATGCTTTTAGAAGTCGACACTGCGGGAAACACATTAACAAAGCTAACCGGACTCGGTTTTACCTCCATTCTCATCATTATCCCAAATTGCCTACAAGCTTCTACATTTCTCCCTGTTTTCACATACCAAGAAATCAATGTATTCCATGCCACAACGTTCTTCTTACGCATATTATCGAAAACTGTACGAACCACATCATACTCAGAACAATCCAATTCATTCCCAGGAGAGTTCAAACAAGAAACATACATATTCATGAGAGAATTATGCACAACTCTGCTTGAATTCTGTAAACAACGGATCAAATGGCAATGCACAGCTTTACCAGCTTTCAAATTCTTAGTCTCAGCACACGCCTTGAGAGTGGAAGAGTAAGTGTAAGGATCACATTTGGTGAAAGGAGCCGTCTTTTTCATCCGGGAATAGAAAAGAAGAGCTTCGTGTGGTAGATTATTGCAAATAAAGCCGATGATAATTGTGTTCCAGAGAACAGTGGTTGGTTTAGGAATTGCGTCGAACAGTTGGCGTGCGAGTTGTGGGTTTCCATCTTGACAGATTGTACTGAGGCGGGAACGGATTGACGGCGTTTGGGGAGTGAGAATTGGTGGGGAAAAGGTAGAAGAATGACGGGTTTGATTTTGCGACGGAGATTGTAAAGATAGTGGTGGTGGTGGTGGTGGAAGAGGTAGAGCTGATCCAGCCATTGAAAAAGGAGATGATGAAGAAGAAGAAGAACAAAAGAGCCTTTACAGTGGCTCTGTTCTCTTCTCTATCTCTTTGTTTAATGATGATAAGAGTTTGTTTTGTTAGTTTTTTTTTTAATTCTCAGCCTACAAATTTTCTCAAATATTATCTGAAAAATATGAATTTCGTCACTGTGCAAATGCTATTTTGTTTATACTTTCTAAGCATATTCGAAAAAATTAAATCACAAAACAAAAGAGTAAATAAATAAGAAATCGACTTTTATGGACAGTGAATTCTATCGTTTCGGTAAAAAATAATTGTTAAGTGTTTGAAACAGATAGTGCAGAGTTCGTTTTCATGGTGCAATCTTCAGAGGAGTGGTCTGATTTCTGATGATCTTGTTCGTCTATGTGATTTTTTATCAGAGTTTTTTATTTCCTGCATTCTAAGATTGAATAATAAGCAAACAGATTGTTTATTTCAAAGATAGCTATTTTCTGAAACTCTTGAAAACTTCATTTGTAAATATATTTTTTTGAGTGTGGGCAGCCAATACTGGAGTATGTTTCTAATTTATAATGTTTGAAAAGAAAAAAAAAATCGACTTCATTCTGTCTCCGTAAAGTTTGGGCCTATATAATGGCTTATATATATTGGGCTCTAAGTTGCTTTAACATCTTTGATTCGGCCCAAACTTATAACCATGCATTCATGTTGGACAAAAACCAAATCCTTCAAAATTTTACTAAAAATGTAAGAAGTACAATGTATTTTCTTTTTAAATGCCAGTGAACATTATATATGTTCTCTTTCATATATATGAAAATACATGATTGTGTTATTTTGTTGGCTGAAAAATATTTACGAAATAGCTGGCATATATATCTTAGCTAGCCTCTTTAATTTTAAAACACTGTAAGGTTGATTAAGAAAAATACTAAATTATTATCATATATACTTATGTGTTAATGTACATGTGTGTTGTAAATGAATATGTGTCAGTCAGTTTTACCTGTTATCGAAAAACAGAAACACATCGTGTCAAAATTTTATTTCAAAGATAGCTAAATACAGCATAATAATAAAATTCAAATCCAGACAAAAAAATATATAGCAGACGTTATGAAATGACAAGTTGAAAAAATTGACAAGTCGTAACAAATATGTTTTTTTTACCTAGATTCGTGTCACAATATAGTAGAGTTCTGATAAGATTTTTTTTACTCTATTTATAATATCCCGAGTATGTTGGCTTCTTTGTCGTCTTGATGTGCTAAACGATACATTATATAATTGATTTTTTTGGGGGACCTTGCACAATTGACATCTCGTAAATCAATAATAAGAGATGAGACACAAAGACTAGTAAAAGTATTTGTAAAGAAGAAAATAAATTAGTACTCTTGTACAATATTGTGTTCCACAATGTGTTAAAAGTTCCCAAAAATCGATAAGAAAGGTCATCCTCTGCTAGCTTCTTTCACCAGAGTTTGACTCCACAAGGAAGCACAATTCACACGAGACTTGGAGACGGCATAAACTCTTTATGACTTGAGTGCGTTCTCGTATTCTATCTCTATTGCAAATAAATTTTGTGGGCATAAACCTTATTTTATTATAGAGGTAGCAAAGTAAATGGCCACTCTATTAAGTCCAACTTATAAAGTCAAATCCATTTGTAGAGGTTCAACATTGAAAATGCTTTTTTTTTTTTTGGTAAGTATTATAAAACAAATATAAATTGTACCTTAGGTTTGTTTTTGCAAATTTTCTCCAAAGTTACGTTGCCTGATCAGCAGATAATTCTTTTACAAGAGGAGGACACAAATTCTAATCAATCGATCAGACCAAGGAAAACTTTAGAAGAGATTCACGAAATTGGACATGGAATTGCAACATGAGTTTGGTGGAATACTCTTGAGGTAATAGAGTTGTAACATGGATATGGTGAAATACTCGGAAGTTGGAACATGTGGTGGTGATGAGGTAACATTGTTTAACAAAAAAAATGTGGTGAGGTAACATTGAAAAAAATGCCTTCTCTATAATGTAGAACTTTTCAAATATTAATCTTTTGAAGAATAGAATAAAAATAATATTCTCTTTTTATGATAAATTCGCACGCTTTAACTCATTTTGATCATAAATTTTGTTTGGTCCTTTCAGCATGCGGATTTATCATAAAAAGAGAATATTATTTTTGCTAAGACTTTTTTTTGTTTGATAAACCGTATAAGTTCTACATTTTTGATACATAGTTTTGTTCGATATTTGAAACCAACCGTTCATAATACCACATTTAAAACGTAAATCATCTTTTTTAAATGGACTCAAATCCATAAACTTTTTGTTACTGAAAGCCACTAGATCAAAAACCACTTGATATTTTGCTAAAACTTTCACAACGGCAACATTTGAGAAGTGTAAATGAAATATCAAAACGATTATCGCTTTCTTGTGTTCCCATTTTTTTTGCTCTTTTCTGAAGTGATGGACCGATGTGTCAATAAGAGTAGAACCTTAGTTCTAAGCCGACCATTAATTTTTTTCTTTTTAAATAATTGTCGTGGTTGTGAGAGGAACAAAGAGATGAATGGTGGAGTCACATGCATGCATGATATTTATTCACATTATCCATAATTCTCTTTTCTTTTGTTTTCTTTTAAGAGAACTAAATCTTTAGAAGCGACAGACTTCACGGGTTACACTGTTTTTTACTACCTGCCAAACTCTACCAGCCAGCTTGTAAACGCGTCCATAACTTTTTTTCGGGTTTTTTCATCATAAATAAATCGCAAGGACAAATTTATACTACTTTTAATCATGATTTTATTATAAAATTATAAAATAGTAGGTTTGTATACTTCGTACGTAGCTCTACAAATTTTGAATTAGATAATAAATCAGATTATATTTTGCGATATTGTCACTAGATGATGTTAAAATGAATATATGGTAAAAAAAAAATATGTTCAATAATAATTTTATTACAACTTATTTCCTTTTTTAGAAAGCAAATTTGCAGTTTTGCTATTTCAAATAGTGTGTGAAATTGTTGAGAAAAAAAATCATTGTTGAATTTTCCCGATCTTATACTATATTTAAGCTTTGATTAGTAGATGTTGACCTATTTACATTAATATATTGAGATCCTACTCTATATACGAGCATTTTCACTAGTATTATAGTATAACATTAATATTAAAAAGTTTTACATTGAGAATCATCATCAGTCACGGACGTCACTCAATCATTGAAAGAGCTGATGGTTAAAAAGGCACACTAAGATCATATCTTTCACAAGCGTGAGACGAAAAACCAAAGGAAACAACATTGAACTAGTAACAAAACCATAGTAAGAAACAGCTATTCACTTATTGTTCCCAAGTCTAGATTGGTTGTAATAGATCTATGTTAGAGTTAACCAATTCATAGTAATTCGGTTAAATAATTCATGATAGGGTTGTTGTTAACAAAAAAAAATATAGGATTAAAAGATTAGGGTTAAAATTGTTGTTTACTGTGATTGCATGATTGCCACCATAGTTAACTACCGTTAAATGCTTCAAACCTTCAAATGGCAACATATTAGATCATCAAATGATTCTAAAGTACTAATCTGGATTTTGGCTTGGAATTCTCGTTTACAAACAAATATTTAATACTGTTTCGATCGGAAAATTATTATGGGAAAGCTACATTCTCAATTATTGAAAAGTTTCAACATGTAATCTAATTTGTCTAGTAACCAACGGAAACCCTAATTAACTTGGTTCGAGATTTATCAACCTATATATATGAATATTTTGAATACGGTCTATCAAAGATTTGAGATTGTAACCAAAACTGATTCTCTTTTTTTTTTTTTTTGTATAGGTAGAGACATAAACTAACACCCAAAAGAAATTGCCTAAAATCCTTATTAAAAAGTGGACCTAATAATACGGCAGGAGCAAGAAGAAAAAGAGTGAGAAGGATGTCTCTAATTATATCTTGTGACTAAAGAAAAATAGAGAACGAGAGGTGTCTTTTAAGTCAAATAATAATGACAAAATTCTCTCATAATTTGTCTACCCAGTGGCCATTACACTACAAAAACCTTTGGATGCTCCCATTGTTTTCAACCCAATAAATTACAAAATGACTTGCCAAAACATTAACAAGGTTTAGTTTATAAGTGACTAGTAAACGATTATAGACTATGCATTCTCTAATGTTAATACACTCACGCTTGAGCATGTCGGTACGTACATTTCTCTGATTTACGCGTTTGGTTTTATGATATTTACTATATTAGATATTTTAGCAACTTAATTAAATCTGAGATTTAGAATAATGTGCAAGAAATGATTCAAGTGATTGCATTTTTCTAAACGCTAAATTTGACAAATAGCAAAATACATACAATTAATTTTATGGAAATACGTGCAAAAAATCACAATGGAGATATATCCTTGTACACATATATCGTTTTAATGTTGATAATCGTTTCTTTCGAAACAAATAAACATATAAGACAATAATTAAGCGAAATTTTATGCTGACAAATCTATCTTATAGTTGTGGTTTTTTTTCCTAAATATTTTCACTCGATCGTACGTTATATATTGGCTTATAAGTACCATAAATGAGTATGTCCAAGAAATTCAAAAATAAAATAAAAAGTTTTTTTTTGTCGGAAAATTAAAAATTTAGTATGAATTGTTTTTTTTTATAACCAGAAACTTCATGGTTTTGGCAATAATCAGTTTTCGTTAATAAATAATATTTGTGGTTGATGGACAAAGCGTGAATTTTCTTTTTATAAACAGAATATTTTGGATTCGAATTCAGGTATAGTGGAACTGAAAATTGTTCTTTTCTTATTAGTAATCTAACCGTGCTTACTTAAGTATTACAATAAATGATCATTGTGTCATTAAAGTGGAAGAAACATAAAAAGATCCTCTAAACATTAACACAACCTATCCAAATTTAAAGCTCAAATAAGTCTCTGCAAGATTCAAAATTTTGTATAAAAATCACCTTTGGGTACGCCCAAAAGAAACTCAAACATTTGGATGAGACAAATATATGCCAACTAAGGAAAGTGTGGCAAAACCCTATGTTTTCTTTTTTTGTAATCAAGTGAACTAATACGGCATAATCAAATCCAGTTTCAATTATCTAAATATCAATTTGGCGCTTACAATTATTATATTATATACAAATAAAATATCTTATAAGAATTGTTCTATAAAGAGTACACGTACACTCATGTATCTACTTACTCACTCCTTCCACAATCTCAAACCCGCATTCTAAAAAAATGGGGTCTCGCACACAAAACCTCTCCTTTCTCGTTCTCCTCCTCCTTGGCCTCCTCGCCGTGTCCTATGCTTGTGACTGTAGTCCTAAACCATCACCAGCCCCTCACAAACCGCCAAAACATCCCGTTAAACCGCCTAAACCACCTGCCGTCAAACCACCTAAACCACCGGCAGTAAAACCGCCAAAACCGCCCACCGTCAAGCCCCCCCACCCTAAACCACCCACCGTCAAGCCCCCCACCCCTAAACCACCCACCGTCAAGCCCCCCCACCCTAAACCACCCACCGTTAAACCACCCACCCCAAAACCTCCAACAGTTAAACCACCCACCCCAAAACCTCCAACCGTTAAACCACCCACCGTTAAACCGCCTACCGTCAAACCGCCACATCCTAAACCACCCACCGTCAAACCACACCCTCCCATCAAACCAAGCCCACCCATAGTAACCCCACCGACACCAACCCCACCCATAGTAACGCCACCAACACCAACCCCACCCATCATAAAGCCTCCGGTACCAACACCACCTGTGGTAACGCCGCCAATACCAACACCACCCGTCGTAACACCGCCAATACCAACACCACCCGTCGTAACGCCACCAATACCAACACCACCCGTCGTAACGCCGCCAATACCAACACCACCCGTCGTAACACCGCCAACACCAACACCACCCGTTGTAATGCCACCAGCGCCATGCCCACCACCGCTATCTCCTCCTACAACACCTTCCGTACCACCAACGCCTCAGCCAGAGACTTGCCCAATCGACACGTTGAAGCTAGGTGCTTGTGTGGACGTTCTTGGAGGTTTGATTCACATCGGGCTAGGGAAAAGCAATGCTAAGGCAGAGTGTTGTCCGGTTTTGGGAGGTTTACTTGACCTAGACGCAGCCGTTTGTTTATGTACCACCATTAAAGCCAAACTTCTCAACATCAATATCATTCTCCCCATTGCTCTTGAGCTTCTTCTTGATTGTGGAAAAACTCCACCACCTGGCTTCAAGTGTCCTTCTTAATCAATGTAGAGTGTTGAGAAATATCTGGACGACTCCGAAGGTTTCGTTGTTTCAAGAATTTCTTTGGTTTCATGATCTCTTTGGTAATGAGAAGTTAGTTTGCGTGTGTGCGACCTTTTGTTACATATTTCAGTTGATACAATAAAAGAGGTTGTTTGTGTTTGAGATCTCAGTTTCTTTGTTTTTCAAGTTGTGTTGTACTTTTAAGAAGAAAAATGTAAAACGATAAAACTTTTTTTTAAATATAAACAAGTTTGTATCTGCCTAATCTTGTTTTTATGTACATATGTAGTTAACGTACGTTGCGGGGTAAAACAAATGTGATTTTTATAACACATGCAGGCGTTGTACTGATGCATAGGCCTTGCACAGCGCAGCTACTGACCAAGTACATGTGTATAAATATCGCTGTCTACACGTATATCCCATGCTAAGCAAAATATTATTATATTATATCAATACTTTTCTCCAAATGCTTGATAAATAAGATGAATCATACTATAGTCTCTATAGATATGATTACGAAATTTGACATATGTATTAAAAATTAAAGAAAAGGTAGTGCCTTCTATTTTAGAGTTTAATAATATCTTGTATATAAAGTAACAATTATCCACACATAACAAAACTCAATATTATATACGATACAATATATTTACGTATTTTTATATAAAAAGATACTGTCTGTTTGACTGTTTCGCCTATCGGGGATGAAATTTATATGTATGTATATGTATACATATGCTTGCATAGTTTTTTTTGTTCAAGGTATATCCTCAATGATATGCGTATAAATACATCCACGTAATGTGAACCATGTATAAATATCTGGTTTTTTTTTTTTTTTTTTTGGCGAACGATATATATATCTAGTTAATAACGTAATATGTCTAATATTATTCCATTAGTTTATAAATATTTGAACTTTGGGCTATAAGAAAAGACAATAAAAATATTAAATCAACAAATAAAGATAAAATATTAACAGTTGGTAAAAACTAAAAAAGAGAAATATAATTTACATACGGCGATCTCTTTTATCCAGGATTTTCACTACAATGGATCAGTAGTATGACCATAAGACAAAAGGTTATGTGGACCACAAAAAAAAAAAAAAGAAGATATACAACAGAAATTTCTCTTATATTGGGCTTCATTTTATTCATTGGGCTTTCACAGTAGTCCATTAAGTATACATATTTGGGCCTAATCGGAAAAGCAGAAATTTCTCGTTTTTTATGTTTCTGTCTTGTAGAATAAGTTCACATCTCAGAGTCAGAGGTCGCCTTTTATCGAGCAAGTTCTCTGCAAAATCATAAGAACCCAAAAGAGAGTGAAACGAATCCTTCTCAGGTAAAATTACTGATTCTGTTCTTCAATCCAATTGTTTCTCATCCTTCTTAACTCCTAAACTTTACGGAATCTGAGAATCTTCGCGTTTACTGTATGAATTTGAGTTGATGGATCTGTCTTGAACGCAGTGTTTGCTATGAAAGCTTCAAATTTTTGATAGAATTAGATAAACCCTAGCTAGATGAGATTCTGGGGAATGTAATTCTGTTTAGTTTTTAGGGCTTTTTATATAGTCTACCGGTGATTGAATTCCTTATAGGTATAGGTTTCTTCGCTTTTTCTCATCTCTGTTGTGATTGTGATTTCATTTCAATGGTTTGTGTTGATCTCAAAGTAACAGTGATTGATAAAGCTAATTGCTTTACTCTAGATGATTTAACCTGGTTGTAATCTGAATTAATCGGGTGAGTTGATAGCTGTGATGTCAAAGCCCTAATTTTGGGTTCTCAGAACTGGTCTTGTGTCTTAGGGAAGAATGAATTAGTGTCAATGCTTTGTTTGCAGTAGTTTTTTTTATGCAAAAGCAGATGCAGCTACAGAACTTTGCTTTCAGATTCTCTAATTGTAATGAGCCAGCATATTTCTTTTGTAACCATTGAGGTTTATTCTCTGAAAAGTTTTTTTTTTCATCATAATCTAATGTATGAAACTTGAAAGATTCGGTTTTTATCTCACTTACATTTTTCGATGCTTTCTCGTTCTTGTTAAAAATATATTGTTTAACAAGAACGTTTCATAGTTGGCTCAGTTGTTTAAGAATAGCATTTGATCTTGAATATTTTTAACTTCTACTAATGCATTTGTTTGGTACTGGTGCAGTTGTTGAAAAATGTCTCGGAGATATGATAGTCGTACTACAATCTTCTCGCCTGAAGGTCGTCTCTACCAAGTTGAGTACGCTATGGAAGCCATTGGAAACGCTGGTTCTGCAATTGGAATCTTATCCAAAGACGGTGTTGTGTTGATTGGTGAGAAGAAAGTCACTTCAAAGCTTCTTCAAACCTCAACCTCAACTGAGAAAATGTACAAGATTGATGACCATGTTGCTTGTGCCGTGGCTGGTATAATGTCTGATGCTAACATACTCATCAACACGGCTAGAGTCCAAGCTCAACGTTACACCTTCATGTACCAAGAGCCTATGCCGGTTGAGCAGCTGGTTCAATCTCTCTGTGACACAAAACAAGGCTACACACAATTCGGTGGTCTTCGTCCGTTTGGAGTCTCCTTTCTTTTTGCAGGATGGGACAAGAACTATGGTTTCCAGCTATACATGAGTGACCCAAGTGGGAACTATGGTGGTTGGAAAGCTGCAGCCATTGGAGCAAACAATCAAGCAGCTCAGTCTATTCTGAAACAAGACTACAAAGATGATGCAACCAGGGAAGAAGCGGTCCAGCTTGCTTTGAAGGTTCTGACCAAGACAATGGACAGCACAAGCTTGACATCTGAGAAGCTAGAGCTTGCTGAGGTGTTTCTGACTCCATCAGGCAATGTTAAGTACCATGTTCACTCGCCTGAGTCGCTCACCAAGCTCTTGGTGAAGCATGGTGTGACTCAACCCGCTGCTGAAACATCCTGAGCCTAAAAGTATCTCTGGTCTTATCCGTCTGGTAAGGTGTTTCGGCTCTATGTTTGTAGTTCTCTGTTTTACAGCTTTCCTTTGGCTTGAAGTTAAACTATGGCGATGAAAACTAGATTTGACAATGTTATGAATTTATCTCAAGTTATTGTAGTTGAAATATTATCTCGTAATTTTAGATATTTGAATGTGTTAAATATATTTTATTCATATTTGTTTACGGTTAGTCTGAATTTCTTCAATTTATTTACTTGAACACAAAGCATTCTTCTTGTCGTTTTTAAAGAAGTAAACGCAAGTTTACGATGAGAATCTTGGAACTACAAAAGAGTAACGTTTAAGGAAGAATAGAATCACTATTCTGGATTTTTTGGAGTTTGTTAAAATCCAGTAAACTTAAACAAAGGAAAGATAAATACTTTGAGAAATAAATACATTGTAATTTATAATTTGACTTCTTAAGCTCTCTCTATCACTCTTATGTACAAAATTTATCATAAAACTAATCAAGAACAAAGCTTAGGAAGCGATCTGTTACTTCCTCTGCTTGAGTTTTTGGATCTCTTCTTGATAACTTCCATTTGATTCTGCATTTTCAAACAAGCTCTCTCCAATTCCATTACCCTCCATTGAATCCCTTCAATATGTTCCTTCAGTTTCTCGTTATCTCCTGAAATCTCAACCTTGTCTACTCGGAGTATGAGCTGCTTCTGTTGTTGTTGTTGTTCATCTGGTGTTTCAATCGCCTGAAACTTTGCGTTACGCGAAATGTGTGCTCTTGATTTTCCTGAAAGCTTCTCGTAACTCAAAGTTCTTATCAAGTTGAGTTTTTCTCCATTGGTTAATCCTGTGTGAGCCTGAAACAAGCCAAGAAACTGTTACTAAGTGTGATAGAGATCAAAACTTTCTTTTACCTTTTTTGAGTTTGAGAAACATACCTCGAGATACATATCGATAGCGCGATAGATTTCTTCGTGTGATTCTCTAGTTGAATCTGGAATAAGTGTGAGGAGAGACATAAACTTTGAAGGTTTCAAGCAAGGATCAGCTGCTACTTCAGCTATGTACTGATCAATCAAGCTTGAGACTTTCTTCAGTTGTGATCCTCTTCTTTCTCCATCAAGGAAAGCGTTTGCGAATCTAAGAACAAGATTCACATAGTACAAATGACTCGATTTCGATGGAGATGGAACAAGAAGATTGTCAAGTGTTGCTTGATCCAATTGATGACCAATCATAAGCTCCAGCTTATACATACAGCTTTTGCTAATGTTCAATCCAAGAGCAAGCCTCAAAACCCCGAAAAGGCTCTTGTAAGGGACACAACTTCGATCCAAGACGTAAAGAGTATCAATGATGGTTTCAAGAATCTTTCTTTTCTCATTAGAAGCCACTGAGCAAAACTTGACCTTCTGGTAATAGAACAAGAACCTACTTATCACAAGATTATCGAATTTCCTCGATACCATCAGCTTCAAGAACGTTTCAACCAAACCAGGACTTAAAACAAGAACTTCATCAAACCACCACGTTAACCGAACAGAGCTATTCTTGAAACTCTCTGTACTCTTACTATCACAAGAAAACCGAAACAAGCTACTATCTGGTGAACAAGCAGAAGCAGCACTAGAAGGACTCACTTCAACGGTTAAATACAGCTTCTCCACAAGCGCATCCATCAATCTCCCAGCTAAAGAATCAGCTTCAGACGATGTTTCAACTTCTTGACACTGTTTTAAACCAAGAAGAAGCTCAGGCCAAGCCCAATACCGAATCTCTTCCATACACTTCTTAGTTTGTTCCAAGACTTTAGTAACTTCCAAGAACTTGGCAGCACAATGCCACAAGACTACATTCGAAGGCATCACAGTAAATTCACCACTTCGATAACAAAATCTCGATACAAGCTCGAAACTTTCCGCTCCACCGGGGAAATCATTAAAGATCACCTTGAAATTCCCATTAGAACAAGTAGATTTCCCAATAAGTTTCCTGAATGTTCCAGAATATGCACATATGATTTGCTGCATGTAAAAAATACAAACAACTCATAAGTCATATGATGATTGTAAAGTTAAGTTTTTTTGAGTATAATCTTGAAAGACCCACAAGAGAAAAGTTCAAACTTTACTGTTTCTGTGAAGGAATAAAGGCAAATAAAGAGTGATGAACAATTATTACAAGACATTAAATATCAACTACAAAAAGGTCTCTATGTCTCCAATCATGTAAGTAAGAACAAAAGGGGAAGTGAATAGTAATCCAAGAAAAATACAAATTGAGCAAACATATTCTTGAGAATTAGAGAGCAAAAAATTGTTTGATTTTACAGAGAAATATGGGAGAAAGTCAGAAGAACAAGTAAGAACAAAACAAAATGCAATAAATGGTGATGGAGACATATGCTTCATTACTAAACTTAACTGAAACTTTGAGTCTAATATGAGATTTACAGATTCCAAATTAGTGGAATAAAAAGGAAAAAACAAAATTTGTGTGCCCTCATTTTAAGGCAATTCGGTGAGAGGATATTAAATGCTGAATGTAGCAGAGTTACACACAATACATGAGCCGTAATATTATTATCACAGAATCAAAACAAAACATACACAAAACCAAAAAAGTTATTTTTAAAAATTACACAAATTAGAACTTTTTCTAAAAATCAACATTGAACACAAGAAAATAATTAAACTATAAGGAAATATGGAGAAACCCAGATAAGAAAAAGTGAAAATAACATTGAGAAACAGTGAAAGTTTTGATTTTTGAGCCTAATTTAGCTGTATATGTAGAAGACTGTTATATAGAAGAAAGAAGAAGAAGAAAGAGTTACCTTATTGAGAAAGATAGTTTCTTCTCCATTGATATCTACTTCAAGATCAGAACAAGCTTCCATAGCAAAAAACGAGAAAGATAAGATTATCTCTCTTTCTTGATTTTTCTCTCAAAAGGAAAAGAAATGTAACAGAGTAACAGAGTAACAGAGAGAGAGATGTGGATTTATGCTTGAGAAGAGAAAGAAGACAAAGAGCAAAGAAGCTAAGATAACTTTTGTTTGTTTTCTGATTGTCAGGATTTGTTAAGTCTTCTCTTCTCTTTTGGTGTCTGTCAAGTCAATTGGTGTAGCACCCACAAATTTTGGTGGTGGGTTTTTATTATTTCTTCATGGAAAAACAAAATTTTTTTGGGAAATATTGAGAGAGTTAAACAAAAGAGACCAAAGCAACAAAGGCGTGTCCAAACAAACACCACTCTGTTCACTGTTTTAGTAGAAGAGAGAGAGATATGTGAAATGGTACTGATTCTGACATTCTTGCTAATAAAACAATTTTATTTTATTTGTTATTAAAATTTGATAAAAGGATATTTTGTTTATTTCCGTACAATAATAATATAAAGTTTATATTGTTAGTATTAAAAGATTTATGCCAACACATTTATTTTTACCTTTTGATCAGAGCTGATCAATCAGTAATTAATCATTTATTTTTCCAGGTAAATTATAAATTAGTTTAAGCCAAAATGGTGAAGCTTTCTAGGCTATATATGTTCCTTTTTTTCTTCATCATGCTGTATTTATTTATCTTTATAATCAACTTTTTAGTTATTTTGGATTATTTTATCTCATGAAGTATAGACTAAACTTGAGTGCGAATCGCGAAGTGGTCAAAGAAAAAAAAACGGATTCGATAGAAATGAGAATTTTCGTATAAGATGCTTTCATATCAAAGATATCTTTGTTTTTTTTAATTAAAACAGTAATATTCTGTTTTCAGGTGATAAAATAGCTTTCAGGGAAAAGTTGGATTCGACATATATGGTATAACAAACTAATATTCCATTTTTTTTCTTAATATGAATAATTTTGAGACGAAATCTGAAAATTTGGAGAAAACTTGAATAATCCTTCTTGTTTATAGTGTGATTAATTAGCATTAAACAACTTATGAGGAGGCAGCATATATATATTCCCATGAAATGTTGATATGTATTATAAATTTTAGGTGTTTTGCTGATATTATGGGAAAGTGATGTCACTAACAACTGAATGGAATAAGTATTTACAATTTTACAGGACGAGCCGAACGAACCTACTTGGCCTCTAGGTGTAGGAGGATTTAGGCTTTATAGTCTGATTTGGGCAATAAGCCAATCAATTTTCTGGTTGACCAAAAAAAAAAAAAGCCAATAAATTTTCTAAAACCATATAGCCAATGTTGTTTATATTTTCATAACTAATTCAAAAGATTGTGTCTTAATGGTTATGATGGCAGGCTTTTGCGACAGAGGTTAGTGAATTAAAAGCATTAAACAATGTTTTCTAAACTTCAAGTTGATGTATGAATTAGAGAGAATAATGAAAAATGGATTTCTAGCAACTTGTAAATAATACTCTCTTTTTTCTTTTATAAATTCATGTGCTTTATTGGTTAGATGCATATACTTCTGTGTTCAATAAAAAGAAGTGATGTTTGTGACCCAAAATATATAAATTTTAATTTTGGCATAAACCCAATGATCCATAAATTGAATCGAGATATAAGATATTGTTTTTTATAATGATATAAAATATAAGATATATATTGTTAATATGGGTGTATACACAACTGATCGAACTTGATATACTTTGGGTAAAAAAAAAAAAACTAAAAACAAATATTTTACTTAAATATAGATTTTTCAAATCTCGCTCAATCGTAATCTTGTATCTTTATTTTCAATTAAATACCAATATACAAACTATTAATTACTCGACCCGACCATAACAAAATTTGTACTACTATGTGGACCAAACTGGATTTGATCAAGATTTCTTCCTAAATTCTGAAAATCAGTCTGAACCGATCTTCTCGTATTATTTCTAGTTTTATTATTTAAAAAAAAAATTAATAAGAAGTTTATCAAAGATACAAAACCAGTAACATATAATAATAATAATTTTCTTTTTTGATGATGACATGCAATAATTTACTATCAATATAATTCTTTATATATGAAAAATATGTAATATCAATTTCCACAAATCAAAATCATATATTGTTTATTACGTGAAATGGCAAAAACAAATAGTTAAAATACTATTAAGCAAATAGCCAAAAAAATGAATTGTTTAATAAACGGGGCACGGCCACAATATAAGCGATAAAAGCCTAAAAATGTGAAAGTATTTTTAACGAAAACAAAAATAATAAAAATAAAAATCATGAAGTGTGAGGTGTTCAACTGCTCATGCACTAAAGCTCTTAACGAAAGAGCCATGGAACGGGGCTCACGTGACTTACTCTCTGACACTTTTACCCCCATATATAAAATGTATTTACAACTATTGGTGTATCTGGCCCATTTGAGGGCCCAACAGTATGAACTACTTTTCAGAGCATTGGGGAAAATAGCTTGTATTTCGGATAAGCTAATTTTTGGTGTAAAATATATAGTAAATCGAATTTCAGTCCAAACCAAAACGCAAAGAACGAACCTCTATTTAAAACCAAATCAAGGCAAAATTTGGTTAATTTTATTTTTGTACTATTCAAAATCTGTAGAAAAACTACATTATTGATTGTAGGTTCTCTTTTACATTGGTTATTGATTTTCTAAACTAAAAAAAAAAAATCAGTTGACAGAGTGGATTTTAAATGTTAAGGTGCTTACGTGAGATACCAATATTGGTTACGTGATGTAAAACCTAATAAAGTGATTCCAATCATACCATTATACGTTAGGGGGAAAAGGTTCCTCCACTATACTATACCTTATCAAAATTCATTTTCTAAAAATCTTAATTCACATAGAAATTGATATAGTAATAGTAATACACCAATATACATAGAAATATGGAACCAACAACGGATCCCAACTTTTTTTTCGGTTCTGTTAAACTAATCTAATGAACCCTTTGCATTAAACCAGTAATATATATACACGTCATATGTGTAGTGTAGCGGCCACGTCGGTTCATATGTTTTTTTTTGTCTTTTTTACGGGATAAAAAGGAGTTTGTGGTCACATATAACAAAAATCCCAGCTTTGGATCATGTGGTCACATATCTTACCTTTTGCTTGAATCTGTTTTGGAGGGATTCTTATTCTTTTGTTCCTTCGCATTTTAAGATTATGAAAACGTATGATCATTCCTCACACAGTTACATAAAAGTTGTTAAAACACACACCCTTCTCACCAACTCTTATGTTATTGTAGTATAACACTTGACAATAAAAACATTCCACGTTGTGATTTTTTCTTACATGTATTCATTGCTCATGAATCATGTGACATGATACTATTTAACTCGGTACTGAAGTCTAAAGAAGCTGGATTTAAACCAAGGTAATATAGAATAGCATCATAGCAGAGACCATTGAATTATTAGCATCCCTCGAGCATTGCATATTTCAGTTCTAATAATCATATGTACTTAACATCTCGTAATATGTATTTGTGGGGATGGTTTTACTTGATGTGAGAATGTTATATGAATTGAATATTCTTTTAGTATAAGATTTGTCAAAGGATTTGGGAAATGCGACGAGAAAAAAAGGTTTTGGGAAATGTATTCCTTTCTCTTTTTAAACCAGAGCAAAAGGACTACAACTAAAAAAGAAGAAGAAAAAAAACTATGAGAAAATTGTTTTAGTAACACAGAAATTAAAAATTTGAAATGTCTAGATGATCTCTCTGTTCTTACAAGTTGCTGCGACTGCGACAGAGCAAAAAATTTCCGATGGAGACCATATAACTAAAATAGTCACTAAAAATGGATACAAGTGTTGTCCGTGATGTTTTTCAAATATAATCGCTGCAAATTCTAGCGACACTTTTCATATGTAACTTGATCACTGTAGTTATATATTGTCTCCATCGGAAATATTCTATGTTATGTGTATAGTTTACATAGTTTTGAAAAGGTTAATTTTGTCGAAGGTTTTTGAGAAATTTGCATTTTACTCTTTTTAAACTGAAGAAAATGCATTTCGAGCATTGATCGAAAAATATTGTATCAACGAAGGATATAACTATATTTAGTGGGCCTCTTGGCCCAAGTAATAACAATTATTGCATTCGGGTTAAACATATAAAAGATGAGCTTCTTCGGTCACAGTTACCTCATATAAATGATGCTATTTCTAGTGAACTTAGACTAAATTTTTTTTTTAATCATTTTTGTTGTCCATCAGACTGAAGAACCGTTCGTGACCCTAAATGGGTTGTTTCAGAAGGTCAAAGTCCATACTTTTAATGGACTCAGAAGTCTCAGACTAAAAAATTTGGTACAATGGTTACAAAACAGACGATCCATTTTACAAGCAATGTGGACATAAATCATAAGGCTCAGTCTAATTTATATTCCTCCGATAATATTAGTTACGGTCTTCGTTCTCAAATCCACATCTAATTGTTCTAGTTTTTTAAACAATTTGTTTGTTACAATCCCGAATCAAGTACTGGAAAAACATTTTACCAGAAACTTTAGCAGTGTGAACACGTGGCTATGCCCCCAAAACCTTTTCAGTAATATCATTACGATGGCCAAATCCGTAAAATCAGAATTTGTTTCGCTACCTGACAAATATTCCTGTCCCTGGGATCTGTATCATCTTGATCCAACGGTCAAGATTAATTCAGTACAAACCTGAAAACTGTCTGGCGAGAGGAGAGCAACAAACAGTCGACAAAAATCGCCGCCCTCTCTGCCCCACCCAATCACCATATTCCACGTGTCTTCCTCTTTTAAAATCATTTCTTTAGTTTTTCACTCCACCCAATCATCACTCTCCACGTGTCCACCTCTCTTTATATTCTCTTCTTCCTCCTCTCTCTCGCTGACTCGCTTCGTTCTCATTTCTTCTCTTCACCGGAAAAAATGGACGAGTTTGATTCACTCTCCGATTTACCACCACTTCCTCAAGAGTATAAACCAATGGACTATTACAAAAACTCAATCATCACTCCTCCTTCACCTCCACTCGAATCCTTAGCTCCATTCCCACATTCTGACTTCACCTTCTCCGACTTGCTTCAACAACAACAGCTTAACGCCGCCGAAGCCTTCTTCCCGGAATCAAATCATCTCTCTGTTGTTGACTCGTTCTTACTCGACTCATCTCTATCTCTACTAAACCGTCACCATCTCACCGAGTCAGCTCAGTTTCAACAGCTCTTCATGTTACCAGATCTCAAATCTCTCGAAGAAACAACCACCGCCGTCGAAGATACAAAAAAGAATCCGCCATTGTTTCTATCTCTTTCTCATCCGGAGGTGAAACGTCGTAAGATTCGTGGCTCATCTTCATCTTCAACCTCTGGATCTCCTCCAATGGAAAACAATGTTACCAGAAGGAAGAAGATCTCTGATAAGATCAGGTCTTTGGAGAAACTCATGCCTTGGGAAAACAAAATGAGTTTGGCTATGGTTTTAGAAGAATCTTACAAATACATAAAGTTTCTTCAGTCTCAGATCAATGTTATGAGTTGGATGCCTTTTGACTCTGTTTACAACACTGCCGGAGAAGTTGGAGATTCCGATTTGCTTAACTCGCTTACTCGGCAACAGATTCTTCAGGTTCTGGCGAACTCACCAGGTTCACGAAACTTGCTTGCCACGCGTGGTGTTTGTGTTTTCTCTTATGAACAGTTGCTTACGCTCAAGTCAATATCGAGAAACTTCTGAAACAATGGACGGTGATGAAGATTGAAGACGACACTAAGAAAAAAATCGAAGCTTTCTTTCTTAACTCTGTTTTTACCCAAAGAAAAAAACTCTGTTTTTTTTTTGCATTTTTTGCTTTTCGTTTTCTGAAATGATCGTAGAAGCTATATTATGTTTAATGGCTGTGAAAATTGAAGCCATTGTTTTGGATTTAAGGTTCAATGTACAAAAGTTTTGGATTGATTGATGATATCTATATGAACTTAGAAAAGAACTTTTGCAAAAAACTGTGAATCTTTTAACATTTCATAGAGATTGATGAAATACAATAAGTTTATTCCCAACATAAAACGATTCCATCAAAATGTCAAAACACATTAATCATTACCTCAAGGATTGTGATTTCCACTTGAGATAAAAGCTCTCAAGGAAGAAGAATGTGATGTGTGTTAAATGTAACAAACCTTACATTACAATAAGACTAAGTTGTCACGGCCACATTTGAGACGACCATTTTCTTCATCTATATCCATTGCGAATAAACATCAAATTGCACAAAGAGATTCTGAAATTTTTAACTTGAGGGTTCTTTAAAGCTACAAACTTTTAAAAGATCAGCTCTACAAAACCGGATTTATCCACACAAGGTTGCGTTGAATTCGATCGGATTGGTTCGAAAATAGTTCTGAAAAAACAAAAGACCAAGACTTGGTATACAATGAAGAAGATTCAGATTGACTTGAGCATGATTCACCCTTCAATCCATCGTTGCCATCAACATTATAACAAAAACATCATCTTGTTTAAGTTAGTCCTCAAGATAGATCAGTCTTTGATTCAAGATAAAACATCAATCATAAAAACATATGCATTTAACACCTTATATAATACCATCACAAGCCTTTTGGTTTTGCTTGACCATATATCATCAACTGGTAACTCGAATTTAACACCTTATACAAACATATAATTGATTCTTGCATGAGACAAGTTCGATTCAAGAAAATCATTGATCTCCTTAAGCGCATATCAGTTTCCCTAACTTTGACAAGATTTTATGAAAATATATGGGACTAAAGGAGAGAGTGATGATGATTGTGTTTGTGTGTCAATTTATTTATATATCTTAAAAAATATGAAATGTTTTTTAAAATTTCTTCAGCTGACGTGAAGAAATTTTAAACCGGTTTTAGAGAGGAAGATAAAAGCAAAACCAAAACAAAATATGAACAAATTAACGTAACCAAATGTGACATCTTATTATTATATGAGTTTTTAAGAAAAGAAATTTACAAAGATAAAATTAAATTTAAAGCTAATGGATTATGGTGGTGTTGTAGTCTTGTAGATATTCATGGGGAGAAATTGGTGGCAGAAACTACTTCAAATTCGATCTCTATTTTCAAAGAGCCCTCCTTGTCTAAGTAAGCCTCCCGAAGTTGATCTAAAGACATAAAGTGTTGGCAACCCCAGACTTTAATTCGATCAGTGTACCGGCTGTTTTTAACTACAATAAAACAAAATATAATCTCTAATGAATATTTAACTTAGTTTTTATCAAAAAAAAAAAAGAATATTTAACTTAGTAGTATTAATTAATCTCATCAAGTGCTATTTAACTTACGGTTTCCTATCACGTGAAGGTGTCCAAATGGGTCGAGAACTCGAAAATCACCTCGCGTGTTAATCTGCTCACCGGCCTTCATTGTTTCACAATCAGCTAAATACAGATGGATGGATAAAGATTTGAAATATGTTGTATTATAGGCCTTGGGATACAACTTTATAACCCTATAAAAACATTACAATCGTTATTAGTATATATATATATATATAGACATAATGATCGATGTTATTCAAGACATAAAAAAAAGTAACAATTTTATATGGTTTATGGTTTATTTACTCACCAATTTCTTCCTCATACATAGCACTGATCTTTCAACTTAGAGAATTTGTTGACCGTCCAAGAGAACTTTGGACTCGAGGGTTTTTGAGAGAAAGAGACAACTTCAAAATTGGCAAGTGGAATCATCACATCAACACCAAACTCACATTGATCTCCCTCGAAGACATATCCGTTTTTAGGATCATTGAATGTATCAAGCGGAAGCACTTGCGGAAATCCCCACACCGGTCTTAGTGCATTGAACTGTTTCCCTTCAACATCTGGATGATACTTATAATTCATCAATAAACATAAACATATATATATATATAACAATAGAGATATGAAAGTTGTACGAACCTTGAATAGTAAAATATTTGTTTTCTTTCTTATTGTAGACAAAGAAGGTGAGATATGCAAAAACCTTGGATGTGGCGAGGCTTGTGCTATCTAATTCAACATACATTGAAATAAATCCGCTGCCGTTGGATATACAACGAGTCTCCTGATTTTTACACACGCTGCAAATGGTTGACTTAAATTAATAAGTTGAAAGAGCTGAATGAGCATTTATCTAATATTTTATCAATTGAGATAAATAAGTTGAAAAAATGGTTCAATCCATTCAGCTAAAAAAATTGAACAAATGTACAAATTATAAAGAGAAAGTGTTCAACTCATGCATCTACTATTTTGGAGTTGAAAGAGTTGAATGATAAACAGCAGCGGATTTATTTCAATGTATGTTGAATTAGATAGCACAAGCCTCGCCACATCCAAGGTTTTTGCATATCTCACCTCCCTGGCCCATGGGCCGCCAAACAATATGCCTATAAAAAAAACTTTCTTGTTACCAATATGACATCACCAATTGTTTCTAAACATGATATTTCCTTTTTTATAAGTAATTTTTTTTTTGTAAAATGAATTAATTCTAAAGTTTAATAGAAAAAAAAACCTTTAAAAAGTAAATATAAATTGGTGGATAATGGACCTAGTGGGCTCTGCCAGTTTCCTTTTAAATTTGGTAGTTAATAGCAAAACCTCGTATATAAAAAGGACAATTGTGGGAATTTTTAATCAAACATTGATCTTTTATTAGAAACCCTAAGTTTCTTCTTTCTCTCCAAGTCTCTTCGGATTCCCTTGTGTTTATCGAAGATGAGTAACACATTCTTGGACGCAAAAACGTCATCGTTAAGAGAACATCCTCCTTCCTCATATCTCATCAAGTTTGAGAATATCACACAACTCAGTGATGAACTCAACGATGTCAAATACGAATCTCGTCTTTTCCCAGCCGGCGGGTACAACTGGTATGTATATATTTACAGTTCACAACTCTTTTTTTCACTAATTGTTATAGCACCATGTATATATATAATCTGATTTATATTCGATCTGATTAATTGAATATGTGATTTTATCATATCCTAGGGAAAGAATTGACCCATATTTTTTGTTACCCTATATAATTTTGTTCGCTATGTTTTTAGGAGATTGATCATATATCCAAAAGGAAACGAAACCGACCAAGGAAGTGGATTTATTTTAATGTATGTGGAGATTGATAGCACAAATCTCATGTCCACACCACTAACTGAGGTGTCGGCATATCTCATATTCTTTGTCTACAACAAGAAAACAGACAAATAT
Organism: Cardamine occulta; assembly: GCA_028015245.1. Taxonomy (NCBI): domain Eukaryota; kingdom Viridiplantae; phylum Streptophyta; class Magnoliopsida; order Brassicales; family Brassicaceae; genus Cardamine; species Cardamine occulta. The sequence goes on along the minus strand of CM051370.1, from coordinate 9,161,755 downwards.
TTTACTATTAAAGGTTTGTATATCTAATATATGCAATGATCACATTTTTATATTCAATATATTTATATTGCTAAAAAATCTTTTCCATTTAGTAATTAGTTTTCTGTATGTTAACATTTATTTTTCTTTTTCTTTACTCATCAACAATATATGTGTACACACTCTCACAGATACAGAACTGAAGCGGTTCAATGCATTAAGAAGGGTGTGGGGATTGTCTCAAGTGCTTTCGCTTGAAACTTTCAATGACCCTAAAAATGGATATATATATCTTTGAGGGAGATCAATGCGAATTTGGTGTTGATGTATTGGTTGCTCCATCCCTAACCAAATGGGAAGTCGTCTCCTTTAATCAGAAAATCCCCAATCCCAAGTTCTTGTGGACTCTCAAGAAATTTAATGAGTTGAAAGAGAATTTTTATGATTCAGACAAGTTTATTATAGGAGGAAAGCAATGGTGGGGAGTCTAAGAAAAATTGTTTGCTTTGAGTAATATTAGTATATATGCAGAAAACATACGCATCTAATATTAATATTTGTTCAAATATTGTTCTATAGGTTTTTGAAGCTGCATCCAAGGGGCGGCGATACTAGAGAAAAAGGCAAATCAATATCCATTTATCTGTATACAGTGTACAATGAGACACTAAACGAAGATGAGAAAATCTACACGCGAGTACATCTTAGACTTGTAGATCCTCGTGGAACCACTCACATCGCTAGGGAAATTAAGTGACAAAACATTACTTACATCATCATCTTATAGGCCTTTTTTTGTTTTGTTTTACTCTTCATTGGTTGGTGAAACTATAGATTAATAATGTTCATATGGCATCTAATTAAGATGCATGCTTATATATATATATTCCACTTTTTTCTTGCAGTGAACAACTGGTATAAAAAGCCACACACAGGCTTTGGTTGGAGTGGATTTGCGCCTTTAGATAAACTTCGGGATTACTTGGACGCGGAGGGATCTTTGAATATAGAGACTGAATTTTCTGTTGTTTCTACCAGCAATTACTCTCCCAGTATCTAAAGTTTGATTTAGGGAAAAAAAACAATTATCTACCATATATCGATTATGGTACTTACAATACAATGGCTGTGTTAGTAAAAAACAAATATTAATTGCTTCTATTGAGCTATTTGATTTTTTATTGTTATTTACAACCGATTCTATTACTACTTCTACTCATATGTTTATGTTTCACCTTTTCTTTGTTTTCATAGATAAGGAGAAAGGAATTTGAATATTTATCTTTTTCTATATAAAAAAGTGTAGTGCTTGCTTCATAGAGGAAACTGTTAAATTCAATATATTATTGGATGGCTGCACCTTAAACACAAGGTTGCCTACGTACCCTTTAGAGGGGATCAAGCCCACGTAGTTCTTACATCTCAAACTCACTTAGTCTCTTAGAACAACTCTCTAAAGACTCTCTTTAATTTGTGATATGGAACACCTCTCCATAAACTCTCTATTTATATAGAATTAGACATCTCCTAATTCTATTAGGATTAGATAAACACAAAACCTTTCTAGATAAATCTAAAACTCCTCTCTAGATAAACTTAAACTTATTTGTATTTATCTAATATCTATTAATCATACTTGATTAATAGATAACTTTTTCTAGAAGATGTTGGAATTATCCAACATTCTCCCCCTTAATTCCAACATGAATTCCGGGAAGTGTTATCTCTAGAACTCCAACTTTGCTTTCTTGATCTCCTCCTTAAGCTTTTGTTTTCTTTCTTGAACAGCACATCTGCTCAGAAAAAACTCTGTTTTGATAAAAGCAGAACTTCGCCTCTGTTTTTGTCGGGGTTATTCGCTCTCCAAAGCTTCTTCTTCCGTTACAAACAGAGCTCTGCCTCTGTCTGTCTGATTCAGTTTGCCGAACTGCTTCTCTCCAGCTGACGGCTTCAGTTCGCCTACGATCGGTCGATCAGGTCTCATGGATCTTCTTCTTCGATGAATTCTCCTTTAATGAGGCTTGAAAATCAACTCCTTTGATTGAAGCTTCGATTTCTCGAGTATTCTTTCGATAAGACCGCTCTGATACCATGTTAATTTTATATATTATTGGATGGCTGCACCTTAAACACAAGGTTGCCTCATTCTTTAGAGGGGATCAAGCCCACGTAGTTCTTACATCTCAAACTCACTTAGTCTCTTTGAACAACTCTCTAAGGACTCTCTTTAGTTTGTGATATGGAACACCTCTCCATAGACTCTCTATTTATATAGAATTAGACATCTCCTAATTCTATTAGGATTAGATAAACACAAAACCTTTCTAGATAAATCTAAAACTTCTCTCTAGATAAACCCAAACTTATTTGTATTTATCTAATATCTATTAATCATACTTGATTAATAGATAACTTATTCTAGAAGATGTTGGAATTATCCAACATAAACTAGTGGTGGACTGAGCAATCTTTGCTGCAATTTCATTATAATACTTTCATTTACAAAAAAAAAGAAAAAAGGAGTTTGCACTACAAGGAGTTTGGAAAAAATAAAGAGTTTGAAAAATCTGATAAAATCTCTGAACTATATGATCCTTTTTTTTCAACCCATGTTTTTCAATTATTAATCTAAATGGAAATCAATGAAATTTATGTAAATATGTTTGTGTACAAATAATAATAATTTTGATATACGAAACTATACCCGAATACCCGTATACCCGTAACCTATATAATAATAATTTTGATATAATAATTTTGATATACGAAACTATACCCGAATACCCGTATACCTCAAACTTCAGTGTTCTGGATAATACCCGAATACCCGTAACTAATATACTAACACTGAGGTTTAGGAGGCCAATACTCATTTACATTTTACGGTTTTGTGTGTGTAAGTGTGATACACTTGCAGTGCCATTTAGCAAAGATGGGGAGGAAAGGCCAGAGATACTATGAAATATCATGGTTTTTACCAGTTTTTAAGCTATGATATATGTATGTAATTGAGTCCCTATAGAGTTTTTTTACATATTTACACATGTTTGGGGATCACTTAGACGTTTTGGAGCATTTATGGGGCATTGTAGCTAAGGAATTGAAGTTGGTATCTTTGAAGTTCAACTGTGTTGGGCAACATGATTTTTGTGCTGACCAACACACATTTCGATTTTATTTCCCCACGTGGAGACAACAATTTAAGAAGATTTGCAACTTTGCCCAGAAATTTTATATATTTACAATATAACCCCAGTTTGTGTTTAGGCATATAATTAAGATTTTTAGACTTTGTTTTATTTTTATCTTGCTTTCTATGCTTAGGAGAGTTTTGGAGATTTTGGGGCTGATTTTACTTTGTTTTACTTTGAGAGAAGATTTCGAACTCCTATTCTTATTTACTCTGTTCTTTTATGATATCTATATTATTCATGTCTTTGTTTTCCATTGATATGTCTGAGTAGATTTCTAATTAGGTATGGAGATTCTCATCAGAGATTTCATGGAATGATGTGTTAATTAATTTACTAGGATTCAAATTTGATAGTTCTTCACCTAAGGTGTGTTTAAAGCTTGTTCTAGATTGATCACCTAAAAACTTGTTCTTAGGTTGATAAATCGACACGAGAGTGTGATTTGAAACTAGATTAAATCTAAAGTGGCAAATTAGATAATTGGATACTATAAGAGATGAAAGAATATTCAATTCAACAAAAGTGGCTAGAATACAACTTTACAAGAAGAAAGTAAGGAGACAGCTGACAGGACACTCTATTTGCTCCAGAGTCTTCTATTTATCTATTTAAGTAATGAGTTTAATGCTGTTGTCGTTTGTCGTTATGCTCTATTTAGCTGAGCTGTAAAAGAAGATTATTCAACACTTATTTGGAGGGGTTGCCTCGAAACAACGTATCTCTTTCTCTCTCATTTCTTCTCTTCTCTCCTTTCATTTCTATTTCATTCTTGATAATTTCCTGGCTTTATCCGATTAGAAATTTCTCTCTCTAAACCTTTGCTTGCTCTGCCATTTAGTTGAAGTAGGTTCTGGTTCTCTTTCTATGAAAAAGCTCAAACTACCTCGTTTTTTCATAAATCATAATAATCTTCAGGCTCTCTAAGGCTGCAACACCGTAGAATGGGTTCAGTAGCACCAGATTCTAAAATTGTGAAGAACTTGAGACAGCATCCTCCTTCTTCTTACTCCCTCAAGATTAACAAACTTTCTCAGCTTACTCTTGACAAATACGAATCCCGTTGGTTCTTGTCCGGTGGATACAACTGGTATGTGATCTTGTTATAAACTCATTTCATCTTTCATCATTATAAACATAGTATGCTTACATTGTCCATTTGTCCTTTTGTAAAATATTTTTAGGAGATTGGTTATATACCCAAAAGGAAATGAAAAAGACTATGGAAGCGGATTTATTTCAATGTATGTGGAATTTGACAGCACATCCACACTACCAATGGAGGTGTTTGCATATCTCACGTTTTTTGTCTATAACAAGAAACATTCAATGACCCTGAAGATGGATACATCTTCGAGGGAGAACAATGTGAGTTTGGTGTTGATGTGATGATTGCTTCACCCTTTACCAAGTGGGAAGTCGTATCTTTTGATGATAAACTCTCTTTTCCCAAGTTTACATGGAGGATTAAAGATTTCTCGGTGCTGAAAGAGAATTCTTACCGATGAAATAACATTTCCATGGGAGGAAGAAAATGGTGGGTCGTCTATAAAAACTTTTTTTTTTCTATATATATGTGTCCATCAGTGGTAAGTGGTAACTGCTAACAAGTGTACACATAATATTTTATAGGAATATGAAGTTGTATCCAAAGGGAGACTCTAGAACAGATGCCAAGTGGCTATCCATTTATCTGTATTTAGATGGCAGTGAAACCTTAAAAGCGGATGAAAAGATTTACGCGCGAGCTCGTCTGCAGGTTATAGACTCACGTGGATCCAATCACTTCATTCAAACAAGTATGTCAAAAAAAACTATTGATGGTACTATTTCGTATGTTTATTTGTTAGTTCTGATCCGTTCTTAACTTAACTTGTATGATGAATATATAATTTTCAAATTTTAAGTCCTTTAACTAATTTGCTTCACTTTCATTCTTTTTTTCTTGTAGTTAACAACTGCTATACGAAATCGAACAAAGGGTGGGGTTTTAGTCGATGGTTGTCTTTAGCCAAACTTCGGGAGGCTTATTTGGACGTTGAAGATACTTTGACTGTACAGGCTGAGTTTGAAGTTGTTACTCTTTTGCCTCTTTCCTAAGCTCAGGTTCATCGACTTTCTCCTTCTGTTTTTTTTTCTAAGGAATTTTTGAATTTTTGAATTTTTGAAAATAAAAAAGCTGTTGCCTTAACCAAAATAGACACTAAGGCAAAACAGAGCCAAATTTATGCTCTGAACCAAAGTGAAGAGCTGAACAATCATCTATCTACTAGGAAGTTGTCTATTTTAGCAAGTGTATATGAGTAATAATAAGTGGATAATATTGTTCTTAATATATATTGATTACTGTTCAATACTTTTTTGTTTTTTGTTAAAAAAATTTAATGTTCAATACTTTTGATTAGCCATTTGTGTGTGTATGTTGTTTTTTTGATCAACCTTTTTTTCTGTTTATACAAATATTCAAGAGCTTACGTTGATACTTTTCAGATTCAATATTGGTAACTAAAAGAAAAAGAGGAACAAATTTATTCTGTAAGCTAAAACAAATTTAATAATTACGTGCCAATGTTGGCTTTCACGTGGCCATCCTAGCTTTTTATTCCCACCATCGGCATGTCTCATTACCCCCTCGATTTAACCAAGTAAAAAAAAAAAAGACTAAAACAAAAATAAATAAAACTACAGTGAAAATAAAGAAGACGAAAAAGAGATCCAAATCCCATCTGTAATCTAACTCATTCACAAAATTAAAAACAAAAAACAAAATAAAAACACCAAAACAAAACATCCAAAAAAAAAAAAAAACCACAGAATTTTTGTTCCGATCTTTTCTGAATATCCCAAATCTCACAATGCTCTGCTATGTCGGAAAAGCCACCAAGATTTTCATTTTCATCATCACCGTCGTCGTCGTCATTGGCCTTGTCGTTGTCTTCGGTATCCTCCGCCGTCACTCTCACCACTGCTCCGGTAACTATTGCTCATCCTCCGCCGATTCTACTTCTTCTTCTTCTCCTTTTATAACTCCATTTCCTAACTCTAACCCGAATCCGAATCCAAACCCGAACCCACCTGTTCTCGGATCTTCTCCGCCCACTCCACCCGATTCATCATCATCATCATCATCACCAAATCCATCTACTCCAACTTCCCCAAATCCGCCGGCGCCGATCCTAATAAACCCGAATCCGCCTCCTCCGTCATCACCTAATCCAAATCCGAATCCTCCGCCACAATTCTCACCTCCTCCGCCGGATCCGGATACAACCACCGCACCTCCTCCGCCTTCAACGGAAACAGAAATCCCACCACCACCTCCATCGCCTGTATCGGCATCTCCGCCGTTAAATCCGCCGAGCTCTATTGTCAACACTCCAGCTCCTTTGCATGCTAAACTAGTCTACGATTAAAGACTATACCTTTGTAAATTCCGCCATTTTGTTCTTTAATTTCTTGTTCTTTAAACTTGATTTGTTTGTATGTTTCTAATTAGATCATATTCTCTAATCATTAATCTTTAATTCAAGTTTAAAACTTTATTTTTGATTTTCATTAATCTTATTATGTAACTTCGCCGATCGGATTGAATGTTAAACTTTTTTTTTTTTGGGTTCTTACTAATTGCAATGATCTTATGAGAGTGTGAGTTGTCCATATCTATCATTATCATAGGATTAATGATAAAGAAATGAATTTTGTTTTAAGTTAAGTATAACTATTTGTTTGTTTTAACTTCTAAGTTAATTAAAATTGAGTGTTATTGTCTCAACATCAGTCAAAATCTCCTTTTTTTTTTGGCTGTCAAACTATAATATAACTGTTACATTATTATTCGTTGAAATAATTTAAATGTTTGTAACTGTGAGAAAACACGAGTGAGGAGAGGGCATAGACAAAAGGTGGGTCAATGGGTTAAGAATCCCATGAAAATTGTCTGACTAATTTTGACTCTTCGTCTCTGCAAAATCTTGTAAAAGATTTAAAGTTCCGTATCTTATTTCATTCTTTTAATTTGATTTACTTTAGCTTTTATGTTGTTTCCATAATTTAATAATAAGAATTTCTTATATTACATGTTAAACATAAATTTGCATCTAGCTAATCTGGTTGATGTTGGTGCATTAATAGTGTCTCTGAACTTGAAGCCTTTATTTACTGAGCCAACAGATTTTGCTAAAGCACACACTTACAAGATGTTTTAATATGGGCCATTTCTACGACAAGAAAATATTTTATTGTGGGCTCTAATAAATAAGTCCAAATCAAAACTTTAATTTAACAGTTGCCTTTTAAAACGCACCTAACGTGTGATTAATGTGAGACACCTTGTGCTCACTATTATTACAGACTTACAGTGAACTCCTCCATCATAGAAATGAAAAGTAAAGAACACAGAAAGCTTTGAACAAATTAAATCTGTTTTTGATGTGATGACGCTTCCAATCTTTGCAATCGGTATCCTATACTACTATTTGTGACACTGAATCTTCTTACAAACTTTTGGGCTGACCTTAATTACATTGTTGCTCTTCACATGGTATTCCTAAGGTAATAAGTATAGATATAGGTGGGCTTAGAAAGGTCGAGCTTTTCGTAGAGTCCATCCACTTGGGTTCATACCTTAAATGTACCATCCAATTTTTCTTACTTTTCATTTTTTTTTTCTTCTCAGATAATGTTCTTCTTGTCCCTATAGTTTACTATTCTCAATGTTTTAAATATGATAATCATAATTTGTTTTTAATAAAATTCCAAAAAATATGTTACTCGTTTAAAGTTTGAATAATAGCAATTTTAAAATTTTAACGAATAATTTGTATAATTGTTTTAGTTTTGTCTATTAAAAATAGCTATGTAAACAATTTTTTTTTTTGGGATATAAAATGCATTGAATTTTTGAAATTTACACTTAAACTCTGTTAAATTCGCTTTAAACTCTTAAAACAGTTAAACTGACCATAGCTAGCTAAGCTGACCACCCAATTCTTTTTGTTTAGGGTTATGAGTTCGGATACTATAACAGAAAACAAGCTAATTTGAGATTATGGGTCAGTCGGTCAGACCTAGTTGCTAACCAAATATCAGCATCTCTTAATCATTAAATATCTAGCTCGAGAGGACAAATCATGAGTTTTAAATTCAATGAAAATCAATAACTTGATTTCATGCTTATTTTAAAAGATTCACATCTGATTAGCTCTGTTGACCAATCCATTTGCCTCGGACTCGTGGAGTGCGAGCAACCTTATCACTCAATATAGTTATTCAAGTCAAACTTTGTGTATATTATACAGATAAGGAAGTGTGAATAGGCTTCCATCTCTGAAAAATGGAGGACAAACAAAAATTCATAGTTTATGTGATGTGAGTAAATCTTAATTAGAAGTCCTCTAGACGCTATTTATGTTATGTGAAGTAGTAAAAAGCATAGGTCCTAGATCTCGATAAAGTTCTTATTTTCATTTTTTCTGTATAATTTGTTGCTAATATGTTATTATAGAATTCCAATATTTGTATATTTATCTTGAATACTTTTTTTTCTGAGTGTATTATTTTATCTTAAAATTATGATTTTTCAAGATATTTTGCGTAATATTAGGCGTGGTGTGGACCGTTTGTGGTGGTCGCCGCTTACGCACAAACAAAGGGATTGGGAGGAAGCAAAGGAGCAACGTAGTTCTCCTCCTTCGTTGACCTGTCTTCATCGCACTGACTCAGCATTGCACATGTGACCAATATCTTCTCCTTAATTAGCATCACATGTGGCAACAAATTTGCCTCTCTCAAGGTAAGTTAAATTTCGAGGAGAAAAATCAATGAGATCTACACAAAAAATTCAAGAGAATTGGACTTTAGTCGGAAAACGAGGAAAAAGAGGACGTGGTGGCCGAGGTCTAAGAGGCAGCCACAACCCTTCATCTTAAGAGATTCTAGTGATACAGTAGACGGAGGTTGGTAGGCGAGGTAAACGGTGTCGCAGTCATGGTGGCCGAGGTGGTCTTGGTTAACTTTCTACAATTACTACTGTACCTATATGTTTTCACTTAAAATGAGCTATTGTTAGTTCAGTGATCTAGATTCAGTTTCTACTTAATCTTTATTTTTTAAACTGTATGATCCATTCGGATCGTAGCCTTTAGTTATCCGTTGACGTGAAGTCTTTAGTCAACATTCCAATCAGCAATGATGTATACTCGCTTATAAAAAAATATATTTGATGAAATTTAGATTTTATAGCACAACAATACAACCAAATTTAACTGAAGAAGAAGAAAAAACGTATATAAACTTATTAGATAACCGAATGACTTTTCCAAAAAAAAAAAATAGTGTTTTTCGGTCATACTTACAATCATTTCCATTTACTAATTTTCAAAAAATTTGCCAAAAAAATGGAAAGCTATGTGGTTTTAAACTTTTAATAGTATCAAATAATATTTTAATTAGCTAGTAATAAATAGATTTCCATTTGAAATAGTTGAAATAATAACCTTTTTATTATGAGCACAAAAGTCGTTACATAAAAGTAGCAACCTCTAAATATGATTATGTCTAGAAAGTAGAAATTTTAGAAAAAGCTTACAAAACATGGGCAACCGAATATGTTTAATTTTATTTATAGATCCAACAACCCACAGAGGAGATTACATTTTATTACCTCAACACATTATACAAACAACAAAACACAATATATTTGGCTTTGGACCCATTTTAATTTGCACCTCTAATAATCAAGCAATGTTAACAAAAGGGTAAATCTCATATCTAAAGTTACAGCTCCCACCCACAACTCTGCCTCCTTCTTTACCGTCGCAACAATTAGGAATTTCCCCAATAATCCCATCCAAACACGCTTTACAAGTCTCACTCTTCAAGTCCCTTGTACATTGCACCAGTCCATACAACTTCTTATTCCCAAGACTCTTCTCTCCTGTTGCAAACAACTTCTGATTGTCTCCAGCAGTCGCTTTCATCGTAAGATCGGTTAAAAGAGATTTCGTCTGCGTGTTAAATGATGTTGGATCGCTCACGTTGTTGACGTTGTACAAATAAAACCTGTTCTCGTAGTCGATCTTGCCGAAGAAATTGGTCGAAGAATACTTGACAAGGCAGTTGTCGTACCATATTATTCCCGCTTTGTTGTTTGGACATCTCCGACTTATCTGTCACGTGAATTCGATATTATAATAAATAATAAATACTCTTTTCCCTTCAAACATTTAAGATTTTCTTAATTTATCAATAGAATTAACGTTTCCAAATAAAAGTTTATAACCAATCTCTAGTTAATAAATCCTAGTTTTAAAAATACAAGTTAAATATTAACAATAAAATTTCATTGAAAATGTAAATCACTTGTGAACGAAGACTGTAGAATTTTTTTATTTTGGTCAAAATATCTTATTATATATTGCTAAGATACATCCAAAACTATTTTTTTTTGTTTCTTGATAAAAACCAAAACTCTTATGTGTGTAAATATCTGTAGCTATTGTTAGATTACCTCGGGGATGGCTGTGGCAAGACAGGAGTGGCAGTCAGAAGAGGAGGCATCGCCGCGGCAAAGGGCCAAACCATTGACTTTGTCTGGAGTGTTACCAGTGGAGGAGGCGGCAAAACCGGTGGATGAAACTCTGTAAGAGAGATCACGAAAGATTTTGTTGAGATTTGACTCGTATGGACTCTTTAACGTGAAGTTTCCTTCATTGTCTGAGCACTTGTGGAAGAGAAACGCATTGTTTTGGGTTTGGGACAAAACGTTGTGTGTAGAGAAAAGTTGTATGGTTAAGGCCAAGATAGGGAACCAAACGATGCATTTTGATGAAGAGAATGAAGACATTGTTTTGGAATTTGTGATAGAAGAAGTTTTGAGGTAGATATGTTTTTATAGTGGCTAGATGATTTTGGTCTTTGGGTGGTGATAACTTGTTTATTTATTTAATAGTTATTCGAATAGTTGAAGTTTTCATTTTTGTACGGTTGGGATTTGGGCCTTTTCAAAATTTTTGAATGTTTCTTTTGAACAAAAAAAAGAAGGTCAATTTAGCGTATTCGCTTCATTACTATCTGATTAAGCAATTATGTCAAAACAGCATTTTTTTGTCCCTTTCAATGGTCATTTTCATTTCAATCTTCTAGATGAAATTATAAATGTAACGGAGAGGAGTTGGGACCGATGAAAAAGTCAACATTCAAAGGTTTGACTGAGTGAAACTCTTAAGATCCACGATACATAGCTACAGTGCCGACATGAGAATTATTGCATCATTATTAATCCATGTTTCAAATATTAATTTTTTTTTTGGCTGGCAATATTAATTTTTGTTTTTAAGGGATTTTTATTAATTTAAAACGAATGTAAACATTAATCATTTCAGACTAAAATAAGATTTGCCTTACAAAACCAAAAAGAAAGAAAAAAACAAAATTGGAAAGTTGTTAAGAAAATGTGTTCTACATCATCATCGAACAACCTTTTAACTCCTAAGAAAAGGGTATAACTCATACCTAAGATTACAGTCCGAACCCAAAACTCTTGCTCCTTGTTTACCATCACAGCACTTGGCAAGCTCCTTGATACTCCATTCCAAACAATCCTTACATTGCAATAAGTCTTGCGCACACTGCACCATTGCATATAACTTTTTCTTCCCGAGCGTCTTCTCTCCCTCTGGGTAAAGTAGCATGTTCTTGTTTTTCCTCTTGGATCCATTGGCTTCAAGCACGAGCTCGTAGAGGAAATCCCTCGTCCTCTTGTTGAACGATTCTGTGTCCTCGCTCACGTTGTTTGGGCTGTGCATAGAGAAAATATTCTTGTAATCGTTCCTTCTTGGAAATGGGGAATCTTTCGAAGTAATAGAGAGAAACCATTGGTCGTACCATATCATTCCTCCTTTGTCTCTCTGAGATCTCCTTCGAAGCTGTCATATACATACCATAGACATACATGTTTTGTTTCATTTGAATGATGATTAGTTTTCAATGCAAAGACTTTTCTTGATATGCAAAAGATTATATAATGTTTCAAAGACGAATTTGATGATTTAATTTTTATATATTTTAAATCATACAGAGTAAAATCATAATATAATTTAATTTTTGTTTCTATTGTTTCTTTAGATATGTCACCGCTAATTAATAATATTGATGTGACATTACCCCAGAAAGGGCGGTGTCATAGCAGGAGAGGCACTTGGAATCGTAGGAGTCACCGCAGCACTGTAATGTGATTCGGACAAAATTGGGAGCCTCACCATAAGAGATGCGTATGAAACCGCTCGGATACGTATATGTTGAGACTTCACGGATGAGCATGTTGAGGCTGTCCTCGTACTTACCCCCAGGCTTATATTTCCCTTGACTGACGAGGCATTTATGGTTGAGATAGTCATTGGTAAGGTTCAGTGATGAAACACTGCGTATGAGGAGTTGTATAGCCAAGATAGGGACATAAACTAGGCATTTGGATAGAGAATATTCTTAGTACATTTTCTAAATATCTCAAAACGATATTCTTTTTTGGATACCCTATATAAAATTTGGTTGATCACTTCTGATTGTAGAAGAGAAGTGTTTCTTTGTTTGTGAAAAACAAGAGAGAGAGGGGTTGGGTATCTTTACGCGAGGGATGGGGAGGGCCGATGAAAAAGTCAAAGTACAAATGTTTTACTAAGTCCAAACTATAGGAAAATAGAATCATATGACACGATACGACCTTTTCGTACACCACTTGTTCTGAGCAAGGAGCAGTATGATTTTGGCTCTTGGGATTTCACTAAATTGTAGAAAAAGGGCTGAAGTTCCATGGCAATTAGTTATAAGCTCAGCCACTCTGTGGAAAAGGCTGAATAAATTGGACACTTATTTCCTCTAAATTGGACAATATTAGCAAATCATTTCTATTTTTAGGAGTTTTGAAAGACTACTAAAAGACCGGATTATCACGTTTAAGGGAAACGTAGAGGGCAGCTTGGAGCTCTGTTGTCAACAAATGAGGTTGTCTGCAGTATTAATAATGCGGGTGGTTAAATGGGTGATTTCTGTTGTAATATAGTATAATATCATTTTATGAAACCTTCTGTAGTTCGTCATATTTTGAAAATTATATGAAAATGAGAAAGATAATAGAGGAGAAGAAATCTATGTTCTCATTATTAATAAATAAAATCAAATGGTGATCCGGGACGACGAAGAGTTAGACCCTATTCATCATATATATGTATAGTTAATAGTTTGAACCTAAGAAAACAAGACCAAAAATAAAAATAAAAAAGAAGGTAAAAGGTCAAAAACAGAAATGGAAAGCAAACCAAACCTAAACAAATTTGGAAAGTTGTCAAGAGAATGTGTGCCACATGATCCTCATTCTAAGTCCTAAGATAAGGGTATAGCTCATAACTAATACTACAACCCGTACTCAAAATTCTACCTTCTTGTTTACCGCTACAGCACTTGGGAAGTTCCTTAGTACTCCATTCCAAACATTTCTTACAACTCACTATGTCTTTTACACACTGCACCATTGCATACAATTTCTTCGTCCCTAGCTTCTCCTCGCCTGACGCGTAATATACTAGGACAGCACCATCGGGTTTAACTGCTCTCAACATCAACTTGTAGAGCAAATCCTTCGTCTTCTTGTTGAACAACTCTGTATCCTCTCTTACGTTGTTTGGGTTGTGCGTAAAGAAAGTATTCTTGTAATCTATCTTCCTTAGCTTTCCGTCATTGATTGAAGAAATAATGAGTAAACATTGGTCGTACCATATTATTCCTCCTCTGTCTCTCGGACACCTCCTTCGGAGCTGTTATACACAAATTCAACATTTTTTGTTTTTAATAAATAAATTTTATTTTCAATGCAAATACATGTTTTGTTTCCCCTAATTACTTTTATAATAAATGATTATTTTTGAGGATTAAAAGAACTAAAAATATAATACTTAATAAAATATTTTGTAACTTTTCATTACATAAAATTTGGAAAACATTGATTTTAATGCAGTGAAAAATCTGGAAATGATCATTAATGAAAGTTGGTATAATGAGTGAATAATAGCCCTATTTCATACTATCTACTAATTGAATAATATATTGTAATGATAATTGATATACAGTTTATCAATATATATTACAATATTTTTGCTATTGAATTAATTCACATTTTTAAAAATTATATTAATATGTCGCTAAAAATAAAAATATGTGTTAAATTTGTTTACCATTAGTTATATAATTTTACCAAGTAAAATCAAAATATTCCAATTGCATTAGATATGTGACGGCTAATTAACAATGTTGAAGTGACATTACCCCGTAAAGGGCGGTGGCATAGCAGGAGCGACACTTGGACTCGTAAGAGTCTCCACGGCACTGTAATATGATGGTGATGGAATTGGGAGCCTCCCCACGAGATACACATATGGAACCGTCCGGCAATTCATAAGTAGAAACAGATTTAGTGAGATAGTTGAGGTTTTCCTCGTACTTACTTCCATGCTTATATTTCCCTCACTGACGAGGCATTTGTGGTTGAGATAGTCATTTGTAAGGTTCAGGGACTAAACACTGCGTATGAGGAGTTGTATGGTCAAGATAGGGACATAAACGAGGCGTTTGGATTGAGAATATGAAGAGGATTAGTGTTTTTTTGTTTCCTTTTAAAAATGGTGCACTGAGATTGAGATGTTTATATACGAGTTTCGAAAGGATTTTAGCGGATTGGTTAGTAACTAAATTAACTAATTCTCTCAAAGCGATATTCTTTTGTGTTACCTTATGAAAAATTCGATTGATAATTTCAGCTTGTAGAAGGAATGATTGTCTTTGTTCTTTCTTTTGTAAATGTTTTTCTTTATTTGCAACAAACATGAGAGAGGGATTGGTTATTTTTGGGGGAAGGATGGGGAGGGCCGATGAAAAGGTCAAAGTTCAAATGTTTTTCTAAGTTAAAAACTCTTACAAAATAGAAACACACGATAGCATATTTTTTTATCTTGGTTTTCTTGATTGTCTTGAAAATGCATTTTTTCTCAATACATTATCTCACAAAAACAAATAACCCCAAAAATGTGGGTCTTTCTTTTAGGACTTAATTACCTCCACGAAATCGCACTGTTCCTTTTGTAAACGAATAAAAATGACATCTGAAGTAAATTGTTAAGCATGAATATTCTGTGTCAATTAATATTATAGAGGGGATTTTTATTTTAAAATTGTTTCCAAGGATTTTCATTAATTTAAAACTAAGCTTAGATCAAAACAAAATTAGGGAACAAACAAAGCCCAAACAAAATTGGAATGTCGTCAAGAGTATGTATTCTACATCAACATAAAATGTCTTTTATATTGACTATAAGAATATTGTGTTGTATTATTTCATATAATATTATATATATATAGTAGAATTACACAATATTATTATATAAAATTGGGTTGCATTCACGAGAGCTCGACACGTGTCAAAATTATAATTCATAAGATTATGACACATGTCGGTTGATAATATATTCTATTTTTATAATATATGTTAAATCTTTTTATTTTAATAAAATTTAAATATTTTCCCAAATTTATATTTTTATATTATTATACTATTTAAGTTTCTAATAAATTTATAAATTTTCAAGGAATTGTGAAGGATTTTAGTGAGTGAACGTGCGAGAAAAAAAAATATTCGGTTTGGAACTGGTTGAAGATCTAAACCAGAGGATTTCAGAGAAAAACCGAAGATCTTACCAGAAGAACTTGTCGCCTAGATATGAGCGAAAACATAATTGCTGTTTACCGGATTCGTTTTTTCATATCTTATATTAGGCATGTGCATTCGGGTTTGGTTCAGTTTTTTGGGTTTTTGGATTTATAGCCCTATGACCCATTGAGATATTTATAATTTTTTGTTTGGTTCTATTGTTCCAAGTTTGAGTAAGGTTCCGGTACACGAAATATCAAACTAGGAACTTTCAGATATTTTTTGTTAATTTTTGGTATTTTAGTTATTTAAGTATAAAAATAATTGATATTTTAGGTTTATAATTGTAAGATAATTAGGTTAAATAAAATTTAAATATAATTAATATTTTTTGGTATATAATTATATTTCAAATATTTCGGATATCCATTTGGTTTTTGGTTTGGTCCTTCGGATATATGAGTTTAGGACCCATTCAAATTTTTGTTGGGTTGGTACCCTTTTTTAGGTTGGATTCGGTTTACTTATTCGGGTTTTAAATATTTTGTTCAAGCTTACCTTACACTATGGTCAGAAAAATAAACAACAAAATGGAACCAAAAGCTACTAAACATGATATAGATTTTTAATATATTAATAATAAAATTTTAATATAGAGAGTTAAATTAATTTATTTATGTAAAAATAATATTTTATCAAGATAAAACGGATTTTAGAGCCGTCGAAAATTCTGTCGGTTCTCGCCTTGTTTTCTTGTAGTGTTGAACTATGCCGTTGGACGGATTACCATAAATTCCTCGGAGAACACATATATGTAGAGGCTAGGAAGCATATAGTTTAGGAGACGTGAATGTCGGTGATGGTGAGGTCCATATCTCTCGATAGAGGTGTTGTTGTTGGGTGAGCCGAAGGTGCAACAGAAATATGGAATCTCATGATAGTGACGACATCTTGAGAAGTTTGGAAAGAAGCATCGTGGCTTGGAAAGCAGAACAAAAAAGGTAAATGCTTATAGATTCAGATACTTATGAGCTTGAATTACACTTAAAAAAAAAAAGAGAAGCACTTTGGCTTGTTCAATGAAGGATGTTGGCTTGTTGATAGAAGCATATTGGCTTGAAAAAGTGAGACAATAGTTTAAAGAAGCAACGATGGCTTAGAGTTTGGGAACAAAAGAAAAGAAAATCAGAATCAATATAGCTTGATTTTGAAACCACATGATCTGGTTTATGAAGACAATGAACAATAAAGATTTGCTTTTAAAACAAAGAAAATTTACAAACGAGATCAAATAAAATAATCAGAAGCGAGTGGTTGAAAAGGAAGCACAATGATCTTATGGCTTAGTAATAAAAGTAAGAATTGGAAGCACGTAGGCTTGAAACATAGAACAATAAGAAAAACAGAATTTGATGGTTAGATCAAACTCAAACAAAACCTGATCTGATACCATATTGACTATAAGAATATTGTGTTGTATTATTTCATATGATGATGATTACACACATATATATAGTAGAGTTACACAATCATATGACAAATGAGAGAATTATAGGGAATAATTGTAGAGAGTAATCATAAGGATCTTGATAGATAATTATCCTTAATATTTTAAGTCCTTAGAAAAGGGTATTGCTCATATCTAAGATTACAGATCATACTCAAAACTCGCCCTCCTTGTTTACCATCACAGCACTTGGAAAGCTCTCTGATACACAATTCCAAACAAACCTTACATTGCAATATGTCCCCTGCACATTGCATCATTGCATATAGTTTCTTCTTCCCAAGTATTTTCTCTCCCGCAGCGTAATATACAGCTTGGCCGCCTTCCATCTTGGGTTTAGAGGCTTTTAGTGCAAGCTCGTAGAGGAAATCCCTCGTCTTTTTGTCGAACGATTTTGCGTCTTCAATTATGCTATTTGGGTTGTGCATAGAAAAGTGTTGTTGAAATCAACGTCCTTCCTTGGGACTTCGGGTTTGATAGTAGAAATAATGAGAAAACATTGATCGTACCATATTATTCCCCCTTTGTCTCTTTGATATTTTCTATGAAACTGTCATATACAAAATACACATATGTTTTGTTACGTTTTAAATGATGATTTAATTTTCAATGCAAATATATGTTTTCTCTTTTTCCTAACTATTTTTTATAGTAAGTGTTAAATATTTTATGATTAAAGGAAAGTAAACATATATAAAATGTTTTGCAACTTCTTGTTTTTAACATAAACATTTAGAAAAACATCAATTATACTGCAACAAAAGGAATATATCAAAAGCTGTAAAAAAAAGGAATATGTCAAAACAATAACCAAAATTTGAGGCAGTTAGTTTTATAAGTATAGAGGGATTTGGATATTGAATGGAGATAAGTTTTATAATGTTTATGTATGTAGAATTACAGATTTTGTTTTACCTTATACGAAATTTTATTGATAAAATCAGTTTCTAGAAGAAAATGTTTAGAGTTTGTAACGGAGAGGAGAGAGAGAAGTTGGTATTTGTTGGCACAAGAGGGCCGACGAAAGAGTAAATGATCGGTGTGGTGTGACTTTGTTCAAACTCTTACAATCATACGATTTTTACGGTGAAGACAAGAAATGAAGGAATTCTTCATTTCTATAATTACAAGATTCTTTGTTTTTTTGGTCAAACATGATATTCCACACACTTACATATAACTTCTCGTCTACTATTAATGGTAGTTTAATTTGTATGTTTCTAGATTAAATAAAAAAAAAACAAGATGAATATTTACTTATTATTAAAAGATGAGAAGCCAAAGTGATAATGTGGAAGCCTATATCCGTGGCTCTCTTGACATTTAGTTATTGGTAAATTAGACTGTTTACTTTTCTAAATTTGCTAAATAGACAGATTTTTATTGTTTGGTATTATTTGTATAGAGTTTCTCGTTTCGAGAAACATATCATATTGACAGAGTATATCATCGAGATTTTTAGCATGTACATAAATGCGTCAGTGTACAAGTGTCATTTTACATTCATCGGTGCACAAGTGTTAATGTACAAATGTCGGTGTATAAATATCGGTGTTTAAATGTTGGTGTAAAGACATCAGTCTCCAAACATTAATGTACAAGCGAAACAAAACGAAACGGTATACACCTTGGTGTACGCGACAAATGTGTACACCAAAGAGTACAAACTACAATAATATATGATATAGTGGTGTATGGTTATAATAGTGTATGATATGCCAATGGTTACATATTGTGCTTTAAAAACTGTCAGTTTTGCCAATTCATCCTATTTTTGTCTAATTTGCCAATTCACCTTATTTTTTTCTTGATTAGTTTGGTCATTTTTGTATAACATGTAACAAAAGCATAGTAAATTTTTATTTATACTCCATGATACTGGTTTTCTATAAATAAATAAATAATTAAGTTTACAGGAAAAAAAAATCTAAAAGCAAAAGAATTGTAAATCTCTTGAGATCTTCGACTAATTCGGACCGGACTTGTTACCAACAAAAGGGTAGAGCTCAAACCTAGAGTTAAAGCTCATACCTAAAACTCTAGCTCCCTGTTTACCATTCCAGCAATCTTGAAATTGCTCGGCTAAGACACTGCTGACAACTATTAAAAACAGGTTCTAAGTCAATCCTACATTGCACCATCCCGTACAACTTCTTCGTTACAAACTTTGTATCCCCTGCCGCATACAGATGTCTACTTTTTAAGGCTATACCTATCAAATTGTCGAGGAAAGTCATCCACTTCTCCCCGAACGAATCTACGTTCATTTTCTTCGGGTTGGACACACAGAAATTGTTATCTTTATCGATCTTCCCTTCAGTATTATCAATCGAAGTAATGTCGAGAATACATTGGTCGTACCATATTATTCCCTCCTTATATCTCGGACATCTCCTACGAAGCTGCATTTACATTTTTGCATATGGACGCTACAATCAATATCAACATTGCATGGACTAATTTACATATACATATATAAGATATAGTTTTTCTTGTCTATTATGAAACCAAAACTGATATGTATGTGTCTGCACAAATTTATATATGTAATACGTAATGTGTGACAGCTAATAATGAAATGGTGTTACCCCTGCGACGGCGGTGGCAAAGCAGGAGCGGCACTTGGATCCGAAGGAGTCACCACGGCACTGATTGGTGACGCCGACGAATTCAGAATCCTTACCTAAGGCCATATTGCCGTAACCTTTGATAAAATCATCACCGCTCGCAATGGCACGTATGATAACTTTGAGTTTTTTGTCGTACCAACTTCCTGGCTTGTATTTCCCTTGACTCACTAAGCATTTGTGGTTTAGGTACGCATTGGGTCATGTTCAAGGACAAAGCAGTGCGCATAATGAGCAGTTGTGTGGCCACCACGGCCAAGATTGGGATCAAAACGAAGCGTGTTGATACGGACGATGAAGAGTACATCGTTTTGGAATTTTTGTTTTCATATTTTCCGAAGGGTGTGACTTTTCTTTGGATGAAGCGTTGAGACTATGATGTTTATGTATGAGACTCGGAGGGATTTGGAATGGAGATAAGTTTTTATCAAATATATGTAGTTTACAGTTTTTATTTGGTTACCTTATACGAAATTCTATTGATAAAATCAGTTTCTAAAAGAAATGTTTAGAGTTTGTAACGGAGAAGAGAGAGAGAGAGATTGTGTCCTTGCGGCGACAAGAGGGCCGACGAAAAAGTAGAAGTTCAGTGGTGTGACTTTGTTCAATTTCAAACTCTTACTATCACACATTTGTACTGTGACGACCTCAGATGAAGGAATTTTTAATTTCTTTAGTTACAAGATTATTTGTTTTTTTAGTCTAATATGATAAGATTAACTTCTCGTCTACTATTAATGTTAGGTTCGCATGTTTATAAATGAGTAAAATAATATTGATATTTAGTATTAAAGCAAGATCCGGAGAAACAGAGTTGTGGAACTCAAACAACTTAACGAGAAACCACCATTTATAAATGGTTAAACATTGTTGCATATTATACAAAACCGACCAAAGCCATCGCGAAACAAATATTGTAAGAATGTGACTGATACAGACAGGCTTCCACTAAGATTCTGAACGGTGCTGGATTGGGCTGAAGAAGAAGATGCAGAGTGCAAACATAACCAAAACTCAGCAGTTAGATTTTATGATCAAAGCTTGAAAATCCCACCATAAGTGCTAAGGAAGATCTTAAGACCTCTAGCTGTGGGCCTTCAAAACAATAAGAGAAACCATCTTTGAATCGAAGCATCACTCAAAATAGCCGCTCCGTTTCTCAGGTGGTCGATCGGGAAGCTCGTGGAAAAATCACGATTCTCAGTTCTCACACAAACCAACCCCAGCGCCAGGGAAGTTAACTTGTAGTGCACGAGTCGTTTTCGAGCAAGAATCTATGGGATTTTCGCTCTCAGGCTTTTAGTTAAGCTGTGTCATTCATGGACATAAAACGCTTAACTTTTCATTGCAATTAGCTCATCTTCCATACACTGCCTTATGCTAATGACCATTGACTCCTCATATGATGGAGAAATGTCACAGCATTGGCGACGTGGGGCCTTCATCTGAGAATATCAAAGTAAGAGTGTAACTACAAAACTATCTCTGTACTTAAATTACTGCGACAAAGTAAGGAGGTAACGTAACTATACTATACCTGTTCAATATCAAGCTCCAGTTTATGGGACAGTACTCTGACCTGTTTTAGATGCTTAATAGCTTCAGCTCTGCGACAATTCTCCACACTATATCGCGTATAGTTACTCCATGTTCCTCTCCTTCCATCTGATCCAACGCTGTCTAGAAAAAATACCAGCGGTCTACCACAACGATCCCTTGGATACTCTCTTGTATTAAACATATAGTTACTTTGAACTCCTGCCCCTCTCCTCCAAGTAGAAAAGGTTTTTTGGAGGGAGAGAAGATCCGGGAGAAGTTTATTCCCTTCATAAACTTGAATTGCGTAACCCCATACTACAGAAACAGTCACAGAGTTCGATGAATCATAGCACACACTTTGCTGCAAAACACTTGCGGAATCTACATTACTAGCACGGATAAGATGAGCCGTGGCTTCGGTTCGGTTCATCTTTGGAAAAAATGGATCAACTGCGTCTAAATGATGTAGAGACAACAATGGAGATAGAGGATGTGCACATAACAATCCAAATAGATTCCCTCGTACATCAATCTACGAAACGAGAGTGAAGATGGATTAGCTCGATTTTTCGACAGCAGTTTCAATAGATCATGAGTCCTATTCAAGCAACAAACACTAATCTACAGCTTCATTCATCGGCTAGCTCGAATTTCGACAGCAATTCAAAAGATCATGAGTCCTATTCAAGCAACAAAGACTAATCTACAGCTTCAATCATCGTTTAGCTCGATTTTCAACACCGATTCAAAAGATGATGAGTCCTATTCAAGAAACAAAGACTAATCTACAGCTTCAATCATCGAGCTAAACTAAGGCAACATCAATGTCACTATGAGCAAATCTATTTTTCAATTCTAATAAATCTAAATTTAGAAACAATTCAAATTTCTAAGGAGCTTAGAGTTTGTTGTTTACCTGATGAAATCCAGGTTCATGAGTTAATGTAACACCAAGCTCAGCTAAGCAAGAGAAGATTCTAGAATCACCTCCATACATATGTGAATATCTCATCAAACAAGAATCCAAAACCTTACTTAAAACTCTAGCAAGCGAAGCACTAATGGCGAATCCTCCGCCGCCAAATGCCATATCAAACGAATACCTAACATTCTGATCAAAACTCTCCGAATTGCTTCCAATGTACCACCATTTACGGTGATCATACTTAGACAAAACTTTCACCAAATTCTCTACGAAGAATAAAGTATCATCATCTCCGAATATAAACCACCGCACATCCTCATCATCTCGATCCACCGCCTCCTTAGCGACGCGAGCTACGCGGATCGCTGATCGGAGACCGCCGGGGAAACTGTAAGGGAAGCGAGAAACATCTTCGGAAACGATCAAAGGAGGGAGACTCAGATCGGATTCGAATCCACCTCGATCGAGGAAGACGAAAGCGCGAGTAGACTTGGGAGAGTACCAGAGACGAACATAAGAGCTACGACGGAGCCAGGTGTCGTGTGAGGAAGCTATTGAGAAGAGTAAGTTACGGCGGCGCGTGGGAGATAAGCCTAAGGAGCGTGCGAGAGAAGGAAACAGTGTGCGGCGGAGGGGACTGAAGGAGAAGAGAAGGAAGATAACGAGGCAGAAGAAGAGTAGAAGTAAGAAGAGGTTTCTGACGCGAATTTTATTCAGCGCCGGAGATTTCGTCGGAGACAACATTTCAGAGGAAATAGAATCTGTTCTAGAGAGAGAATCTGGTCGTCTCTTACGACTCGTGTGGTTCATTTTTTTCTTCTTTAGTTTTCTTTTCGTTTTCTCGGTTGAGTCGTCGGTTAAGTTTCTCGAGAGATCTTTAATGGCAAAGACGAGCCACCGGCCGAGCTGGCTGTCTTAGACCGGCTGATTTGAGCAAAAGGTTCGGTTTTGGTGGTTCGTTTGATAATCCATGGGCCTTAGATGGGCTCCGCTGATTGAGTTTTTGATATTAGGTTATTTAATAGATTTGGGCCTACTTAAACCAATAAATTAGGCCTAGATTGATTGGATAATGTCATAATGAGCTTCCTTGCAAAATCCCAGCTACATTGACCGATATAAATTAATGCGGATTGAACAGAGCGAGATTCGGTTTTATTCTTTTATTTTAAAGTTGAGATTTCGAAGCGGAACTATACAAATTTAATAGTAAATTTAGGTAAAAACTACTGTTGTGAAACTGTCTAGGTAGGGTGGTTGATTAGGCATTAAGCTTTATCCACTTGTTGCAGTTTTATACTTATACGCTCTGTCTAATTCGGCGGTTTAAATGAGGTGGATTAGGCGTCGTTTGTTTGAAACTAAACAGTAAACATTGATTAGCCGTCCCTAGACACATTTTTGTTCAGTAAACATTGATTAGCCGTCCCTAAACATCTTGAGGCTGAATTTTGATAATACAATCATATAAATTTCTCCATAAATCCAACTGATCTCTCCACTTTCTACCTTATCGATTTTTCTCCCAAATTTTATGTGATCATTTATTTATCCACACTGTTATAAGTTCAAAACAATGATATCTTCAAATTCACAATGGGTTATTTCTTACAAAAAAAATTAGAACAAAAAACAAGCCAATTCATCTTTGTTGATTTAGTATTGGATTAAGTTTTTGTTTCTATGTAGTTCTTTGGATTTTGTGAATATTTTTTATTTTGTCCAATAGAGATTTAAGACTCATAGTCATATGCCTCGTACATTTCCACTAATCAGGACTAATAGTTCAAAATCCTCTCAAACATCACTCAAATCTTTACCACCATTAGACCAAGCGCTAGTCGATAACTTTGTGACTATTAATTTAGTTATTACTACGACAACATACGTGACCTCTATTACTTACACGTTTAAAAAAAGTATTTCATTCTATCACAGTTTACTTTGAAAACCGTTATTAGCATCGATAAATGCTTTTGGACATAAGACATCATACCGTCCGAGTAACTCTTTTAATTTGGACAAAAGACAGATCATATCAGTGATATCACTGTCCGAGTAACTTCACATCTTCTTCAACATCGATCAAACATATTAAAAAGATATTTTATATTCTAGCCAGGGTTGTAGTTACGCGTATGCATGCGTCAATGTGAGAGTATGTCCTACGTACCAACTATATAATAATAAAAAATATCTGAATAATAAAATTCCAAAAAAATAATGGTCACATACTTTTTGGGAAGATTGGACGGCTAAGGTCTCGTACCAACAGGCAAACAATAAAGAACAGACAGAAAAATCTGAGGACAAAATTAGAAAATAGAAAAAGCTTTGCGTTTTGATCCACACAAGTGGACTTACGCATCAACACTGAATCAACTTGTGGACAACAACATCTCTTTTGTTTCCATAACGTATCAAACACAAAAAAATATAATAATATTCTTCGTCTCATTATTATTTTAGCGGTCTAATAAGTGATCGTATTTTTTATCGGTCGATACCATTACCACCACCGTTGTCTTAAATTTCGTAGATGAAATCTCGTGGTGTTTGTCTAATTTGTCAGAGATTTAAGAGATATACCTTTCTTTGATAAAAGATCTATATGACGATTCTCTGGCATTTTCGCCTTCAAGCTTGGCAAACATAATATTCCTGCTTCACTTAAAGCAGAGCACGAATTCAATCTTCATTATTTTTATCTCCTACTCATGAGCCGAAACATAGCAAGATTGAAGCATATAGAACAAGAACTCTGGTTAAACCTGCATGGAAAATACCTAACCAAAATATTTGTTGTATAATGTCAAAGATTTTGATTTGGATCCGATTTTTCTTCAATTTTAAACATATGCTACGGAAGAATCTAAAATAACATTGAATATCATTCAAGATATTTTTGATTATTGTAAACTTTATAATTATCCTATCTTCACGTATTTTGTTATTCGTTTGTAGATTTTAAGTTAAACAAAAAAATATGACGATCATTACATGTACAAATGATGGCGACGGGTATTATCGGTTGCTTATGTCTTATTAAACGATAAAAATATATTTTATCAACAATCCTTTGCTATTTTTGTCGAGTTATCTAAATTTGAACTCAAATTATGATGCAGTTGATATACTAATACCACAAGAAAACACTGTTTACGAATAATGTGATGTTAACTAGAAAACCAAATATTGTGATTTTATAATGATTTTCGAATACATGTATACGTATAAGTAAACAATCACACGCAATGTATGGCACTTCTTAATAATCAAACCTTTAACATGAACTGATATTATTCGTAACTCGTGGGGTAGCTTTCATTAAAAACAAATAAATGACTAAAACATAAATCCAAAAAAAAACTTTAAATGTGAACCATACAAGTGAAGTCCTCTTTGCTTGTTCTGATAGTAAACTTATATAATTAATTAAAAAGTTGACTGATTAACCACCACGCAATGGCCCAAAGACAACCAATAACAAATATATTGATACCACCCTTAATTCTAGCCGTTTCTTATGCTTACCACCCTTTCATCCACTAATTACTTGTCTTATCCCTTAATTATCTTTAAGAAAAATCTATCATAAATTCCGTAGATAAAAATCTTAGAAAATAACTAAAATAAGATGTGCTAAGAAATGGATTTTTATTTGGTGTGATGATTTTTGGTCCGACTGGTTCTAGAACCTCAAATTTTATATCTTTTTGACATTGCTCTCTAGTCTCTAGTCTCTACACGATTATGTTTTCGCTTTGGAAAGACTAGCTAGATCATAATGTAACTAAACTCACAATCTTTCCTTTCTTAAAACGTACTAAACTCACAATCTTTCATAATTATTTTTTTTTTTTTACCCTTCGGTGTTTCTATTTAAGTTTTTAATCCTCAAAAAAAGAAAATAAATTATCGTACATCGTAATCATTTTACATACTTAAAATATAGTAATACAATTAACATCATATCTTCCCCCGAAAAATAAAACAAATACAATGATTCATATTTTAAAGTGGTGGGCGATGTAAACCAAAAGAGTGTCCACTATGAAGACGAAAAATCGCTTGGAGGAGAAAACTTTTAACATTTGACCATTTTGCCCTCTTAAGGGTATTTACGTCAAAATATCAGGACAATATTCATCCACGTGTACCACAACAACACAACACATGAGAAAGAAAAAAGAAAAAAAAATCTCAATTTGCTTTTTTAACAAACAAGATTCCTATATAAATGTTTTAACGTTTTCATCAACTTACGAATCTTCTTTCCCCATTCGCCACAAAAGAGAGAGAGAGAGAAACAAAGAAAGAAAGAGAAAAATGTGTAGAGGAGTGAATGAAGAAGAGAGCAGAAGCGACGGAGGAGGTTGCCGGAGTCTCTGTACGAGACCAAGTGTTCCGGTTAGGTGTGAGCTTTGCGGTGGCGACGCCTCCGTGTTCTGTGAGGCGGACTCGGCGTTTCTTTGTAGGAAATGTGACCGGTGTGTTCACGGAGCGAACTTTCTAGCGTGGAGACACGTGAGGCGCGTGCTTTGCACTGCTTGTCAGAAACTCACGCGCCGGTGTCTCGTCGGAGATGACTTTCACGTTGTTGTAACGTCGACGGCTGTGGGCGAAGCCACCGTGGAGAATAGAACGACAAGGAATGAACAAGAAGATAGTAGCAAGGTTCCGTTTGTGTTTCTCTAAATTAGTTTTTTTTTTTTTTGTAAGATATAAATACTAATTCCTAGGTTTTTTAATGCAATTTTCTATTTAAAAAATCTGGGAAAATTTAATTTATGAAGCTCATATTAGAATATTAAGATTTGGTAATAGACTAAAAATAGCAAAAAAAAAAATGTAGTAGAAAGGATAAGAAGGACTGTTTGTTATTTTGTTATTCTTCGAATCTGTAGTTATTATATTAATCTACTACTTTTCAATGTTTGTAAGAAAGAAAATCCATAAAAATTAAAATTTGCTGTAAAAAAAATATCAAACTCAATTAAGAACTTGGCGTTTTGTTAGATTTATTTGGGTTCTTTTGTTGTTGTGATATTTCTTACTACTTTTGATTTGTCATTTCCTTAATTAAGGATATATAAGAGTTATAATTCCTAAACTTCAAGTGAAACATCTTCTTAATGCAATGCTAAAGATTAGTGTCGTGCCATTTACTAATCAAGTAAATTTAGGAAAGATAATTATTCTATTGGACAAAGATGATGCAATGAAGAACTAGTCTGTGGAGAAAGCCAGAGAATGAAGCAGATTGTAATTACTGCAACTTTATTTATCATAAATAAACTAGGAAGTTTTATTAGTAAAGAGATGAATTAAGATTTTTCCTACAGGAAAAAAAAAACCCAAAAACTGATAAAACATCCAAAAAAAAAAAAAAAAAAAAGAGATTATGTAAATTAAGACAGCAAATTTACGATATTTTCACCATTTTGGATTTCCACCATCTTCGTTTCTCCAACGTTCCCATGCCGCAACATATTGATTTCTTCGATTCATAAAACTGTACACAAAAGATATAAAACGAATTACATTACTTTTCCGACAAGAAATTGTTCTTACCAACATTATCATCATCATGATGACTTGTGTCTGTTTAGGAAAGAAAAGAGTACATTTTTTGTAAAATTTCAATGGTTCATTGTTGGTGATGATGGGTCATAGTCATAATTGTCACCAGCTTTCACAAATCTTCCTTTCACTCTTTTTCTCGTGTCAGCTCTTGCTTTGCGAGATGCATATCGAATCTGTTTCCCAAAACTACAAATCAAACAATAATCACACAATTAATTAAACTTGGTATGATTATGAACTCTGTTTTGTAACGATTTATTGATAAATAAACTTACGAGCGCTTTAATTTCTTCTCCTTGTATCTCAACTTAGCTTGGATTCTTGCTTGTGGACAACTAACTTCAAGATTTGATTCCCATGGCACTTCACTCATTATAAACCCTGGAGACATCCCACAATCTTGGTAATCCGCTGCACTGCTTTCACCTGTGATGTTGGAGATGGTAAGAGACATGGTCGGATGGATTTTTCCGAACAAGACTGGTGATGGAGGAAGAGGAAGAGGAAGTCCATTGTTGATGTTCATTTGCAACGGACCTGACTGATAACTTGTGCAATCTTGTTGTCCTGGTGACGATGTCTGAACAGAGAATATCCCAATTTCATTAGAAATTTTTCTTAAGATATTAGAAACAAGAACAGGAACAAAAAGAAGAAGCAAAAGAGACCTCTAAGGCGTTGTCTATAGTAAAGTTTGAGGCGGTAACGGATGTGTTGTTGTTCTTGTCCATCAAGAGACAATTTGGTACCGTATGGTCCGATTCTATATGTTCTTGTGATGAACATCCGATGATATCATCTCCAACGTCAAAGTTTAATGGTGCATTGTCCAAGTTAAGCCCTTCGCATAGATCTTCTTCTTCACCTTCTTCAAGTTTTAGAACCAAATCAGGACATCCCTGAAAACACATACACACACAAAAATGAGAACCACATTGTTCATCAAGAACTTAAGAAACACACTTAGTTAATTATTGCTCTATTTGCTACCTTAGATTCCATGGAAAAGAAAGATGATTGATCACTCAGATTCTGAGTGTAACTAAAGTTGTGTGGCATCATGGAACAAGAGGAACCGATCAACACGTCTAATTCGTTGATTTTCGCCATTCCGAACATGGCATTGTTGTTATCATTCAAAGGCAAAGAACCAACGAACGGACTAATCAAACCGGATATAGAAGGATCAAGAATTGAAGACCACATTTTGACATATTCTGTTGGAGAAGGACAACCAGAGAAAGGAGTAAGGCTCTGAAGTCTGTGGCCTAACGTCGAGCAGTTGTTTGCATGCCAGTGGCAGCCTTGGCAATGTGAAACTTTCTCGTCTAGACATCGGATTACGCCTGGCTGTGAATAACATTTCTCGCATATCAAAGAACGTGTATGTCTACGAGACAGGGGATTCGCAGAATGTACTTGGACGTCGCAGTTTAGGCATAGTTTAGCCAAATCGGATTTGCAGTATATCACTGCTTGTGCGGTTGCACAATGATCACACTTTGGCTCCATACTTGGAGACATGATGAATATAATGTTTTGCAAATTTAAAGAATATATAATGTATAGAGAAAATAAACAAAGAGTCTATCTTGGAGATTCTATTCGAAGGTAGAATCAGACGCTTTTGTTATTTCTCGATCAGAGAATAAGATCCTGCATGAAAGAGATTCATGAACAGTTTTAGAGATGGTTAGAGGTAAATCTTGAAATGAAAATGATGATTTTTGGAATTTCAGATCGTTACAATTTGGATGCATGATGGGGTTTTATGTTTTAAATACATTAATTTGCGAGACAAATGTCGTAATATGTTACGTTTCAAATATAAATACATATGTGAAGCTGTGTTTTGTGAAAGCTTTTATGGAGATAGAAACACTCACTTATGATGGAGATCGATTAGTCCGATCCACAACCTTGGCAATATATGTCGAGAAACTCGAAAACCCAATAACGGAGATTACAGAAAGAAACAGATTACAACCTAAGAAACAAAATATTTTTATGAATCGAATGAATACAAAGAACGAAAGAGAGAGTTTTTACAGTGGTGTGTGAATCACGTAGAAGAAGAAGAAAGAGGTGAAGAGAGAAAGAGAGGTAGGGTTGCTCTGTTTTTATACCTTGTGAAAACGTGTGTCCACGCGGTGAAAATCCACGTGGCGTAACCACGAGCCGTCACATGATATACTTTTTTTATGAAAGTATCGCTCTGATTCTTTCTTGCTCAATAGATTTTGTGTGCTCTGTGGCAGACCTTAAAACTCGTTGTTTCGGGTCCATACTATAGTTAGTTACTAGTGTGGTTCCCAAGGAATTTCTTGAAATTGTTTAAAACATGCAAATGCTTTACATGCATGTTGTAGTTACGTAAATATTGAGATCATTAGATTATTGGTAATTAAACAAAGATAAATGAATTAGGCCACATCGACTCAAAATTCTTAACTCTCAACAATCTAACAGTTTAACACATGTCCTAATTACTTATATTGATCCACGTTTTCTTTCTAGAAAACTGTTTATTTAATACTTTCTTTAACTAGTTTGAAGGGCTATGCAGTTGACTCTTGAATTCCATCCTGAAATTTTGGGGTTCTCAAACCTGAAAAACAAATTATAAGCTTATATTTCGTAAAGATGTTTATGATTTTTTAAAAAATTAAGTTGTAATTTTAACGAGTAATATTTTTGACATAATTAATTCTCAAATACCAAACTATTTAAACTGATACAAGTTTAGAAAAATAAATAAAAATATATATCAAGCAAAAATTTTTGATATACATATTTGATAGATAGAAAATAAATAATAGGATCATATTTTTTAATATGTAAACAGTGAAAAATATATTAGGCCACTTCAACTTCTATATAACTTATACCATTCAATTGAACTCTCCGTATCCAAATATGTAAAGAGTTAACGCGTATGCCTTTTTTCAAATACGTAAGTATCTAACATTCATATATACTAAATCTATATTTAGTATTTACATCGAGACAATAATAGAAATTTACTCGAGTGTATACAACTTTACGTACTGGTGTATAACTATAGGACTTTTCAAAGGAAATGAGCACTGGTCCCTGGCCGAGAGGAGTATGGACTGAAGACCCGGAGCCTTTTGGTAATAAAAAAATAATATTTGTTAAATAATTGATTTATTTGCTCAAGGTATACAAAAATCATTAGAATCCTATCTTCTCCCCCTAAGTGACACGTGTCAAACCAAAGTAAGACGAGATAACATCCCCACGTAACCTCATAAGCTCATCGTATCTCCACCACCCAAATTACAAGACATACCCAAAACAAATATATAACATGGCCCATTAACAAGAGAATTGAAGAGAACCAATGTTAACCGCAGCCGGAGACGATGAACCGGACCCGATCGTGGGACCAGAACTGCCAACGGAAGCAACCACTCCAAGAGTGCTGACTATAATCTCCCACGTGATGGAGAAGCTTGTGGCACGAAATGAGTGGTTGGCTAAACAAATTAAGGGTTTTGGGAAGAGCTTGGAGGCGTTTTACGGCGTGAGGGCACCGAGCATAAGTATAGCTAAGTACCTTGAGAGGATATATAAGTACACAAAATGTAGCCCTGCTTGTTTCGTGGTTGGGTATGTGTACATAGACCGATTGGCTCATAAGTACCCTGGTTCTTTGGTTGTCTCCTTGAATGTTCATAGGCTCCTCGTCACTTGTGTCATGATTGCTTCCAAGATGCTAGACGACGTGTAAGCCTTTCTTGAATATCTCATATATCTATACATAGTTGAATGTGTGTACTTAACTAATTTACAATATGAAAAATACATTTTGTATTGGTGACAAAAATTTTAACCTTTGTTAAGTGCCACATTTTCTTAGTTTCGAGATTTCTATATATATGAAATGTACCAAGTTAAGTTTTTTAACAAATTTTGGATTCACAGGCATTACAATAACGAGTTCTACGCTCGGGTTGGAGGCGTGAGCAATGCGGACTTGAACAAAATGGAGTTGGAGCTTCTCTTCCTCCTTGACTTTAGAGTTACAGTGAGTTATAGAGCTTTTGAAAGCTATTGCTTTCACCTCGAGAAAGAGATGCTACAAAACGGCGACGTTTCTTCCCTCAAGAATAATCAACCAATGCAAGAGAGTCTCTCCCTTGCATCTACTTTGTCATCTTTATATGTTTGATAATATATATATATATATACAAATTTTGTTTCTGTCTCTTTTAACTGTACGCGCGTTTGGTTGACAGAAAAAGTTTATCATCTGATTTTTAAATCTAAATTCTTGTTTTTTTCAAGAAGTTATTTCAAATTTGAACGTGAAAGACTAATTGCCGTCTCTCATTCATGTATACTAGATTACAAACAGTTTTTATCATGTAAACGGGTTAATGTGAATAGTTTGTAATTTTCACCTCAAGGAAATATGTAGTTTCTTACATTTTTCACATAGGGTTTTTGTTCTTCATGTTCATCTCTCTGTTTCATTCTTTTGACACATAAAATGATACACCGTGATAAATTAAGTATCAAACAATAGCAAATCAAAAACCAATATAACATCCTAATTTTCTTACTCATCGATATTGTATTGTGTTTATCGTGTAAAAATTTCATCAAAACCAACAAAACTCATCGTTTCATTCTTTCAACGAGATCAACTCCATCGCACCCTACGGTATAGAGCGTACTCTCACATGCTTATCTATTGCCACGTGTAAAAACGACACGTGTCCGTACAACTGACTTGGAATATGCCAAGTTGTTCTATTTGGAAAAGTACAATTCCTCTTTGTGTCTCTCTTTTTCTAATTAAAGTCGGGGGCTCGAGAGAGAGAGAAGAACAGTGTCCTTCTTTTTTCTGGAGATATATATCTGAAAGCTGAAGCTAAGAATCTGATAGTTCGATATATCGTTAAAAAAACGACGACGTATTTAAAATTGGCTTTGAAGGAAGCAAGCAATAATGGCGGAATCGTCTTCTTCGTCGTCGTCGTCACCTACTGAAGAGATCGTTCGATTGATCAAACGATTAAGCGCTTACGTTGCCTTCAAAATGTCAAGCCTCTTCTCTACTACATCAATTCGCAATCTGGTTCTTTCTAGATCTCGATCTCTCTCACTTTACAACATTTCTGTATCGGATCTGGTGGGATTCTGTTTTTTTTTTTTTTTTTCAATGGCGGGAATCTCTGTAACCGGAATCTGATTAATTTGGAGATTAGTGGAATTAATGGCGTAGTATGTGTGATTTATGCTTCAGGGTAGTCGGAAAGTTTTGATTTTTACCGGAGATTTCAAAATTAAGCTCAAAGTTAGTTAATTTAGGTGGTTAGGGGATAAAAATTTCAACTTTTGAGTATTGGATAGAGCTAGAGTGTTATTTTGCTATGTAAGTTTATTCGTTTTTTTGGCTATTGGGGTTTTGTAATTAGGATTCAAGATCTATTGGTGCTATTGCTGGACTTGCAATTGCTGTGATTTTCACATGGAGAGCGATAAGAACGCCAGGGGAACGTCAAAGAAGGCAGCCGAAACGTAGGAATCCATTTGCTGAAACGTCTAGTGCTGCTTCTCAGTCGAATTTAGCTTCGATAACTCCTGATGTTTCTTTGCCTCGTGAGGATAATGCGGTGGAAGATGTTGTTGATCAGTTCTTTCAACCTGTTAAAGTAACATTCTTTTTTTCCTTACCCAAATTCAAATTTTGTGTTATACTTTCTTTTGTTGTAATTTAGCTTCCTTCTTTTTGACAGCCAACTTTGGGGCAAATAGTTAGGCAGAAGCTTAGTGAAGGAAGGAAGGTAATTTCATGTCTAGCATTGATAATGTTGTGAAATTTATTTCTTGGTGATGTATTATCTTAGAGCTACTGATAGTTTTTACCATGTTGAATCATTGACAGTTGTTTTTATGCGATGTTATACGAGTCAGGTTTATTATTGTGTTGAGCTTCACCTTTATCGAATATGCATTTGTAGGTAACATGCCGTCTTCTAGGAGTAATTCTTGAGGAAACAAGTCCAGAAGAACTTCAAGTAGTAATATTTCCTTTTGACATTTATTTTAGTATAAAATGATGTGTCTGTATCTGATTTCGAGCAATTTTATGCAGAAACAAGCAACAGTGAGGTCATCTGTTCTGGAAGTTCTCCTAGAGATTACAAAGTTTTGTGATTTATATCTCATGGAAAGAGTTCTTGATGATGAAAGCGAAGTGAGCAACAACTTTTTTTCTAGTCAATATTTCCTCTCATTCGCGTTCTTTTGTTTGCCTTTGTGTTGGTACTCTGCTCTAGCATGGCACAGCAAATTATTTTTGCTTATCATTTAACATAGTTAGCTTCAAAACTCGGGCACTGGGTCACAACATGGAGATTGTTTAGATAAGTGGTAAGCAATGTTTATAATGTTTGATAAGAAGGATTTATAAGCACATATTAGAGGACGAGAGTGAGTTCATTGGTGCAACTAAATGCTTGAGACTTGTATGCATTCTTATAATTTGTTTTTTTTTCCGGTTGACTGAGCACAAATAGATTTAGTTTCAGTAGTTTCTGAAACTCACATTTTTGAGCTTTAATATGCAGACCAAAGTTCTACAGGCTTTAGAGAGTGCTGGTGTTTTTACATCTGGTGGTTTGGTCAAAGATAAGGTAACTCACTCAATCAAGCTTTCTTAGACAATCTTGAACTCGTTAATTATCTTCCAATAATCTTATCAAAGCATATGACTAATCAAAATATTCTCTGTCCTCAACCATTCAAAGACTAGTTAAAACTCAAATCGGTAATCTATGTTTTGACAAAGTTACAATACTGTGACATTAAATTGCAGGTCCTCTTTTGTAGTACAGAGATTGGAAGAACATCCTTTGTCAGACAACTAGAACCTGACTGGCATATCGATACGAATCCAGAAATCAGCACACAGTTAGCTGTAAACTCCTTTTCATTGTTTACTTATTTACATTCTTTATCTAGCTTTTAAAGTTTACTGATTTCTCGCTTATTTGCAGAGGTTCATCAAATATCAGCTTCACGTAGCTGTGGTGAAACCCGAGCGAACAGCTCCAAATGTATTTAGTTCACAGTCAATAGAACGGTTCTTTGGATCTGCTTGAGACGCCAACAAAACAAAAGAGAGGTGAAAGATATGTAAAAGCCACATAAAACATTGATCATCTTGTCATGTCATGATAGATGCATCATGTGGAGTCTCTCGTAGGCTGAACTTAAACTTGTTTATTTAAATTGTGTCGAAATTAAAAGTTTGATATACTTGGGAGTTAGATGTTTACTGCGAGTGCCTCTGTGGAGGAAGGAAGTATCGAAGTTTGTAATTTTTGTATTAGCAACTTAGCACATGTCTTAAGGAAATAAACAAAAACTTTTTTTTTTTAACAACTGAATTTCATTACGCATTAATAGTATAATCTTCATGGAGGATTTGTACAATACAATGGAGAACATAGTAATGAAAAACAAACTTTTGATTGTTTACTATTGGTTCTTTTGCCAAACGATCTGCTGCTTTATTTACTTTACGTGAAATCCAGAGGAATTCTGAAGAGATGAACTTCTGTTGTATGTCCTTGATGTCTAGGATCCAGTTATGATGCGTGAAATGGAGATGCTCCCCATCAACTAATGCTTTGACTGTTTTATTATCTCCTTCAATAGCCTCGAATCCACGCTTGTTGCATAGCCATTAACAAACTTTGTAATTCTGCTTCCAAAACGGACTGGCAGATTCTTCCTTCACTTTGACCAGCCTCTAAGAAAACTCCATTTGCATCTCTCATGATCCATGCCTTTTTGATGGAGCTCCATTTGGAATAAATCTGCAATCATAATTACATTTGATATATCCGGCTCTTGGTTTCAGCCATTTAGATTGAGTTCGTCTAATGTAATCATTTCGATGATTTTCCTTTTGCTCTCCATGCCAACAATCAGCCCATTCGTTTGCCTCCACACCATTCACTACTCTTTTTCTGATAAACCAACAGATTTCTACTCTCGTCAAAGCAGTCAAGTTCCAATTGTTATGACAATCTAATATGGCTTTCAACTTTGCATCAAAAGAATATGTGGGGTCCATGATAACTGGATAAGGGATATCTGTACCCCTCCATATAGCTTGAGCATATCGACATTTGAAAAACAAGTGATCTGCAGTTTCTGGTTCTTCACAACATCTCCTACATTGAGAATCAGTAATAATACCTCGGTGTGTAAGAGTTTATCCAATAGCCAAGGCGTTAGATAGCATTCTTCCATATGGTTTTCTTCAACTCAACTGATACATCCGGTGGTCTTGCTTCATTCTCATATTCTGGTAAATGTGTTGCCAACCAGTACCCTGATTTTACTGTGTACCCTAAACAAGAACTTTTTGTTCTTCTTTCTCAAACCAATTATTTTCGTTAAAAAACAGAGTTGAAGAGGATATTTATCTGTAACTCTCTAGTTGAAAAACAATTTTATAATAGAACTCGAAACATTAACCATTAATCATAGATATTATTTTCAAATAATTGAGTTGTATACAAATATTTTTTTTTTTGATATCTAAAGTTTCATTTATTTGATATTATCTCGGGAAATTTTAAAATTAAATATCGTGTAATTATAGAAAAAAAATTAAATATTTTTAAACAATTTAATATTTGTATTAAAAAAAATCCAAAATTGAAAACGGGTATGGGTCGGGTAAGAGAGTCTCTGGTTTTTTCTTTGAACCCAACATTCAAATAAAATAGCAGCAGATTAATTTACAGACGCGCCGTCACTGAATAAGCAAAGCACCGTCGTGTTAAGAAAATCTCCGGCCACTTTAATGGATTCTGTTAACGAGAATTGCGCCGCTGAAGTCTCTGCTCTTCTTGCTCCGCTTCCAATTTTCCAAGAGCAGGCAAAATCTCTCCTTCTCTCCCTTTTGCTTCAAGATGAAATATAAATTCACATCTATATGTAAACATGTTCGATGCTAATCTCCGTTGTGATGGAACTTATATAGTGACTGAGCTCAATTCCAGTTTCTCAATTTTGTTTTTTTTCGTTCTTGTTTTGATTCAGGAGTATTTCAAAGAGCTTATAGCTAATAGAGGATGCAATGGAATTGAAGTAAAACATAATAGCACCAATGGAAAAGGTTTAAATTTTTTGTTCATAATGGCTGCAATGTTGAAGTAATATTAAATCTGATTTGTTCCTATTGGTTTAGGTGTCTATGCCAATTCAGAGTTTCAAGAAGATGAACTCATTTTGAAAGATCAGATTCTTGTTGGTATTCAACATTCATCTAACAAGGTGAACTTTTTATTTATCCTTTTTTTTTTGCAGTTTGTGTTCTTTTCTTGATTCACTATGTAAATCAATTTCTTCATCTCTTTCAGGTGGATTGTTTGGTTTGTAGTTTTTGTTTCCGGTTCATTGGATCAATTGAAAAACAAATTGGCCGGAAAATTTACTTTAAGAATCTCGGTGTTTCTAGTTGTTGTGATGGTGTTTCATCTGAAAGTGAAGATGATAATAAATGTATGAAGTACTATGGAAATGAGGAACAATGTGGTGGAAGCAGTTCAAATCATAATTCTCTTCCGCAAAAAGTTGTTAGTTCTCTGATGAACAATGAAATCGCCTTACCGTTTACTGATAAGTTTCCTTTGCCTTCTCCTCTTTGGTGTCCTGGAGGATGTCAGGAAGCTTTCTACTGTAGGTAAATTGGAGATTTGATCTCTTCGACTTTTCGTTCTCGTTATTGAATCTTTTGTAGTTTACTAATGTGCTGTTTCAATATGACATTAGTGAATCATGTGCAAAGGCAGATTGGGAAAGTTCTCATTCTTTACTTTGTACTGGTGAGAAGTCTGAATCAAGATCTAGAGAGGCACTTGGAGAGTTTATAGAACATGTTAATGGTATAAATTATTATTACTCTCTTTGAACTTGGCTTTACTCTCTTGCGATAACTTTATTTATACCTTTTCATTTCTTAATTTTCAGATACAAATGATATTTTTCTCCTGGCTGCTAAGGTATATATATCTTGCATCAGTTGTTATGTCTACTTTTTTAGAATATCTTAGATAAAATGCCATGGAACTTTTAACATATAGTAGTTTACGGTTATATCTATCGAGCTGATGCCATTTCGACCTTTTCTTTTCTCTAGTATATACGCTTTTGCATGTTATATAAGAAAAGAAACTAACCAGTTCTAGATAATGTGTTATGGCTAGGCGATTGCCTTTACCATTCTAAGGTACAGGAAACTGAAAGCTGACCATGTTAACGAAAAAGCGAAACAGACTGAGTCAAAGCAGTCGCTACTCTTGGAGGCATGGAAACCAATATCAATTGGATACAAAAGAAGGTATATAATTGAATTTTGTGAATGTGGAATGTCATATGGTAAATCATGATCATGCATAATAGGCTCTTTTTTGGGTAGGTGGTGGGACTGTATCGCGTTGCCAGATGATGTTGATCCTTCTGGTGAAGGAGCCTTTAGGATGCAGATAAAGAGCCTTGCAAGTACGGTATGTGTTTCATCGTTTTTTAAGATCACAATCGTAGTTGCATCAGCTTGGAATTCTGACTGTTTTGCCAACTGAATTTACATTGTTTTATCTTCCAGTCTTTAGAGCACCTGAAGAAAGCCATATTTGACAAAGAATGTGAAGCCCGTATCCTTAGCGTCAGTTTGATATATTATCTGAACACATTGTTTCCTTGTTTTATATTTTTACTCGCAAAGGGTCGTCATTCCTTGACGCTGGAAAGTTTTCTCCCTTGAAATATATGGGAATATCATCGGCATGTTTGAGCTGAATAACCTGTAAGAGTCCTCAAGTCCTTGTTTATACCTTTGCATTTACGATGAATTATTGCTTACATTGTGTTACATCTTTGGCAGAGACTTGGTGGTTGCATCACCAGTAGAAGACTATTTCTTGTATATCAATGATCTTCCAGATGCAGAAAAGGTCTGAACAGAATACTCTTTCGACCCATTGTTGTAGTTTTTTTGACAAAAATCTAATGAATTTTACCAGTTTCTTATTCTTATGTGATCATAGGAAGAAGCTATGGAAATCACAAAGCCGATTCTAGATGCTCTTGATGATGAGTACTCGGACTTTTGCGAAGGTTAGGAATGAAGCGAACATCATTGTTACAAAAACAGAGGAGTTATGTAACTTGTAACCAAGATTTGACATTATTGCATTATCCGTATTTGTGTTTTAGGAACCGCGTTCTTCCCTCTGCAGAGCTGTATGAATCATTCATGTTGCCCTAATGCAAAAGCCTTCAAAAGAGACGAGGTAACTCTCTTACATCTTCAAAAAGGATTGAAAAACTTTCATCAACACTTTTAGACCGAACTTGATTCAATCTCTTTCTTTCGTGTAATTTTACAGGACAGAGACGGACAAGCAGTTA
This sequence comes from Cardamine occulta, assembly GCA_028015245.1. Classification (NCBI taxonomy): domain Eukaryota; kingdom Viridiplantae; phylum Streptophyta; class Magnoliopsida; order Brassicales; family Brassicaceae; genus Cardamine; species Cardamine occulta. The sequence continues at coordinate 9,122,244 of CM051370.1, read as the reverse complement.
TTTCTGCGTTAAGACGCATTAGCAAGAACGAAGAGGTAACGATTTCATATATAGACGAGGAGCTTCCATACAAAGAGAGACAAGCTTCACTTGCAGACTATGGTTTCACCTGCAACTGCCCTAAATGTCTTCAAGATTCTTCATCAGTCGCCTAACTTGTGCCTTCAAAAGAAGAGAAAGTTTCAATCTTGCCTATTTTAAAACCTGATTAGTGATTACTGATTAGAAATCAAATTATGCGCGTGTCGGAATTGGCTGTTTTTCTCAGCCTGTAGTGTGACTGCTTCGTTTTAAAGGTCTACCTTTAGTTAATTTTGTAGTCTAAAGAAGACACCTCATGTTTTACTCTCTATTTATAAACGGAAGTTTCATTTAGCTCGCCCACAAATCCCAAAAGATTACTTAAAAAACATGATTGTGTTCAAAGTTTTGAGGTTATGTTATGAATTCAGATAATGAATCTATGATCAGACGGAGGAATCAACGTCATTGGCTTTCCTCTGTTCCGTCACATCAACGTTTGCCTCCTCCTCGTCTCCCTAAACACAACATTTTTAGCACACAGAGATTTGTAAATTGTAAGGATCATCATCTTCAAACAAAACTTTTACGGCCAATTAATATTAGTTTACCGACAAAAGTATTAGAGAATCTAATCATGCTTACCTGAAGATGGACATCTCTGACAGGTGGGGGTGGAGGAAGAGATATGAGAGGAGAGCTTTTGGCTGCTTCAGGATTCTCTTCGTCGAATTCTGCACCATCATCAAATACCCGAGCTGCCATGCTCGTAGACGACATTACCTGCAGCACCGTAGTAACCACATAGTTAAGCCTATTATCTCTGGTTTTAACCAAGTCATGCCGAGAAACACATCTGTATCGTGAAAGATTAAGCTTTAAGAGTGTCCTGCCTTATCAGTGGATGAGGTGCCAAGAGAAAGCCTTCTTCTTTTCCAGTTTTCTTCTTTTGATGAGGACTTGTTGATTGTGTCTTCGTCGTTCCACGCACCACTTTCTTCTTCAGAGTAAGATTTCGAATGATCCATATTCCAACGAGAAGGTCTCTTATTCCCTTTATCCACCTTCTCTTCTTCAACTCTCCCTACCAAGCCTAAAACAGATAGAGAAATGTTATAGCGTGTGTGTGAACTGATTTCCCAAGAACTAGTTTAAACACGGGTATAGAAAAGTACAGATAAGATTACCATCTTCAACCGGTTCTTTGGTAGTATATTGATCCACATAATGCTTTTTTCTGGACAGTGAAGAAGTATTCTGCAACTCATTTGGATCACAAACAGTTTTTAAATTCCGACCATTATTCTCTTCATCGCTCACAATATCCACGTCTGCATCCCTGTCATTGCCTTCAGTTCCACCAAGATGCGTACTAAGCTGGCTTGCCAACTTTTGAAGACGGGCTTGTGACCTACATATTTGACAAAGCATCAGTGTTATTGAATGAAATCTTTTCATACTTAAATAAGATGGAAGCAGAAAAAAACTAAGGGATAATGCCATGCCTCTTTACATCATCTTGTGCCCGCAAGAAACGGTTATATTCTTTCACAAACTTCTTCGTACTTGAAGTAATCCTGACGTATAGAAGGATAGAACAAAACTCGTCAGCAAAATATCAAGTCTAGAATTTACCAAACTACATTACAGGAACGAATCCTAATTACTTTCAAGCAAACATCAAGGAGGAAATAGTCATTACCTCCTACATTCCTCTTTCTCTCTATCCAACTGGGTCTCAAGATCTTGGATCCTAGAAGTAAGAATGCCTGCTTCCTGTGCCTTCCTTTCAACGGAAGCCTTTGGACCAATCATATATGTCAAGTTAACATATACGTAAAATGCAATCAAATTAACTGTGGGATGGAGAAGTTTACCTCCAAGCGTAGTTTGTCATCAGTAAGCATTTTAACATCCATCTCTAAATCTTTTAACTGCATATAGTCCCAGAGGAAAGGTTAGATTACTGACAAATATCAATAGATATAGATAAATTGAACTGGGGTCATTTAGAATCATCTTTACAGAATGTCTCCACTAAACTTTGGATTAAGATAGAAGCAAACCACATCCTCAACTAACACCCAACCAAGAAAATGAACGTTTCAAACCTGCTCTTCCAGAACATTGTTGTAACCCAGAAACTTATTTCTTCCATCTTCTGCCCTGTCTTCAATCCTATTCCCAACTTTCAAACCACCAGCATAATCTTGGTCATCAAATCTGCGGTTCTCCCTGTAGTCTCTACCTCTGTGATAATAAGAGATATAAAGAAGCACTTTTGAAGCATAGAAAAATGATCAAATTACCACACGTAGCATGAGTGGTAGAAGAAGGCATACCTTCGATTCTCAAAGGGCCGGGGATTTTCATGTCCTGCAAAGTTGAATTCCATTGGTAATAATCAGAAGAAAGAAATACAGAACGAGAAGTTGACAGAGAATTATGATTGAGCCTAACAGACAATCAACAGAACTCCAAAAAAACAAAGCTACAGATCTTACCACTAAATCTTTGTAGCCTTCTTCCACTTCTGTCTAAAGAAGGTCTCCGCTCTGGAGAAAACTGCCTACCAAGTCTATCTCTTAAGTCATTATCCACATTGTATTGCCTGCCTGCAGTAAACGAAACAGACTTTGCAGTAAAGCATACTTGTGTGAATTCCATTTCAAACAATCAGAACCATACCAGTCAACAACACTTGGTTAAGATCACAGAAGACTACAGGTAACATGAAGAAAAAAAAGTACTGGTGCTTACTCGCCAGTTAAAAGAGACCACAAACTAATTTCCTCTTCTTACCAGCAGTTGGAGAAAACCACAATTGGGTACTAAATAAGTGGAAGTCACTGAATCTCATCGATAAGATAATAGGTTGACGATGCTTCAGCATCATGTTGGATGACAGAAAATAACAACCAATCTTATGCTTCAGTGACTTCAGTGAAGAGAAAAAAACAACCAATCGTGAAGATCCATTTGATTACAGCAAAATAAGATGTTCATTGTTCAATACTTTCTGACATTAAAAACCCCATGAACTGATATTTCTTTATCCAAGAAACTGCTTGTGAAACCCCTGAAGATATAACAATCATGGAAATACCACATGCTCCATACACATAACTGGCAGCATGAAAATTTCAGAAATCATAACAATAGGCAATGATAAGTCCTAGCAACAAGCATTGACTGGCTACCAAATCTTGGAGTCTGACAACCATGGTTGTTGAAGAATAAATACACCGCAAAACCCATGATAGATTTTCTTCATAAAGAATGTGCTTTCAAGAGCAATAAGAAAACCAATATAAATTTCAGCACAAGAAAAACCAGCAGATTCCACTCCAATAAGAAAACCAATATAAATTCATCTCAAAAGACCAGCAGATTCCACTCCAGAGTAAAAACAATACTAAGCCTGTCATTCTGCAAATGGAACAACCATATTCCACGAATGATTCCGCAGGACAAAACTAGTCAGTAAAACGAAATTGGTAAAGATGTACAGAGATAACCCAAGTCCAAAGAAAAGTATAACACTGATACCACCCGTAGCAATCTCATAAAAATATGGAATAACATACAGAGGACGTTTCACAAAGCTTCAAGAGAAAAATGCTTCACAGAATCATCAAAGTATAATACAAAAATTCCAAGATAGTCTGATCACCAAAGAGACCTAATCAACTGAAGACTTTTCCATTTTACCCTAATCTAATCAAAAGAGTACCAATAACTTCACAGATCCTTCAACCATTAACAAACTTAAACCAATAGGCTAATGAAAATGCATAAACAAGATCATTTTACCTGGGAATGAAGATTCACCACCAGGTCGACGAAGCTCAGCATTTCCATGAGCAAACGAACAATTCGGCCTAGAACAGTTACCAGTCTTCTTGAACAAAATGCAAAGCTTCGTCTTATACATACTCGACCCAGACATTATTGACCAAATTCAACGAAACAATCTTTCTTCAGATCAAAAACTCAAAAGTCAAGCTAACATCCATAAACATAGATTAACATGAGCGTCTCGTTTCTACACAAGAAACAGAAGCAACGATTCAGATATAAATCTTTAAACTCTCGGTAAAATTGGATTTTCCAATAAATTTCCAGAATCCGTATAGGGGAACAGCAAGAAGATCAATATATATCAATTACGAGACTGAGAAAATCGAAGAACCTAACATGGCGATTCAGCTCGGTTTGAAGCAGCTTCGTCGTCGTCTTCGTCTTCTCAAACGGCAAGTAGGACGAAAATAATATTTCCGGGAAATGAAACACACAAAATAAAAGCAAAAGCTGAAATAATTAGGAATCTAGGATCGTATTTATATATGTATATTTTTTTTCTACTGTATAATTTTTTAAGCGGAGAAATTAAATCAAATTTTAATGTAAGGATTAGTTCAATAGTTTTGTACACAATTAACATTCAAATCTAAACTCTTAACGCTTTTTTAAGTGTTAGTTATCAAAAAAAAAATAAAAAAAAAATAAAGAAAGAGTTAGTTATCCAACAGATTGATGACGTTGATTGTACTATTAAGAAAAAAGAAGAAAGATAAATATAATTAACAAACAATGCATAAAATACACAATTACTTTCAAATTTCAATTCGTATGTTGTTTCAATTCTCTTTTTTTGTCAACTAAATTCACTACTATGATGATGTGTCTAAATTTAAAATGATGTGTCTAAAGTAAAATAATGAAGATTATGTAATCTATATTAATTTGTATATAAATTTTAAAGAATCATGCACCCATAAATTTTATAAATGTTTAATAAAAAATGGAAACAACAGACTGATTTTTTTACTTACGAGAAAATAATACTACCAAAATATGTTAATTGACCAATTTAAAAAGCACATTCTCGAATGAAATCTGAACACTACAAAATATGTTTGAACTTAAATGGAGTATGAATATCTACTAACAATTATTAATAAATTAATCTTTAGCATTTTCTGTTTTCTAAAAGAACATCAATCTTATAATTATCGTTATCTTGATGGACAAAATACCATTTATAAATGATAATTAATGGAAAATTTGAGAAATTTAACAAAATTTAACAAATCTGATTACATTTAATCAGAGTTTAATTTTAGTTTAACACATCGTTTAGTGATTCATACATTGAATCATTGAATTAAACTTTTACCAAGTCAGGTTAGACATTTTATATGTAACGACTGTTGTACGATTTATATTATATAAGCTACGTAGATTACAACACAGCCTTGTATCATAGTTTAGATCTTCGTTTCGAAGAAATGATTCTTTTATAACCTATTCTTATAAACTGTGTTACATTTGGTCATAGTTTATAACTTGCATTATAGAATGCTGAACTCTTCATTCAATCCATGTTTGCTTTAGCCACTGCTCATCTATCTCTTCCACAGACCTGGTGTCTACTCGATCTAGTCTCACCATGCGTTTGCTAACAAAACTCGTGAGTTGATTTAGACTTGTTGGTCATTATCTAGCCACAAGAATACTCAAAAAAGCAAACCAAATACAAACCAAAAACATCAAATCGAATGCAGAGAAAAAAAAGTTGACAAACAACAATTAAGATAATTCAAACTGTATGAGGCATTTCCAGGATCAAATAACATAGAAAAAGTAAAATGATCAGGATATACCACAAAATTTAATCTTGCGTCAATGCCATTATACCTGAAGAAACAGATTAATCCCTCAGAATTGGTAAAAGACGCCTTAACCAACAAGCTAATTAATTAATAAAACTAAGGGAAAATATAATATGCTCAGTGGAAGGAGAAGTCGTTTAATTAGGAGAGCTCACGGCAAAACATTTTGACTGTTTTGTCCACTGCCCTTCACGCACCTTCGTGCAATTTTATCATCATCGCATCAATTATATCACCCGAAAGAAAAAACAATCAAATTAAAAAAGCCTCAGTGTGTGTAACAATTCAGATCATTGATTTATAAACCTCACTGAAATCCGCTAAGATAATTGTTTTTATCATCATAGGCAACATATATATGTACGAAAAAAAAAAACTAAAAAACAAGATTTAAAATCGAAAAACTTAATGGTGGTGGGCGAAAACGAATACTCAGACAGCCAAGGGTTGTATCTTCAAATTCTGGGTGAAGAGCCCAGATCTGAAACTCTAGTCCACGAAATATTCGTATCATCACCATACCCTTTTAGCCCCCAAATTACCAAAACTCTTCAATCTAATTTCTTAAAATACCCTAACTAAATCATTGAATAAGCAAAGCAGAATCAAAGAAAAAGAAGCAGTTTCTGATGTTTTTCACTGAATAAAGAGACGAACTATATATATACACACGGACGCCGACGTATTAAGCTTTTGGGAATTAGGGTTTTCGTTTTTTGTTTAGGGTTTTGTTTCCATGACAGCCCAATAAATACAAAAACGGTCCGTCTTATAAAGCCCATGTTTAGGCCCATAGAAATACCGAATATGGAAGATTTGGTCTTGATACTCTCGAGTCTCGCCTTGATTCAGTCTTCATTTAGCTGAGATATCTCCTCTACCATATCTTTTCTTTTTGGTTTTATCCTCTCCCATATCTTAGGAGAATCTTTCTTGAATTGTAACCAATGTTTACTTTATATACATTCAAAGTTTTTCAAGAATTACAGAGCTTCTTCGATACTTCTCATAAGAGTCATCGCCTTATAGCTTAGATTCAAGAGAAGAAGAAGAAGGAAAATAAAAAAGATAAAACATGAAATTCGAACTAGTGTTCATACCATATCCTATAATTGGTCATCTAAAATCAATAATGGAGATGGCGAAGCTACTTGTCGAGCAAGAAACGCAACTCACTATCTCCATAATCGTCCTTCCATTCATGTCCGGAGACGAAACCAGTGCTTCAGCTTACGTAGCATCCCTCTCCGCCATATCCAACGACCGTCTCCGTTACAAAGATATCTCCGGCGGAGATCAACCAACCGCCAACTTCCATGTCGGGAACATATTCCAATAGTGAAAGACACCATTGCCAAACTCATTAACGACTACACGACGAAACCAGACTCACCAAGACTCGCTGGCTTGGTCGTAGACATGTTCTGTACCTCGATTATAGACGTAGCGAAGGAGTTTAATGTTCCGAGTTACTTGTTTTACACGTCAAACGCTGGGATTCTCTCATTAGGGTTTCACATCCAGAAGTTGTCTGATGAGAATAAATACAATGTTACTGAAACTGATTTTGAAGAATCCGAAGCTGAGTTGATAGTTCCGAGTTTAACTCGTCCTTATCCGGTTAAGTGTATTCCTATCGGTTTAGCAACAAAAGAGTGGCTCCCGTTGTTTGTAAATCAAGCAAGAAAATTCAGAGAATTGAAAGGTATTTTGGTAAATACTGTTGATGAGCTTGAGCCTCACGCTTTGAAGTTTCTCTCAAGTAGTGGTAATGATACTCCTCCGGCTTATCCAGTGGGACCACTCTTGCAACTTGAAGGTTACAAAGACGACGAGAAACAGTTGGAGATTCTACAGTGGCTAGACAAGCAACCACCAAGATCAGTAGTGTTCCTCTGTTTTGGTAGCGTAGGAGGCTTCGATGAGAAACAAACAAGAGAAATTGCCGTCGCGCTCGAACGAAGTGGCTACCGTTTCTTGTGGTCTCTCCGTCGTGCATCTCCAAACATAGATAAAGAACATCCCGGAGAATTCACGAATCTTGAAGAGATTCTCCCGGAAGGTTTCTTTGATCGGGTTAAAGAAAGAGGAAAGGTGATTGGATGGGCTTCACAGCTAGACATTCTTGCGAATCCGGCGGTTGGTGGTTTCATCACTCACTGCGGATGGAATTCGATGCTAGAGAGTCTTTGGTTCGGTGTTCCGATGGCTTCATGGCCGTTATACGCAGAGCAGAAATTTAATGCTTTTATGATGGTGGAGGAGCTTGGATTAGCGGTTGAGATAAGGAAGTATTGGCGAGGTAATCATTTGGCGGGAGTGGGGACGGTTGTGGTGACGACGGAGGAGATAGAGAGAGCAATCAGATGTTTGATGGAGGAGGATAGTGATGTGCGGAAGAGAGTGGAGGAGATGAGCCAGAACTGCCGTGTGGCTTTAATGGATGGTGGATCGTCTCGAAAAGCTTTGAAAATATTTATTCAAGACGTTATCAAAAATCTCTCTTGAGTCAACATAAATTACTCATAACACCGAGGGTCTCCTCATGAGTCAACATAATTATGTTACTGACATTCTTCACCGCGCTTCCATGACAAACTGCAATCCGTGCTCCACCCCCGTCGACACCAAAGCCAAACTAGCAGCAGATGATGGTCCTCCCATCGCCGATCCTTCTCTTTACCGCAGCCTAGCAGGAGCTTTGCAAAACCTCACTTTCACGCGTCTGGACATTTCTTTTGCTGTTCAACAAGTGTGTCTGTTTATGTATGACCCTCGTGAGACCCATTTTACCGCTCTTAAGCGCATCCTCCGATATATCAAGGGCACTATCACTCATGGGTTACAGCTCAAGAAATCATCAATCACGGATTTAGTGGCATACTCTGACGCAGATTGGGCAGGGTGTCCTTCTACTCGTCGTTCCACCTCCGGATACTGTATGTTTCTCGGTGACAATCTCATAGCTTGGTCCTCCAAGCGCCAACATACCGTTTCTCGGTCTAGTGCCGAAGCCGAATATCGAAGTGTCACCAATGCTGTTGCCGAAGCGTCTTGGCTACGGAATCTGTTTTTGGAGTTGGGCTGTCCCTTATCAAAAGCTACTCTGGTTTACTGTGATAATGTCTCCGCCATATATCTTTCCACCAACCCCATCAGCGAACTAAACATGTGGAGATCGATATTCATTTCGTACGAGAACGCGTTGCGTTAGGCCAAATCCGTGTTCTCCATGTCCCCTCAGCATCCCAGTATGCCGATATTTTCACCAAGGGTCTACCAACACCATTATTCACAGAGTTTCGCTCCAGTCTAAGCGTTCGTCCTCCTCCGCTCCAACTGGGGGTGTTAGTTAGGATACATAATATCCTTCTTATATTTGTATTACCTTATCTCCTAGGTATAATCTTGTGTATCTTGTGTATATATACCCCTTCATATCATCAATGATAATCATCAAGTATTATACACTTACAGAGAATTGGTAGGAAATGAATTATAATTTGTGTCCCAAGTGAAATACATTTTAGTTATCATTATTTCCAAACACTTTTCAATTATCCATATATCTAAACAATTTTTATATCTAATAAAAAATAAATATTAAAAGATTTTAATAATATGTAAACTAACATTAATTTCAAATTTTCTAAAATTTCTCTATCCAATTTAAACCAATATACTTGAAAAAATATGAATCTCTTTATATCTTTATTTGATCTTATTTTTAAATTATTTTAAATTATTATATAATATATATAATTAATAAAATTTTAGATTTTTTTTACATATGTTGTGATTCAAATTTTTAAAAACGGACATAAATTACTCGATGAATGAAGAAAACAATGTGTTTGTTCAATATACCACCTCGGCTAAGAAATTTTATAAGAAGTTTCAAATATTATCTCTATACTATTAAATTAAAATACAAATAATTATCCATGTATCCAAACAACAAATAGTTATACATGTGTCCAATCACTCATATATTTAGTTTCTTTATTTATTTTCTTTCTACATAAATAATAAATAATAAATTAATTCTTTATAATCATTTCTTTATCTAATATTGAGATTTTAATAGTATGAATTATGATTCTCCTATCATCTTTGTTTGATCTTATTTTCAAATTATTTTGAATTATTATATAATACATACAATTAATAAATTTTCATTTTTTCTGCATATGTTGTGATTCAAATTGTTATAAACGGACATATATTACTCAATAGTGTGTGTTCAACATTTCACATCGGTAGAAGTGTCAATCGGATCGGTGATCCTCGGGATAAGTACAAGTAAATCCACCATAGGGCGATGGACATAAAATTGTATGGCCATCGGAGATATTGAATGAGATTTGTCCCCCGGATATAGTCAAGATACTACCAATTTTTAATAAAAATAAATAAATTATATATATATATATAAATAAATAATTGTATATAGTTGATGAAATATAATATATGATATATTTGAAAATATAAAGAGTTTATGTATAAAATTAGAATATTTAGAAAAAGAGAATATTAAAAATATTTCTATTTAAAAAGTTGTTAATTTTAATTTTTAAAAATATTTTATTTATTTAAATTATAATAATTAAATCTGTGGGGTATCTCACTAACCCGTTGGACATAGTAGAGCAGAGTTGTATATAAGAACTACTTACAACAACAACAAAATCGGTATATATATCAACTTACTAACAACCCTAACACTTGATAATTTAATAAAGTTAAATTATATATAACTAAGAGAACAATAATTATAAAAACTAAACAAACAAAATCTATAAATCTATAAATTATCTAGAATACTGAACACAAAATATTAGACAGTAAAATATAAATATTTGTTACAATGATTAAGAAAACATTGACTCTAGTAAGTAATTCCCGACTCTAGTAAGTAATTAAGTATCAAGTGTGTTGTATCCTTCTGAGTGATCATAATAATAAAAAAATACTTCCCCTAGAGTTTGTAACTACGGAATTTTTTATATTCAACTGTTCATAAACTAATCTAAAATTTTATATAATTTTCATTTTACCAAATAATGATATGCTCGTTTATAGTCGTTTTGATTTAATAAATTTTATAAAAATGATTTTAGATGATAAATTGTATATTTGGTTAGATCCACATAACATGGAGGAATGAAAAAAAAAGATGCCTTTGAAAGTTCAAACTTCAAAAAGATACAAAAATATAATATGAACTAAACTTTTCCAATGGGGCGGACATATTTGGCCCAACAAGCAGAGCCAAACAAAAGAATCTGAAACATTCTCACAAGTTAAAACAGAGCCGAGCTTTATCTCTTTATCATCTCAAGGATTCAGATAAAACACCCAAAAAAAATAAGAGAAGAGTGAAGAACGAGAAACATGAGATTTGAGCTTATCTTCATCCCATATCCTGGAATCGGTCATCTCAGATCAACGGTTGAGGTGGCAAAGCTCTTAGTGGAGCGTGAAACACGACTCTCTATCTCAGTCCTCATCCTTCCTTTCATTTCCGGTGGTGAAGTCGGTGCTTCCGATTACATCGCAGCTCTCTCCGCCGCGTCCAATGACCGCCTCCACTACAAAGTGATCTTCACCGGAGATCAACAAACCTCCGAGCCGACGAAGCTTAACCTCCATATCGAGAATCAAGTACCAAAGGTGAGAAGCGCCGTTGCAAAACTAGTCGACGACTACTCAACACTACCGGACTCACCAAAGATCGTTGGCTTCGTTCTCGACATGTTCTGCACTTCGATGATAGACGTGGCGAATGAGTTTGGGTTTCCGAGTTATCTGTTTTTCACGTCGAGCGCTGGGATTCTCGCCCTCTGTTTTCATATTCAAGAATTGTACGATGAGAAGAAGTACGATGTTGTTACTGAAACTGATCTTGAAGATTCGGAGGCTGAGTTGGTTTTTCCGAGTTTGACTCGTCCTTATCCAGTGAAGTGTCTTCCTTACGCTCTCTTATCGAAAGAGATGCTTCTAATGCATGTAACTATAGGGAGAAGATTCAGAGAGATGAAGGGATTTTTGGTAAATACTATTGATGAGCTTGAACCTTATGCGTTGAAGTTTCTTATGAGTGGTGATACTCCACCTCCTTATCCAGTAGGACCACTCTTGCATCTCGACAACAACAACCAAGTTGATGTTTCCAAGGACAAGAAACGGTCAGAGATTTTAGGGTGGTTGGATAAGCAACCAGCAAGTTCGGTAGTGTTCCTCTGCTTCGGGAGCATGGGAGGATTTTGTGAGGAACAAACAAGAGAAATCGCTATAGCGCTCGAGCGAAGTGGCCACCGTTTCTTGTGGTCTCTCCGTCGTGAATCTCCGAATATAGATAAAGAACTTCCCGGAGAATTCACCAACTTGGAAGAAGTTCTTCCGGAAGGATTCTTTGATCGGACAAAAGAGATAGGAAAGGTCATCGGATGGGCTCCACAAGTGACGGTTCTTGCTAATCCGGCGATCGGAGGTTTTTTCACTCACTGTGGATGGAATTCGATGTTGGAGAGTCTTTGGTTCGGTGTTCCAACGGCTGCATGGCCGTTATATGCAGAGCAGAAGTTCAATGCTTTTGAGATGGTGGAGGAGCATGGATTGGCCGTGGAGATCAAGAAGTATTGGCGAGGCGATCTTTTGTTGAGGAGGACGGAGATGGAGATTGTGACGGCGGAGGAGATCGAGAGAGGAATCACGTGTCTCATGGAACAAGATAGTGACGTGAGGAAGAGAGTGAAGGAAATGAGTGAAAAATGCCACGCGGCTTTCATGCACGGTGGATCGTCGAGGATAGCTTTGGAAAAGTTTGTTCAGGACGTTACGAAGAATATGGTTTCACCGAATTAGGTACAGTATTGAAATCATTTATGGTTTTAAATGATAGGGCTCCCATATAGAAAAGCCAACTAAAGTTGAATACCATATCTGTTACTATTTGACTTATGACGTTGCAGGACAAGAAAAGGCCAAGGGTTTGTTAAACCCCTCAATATGATATTGGCCATTTGTACTCTTTTTATTTTATCTAGTAAATCGTATAAAAACGAATTTTAGATACTAAATTGAATAATTTGACGAGATTTAAACTCAACTAAATAGTAATTAAAGGAACAAAATTTGTAGAAACTCATTTTGACTAAAATGCCTTCGACGTTCAAATTCAAACCGATGATACAAAGGAACCAAAAATTCCTAATGGGCCTGACTTATTTGGCCCAACAAACAGAGCCTAACAAAAAGAAGCGGAAACAGAGTCGTTAAATAAACAGAGCTCTCATCTTCATACTCTTCATACTCGAGGATTCAGAAAAAGTACTGTAAAAAAAGAGAAGAAAGAAGAACGACCAAACATGAAGTTTGAGCTTTTCTTCATTCCTCATCCTGAAATAGGCCATCTCAAATCAGCAGTTGAGGTGGCGAAGCTCCTAGTTGAACGAGAAACACGACTCTCTATCTCCGTCCTCATCCTTCCTTTCATTTCCGGCGGCGAAGTCGGTGCTTCCGATTACATCTCAGCTCTCTCCGCCGCTTCTAATGACCGCCTCAGCTACAAATTTATCCTCACCGAAGATCAACCAACCGCTGAGCCAACAAAGCTTAACCTCCAACTCGAGAATCAAGTACCAAAGGTGAGAAGCGCCGTTGCTAAACTAATCGAAGACTATTCAACACTACCGGAATCTCCGAGGATCGCTAGCTTCGTTCTCGACATGTTCTTCACTTCGATGATAGACGTGGCCAATGAGTTTGGTCTTCCGAGTTATCTGTTTTTCACGTCGAGTGCTGGGATTCTCTCACTTGGATTACACGTTCAAGTGTCGTACGATGAGAATAAGTACAATGTTACTGGAGACTCGGAGGATGAGATGATTTTTCCGAGTTTTACTCGTCCTTTTCCAGTGAAGTGTCTTCCTTATAGTCTCGTATCGAAAGAGATGCTTTCAGTGTTTGTAAATCTATCGAGAAGATTCAGAGAGATGAAAGGTATTTTGGTGAATACTGTTGCTGAGCTTGAACCTTATGTGTTGAAGTTTCTCTTGAGTGGTGATACTCCTCCTGCTTATTCGGTAGGACCATTCTTGCATCTTGACAACAACCAAGTTGATGATGTTTCCGTGGGCGAGAAGCAATCGGAGATTTTAGGGTGGTTGGATGAGCAACCAGCTAGCTCGGTAGTGTTCCTCTGATTCGGGAGCATGGGAGGTTTCAGTGAAGAGCAAGCAAGAGAAATCACAGTAGCGCTCAAGCGAAGCGGCCACCGTTTCTTGTGGTCTCTCCGTCGTGAATCTCCTGAACTTCCCGGAGAATTCACCAACTTGGAGGAAGTTCTTCCGGAAGGATTCTTTGATCGGACAAAAGAGATAGGAAAGGTCATCGGATGGGCTCCACAGACGGCTGTGCTTGCGAATCCGGCGATAGGTGGTTTCGTCACTCATTGCGGATGGAATTCGATGTTGGAGAGTCTTTGGTTCGGTGTTCCAACGGCTGCATGGCCGTTGTACGCGGAGCAGAAGTTCAATGCTTTTGAGATGGTGGTGGAGCTTGGATTAGCCGTGGAGATCAAGAAGTATTGGCGAGGCGATCTTATGTTGGCGAGGACGGAGATGGAGAATGTGACGGCGGAGGAGATCGAGAGAGGAATCAAGTGTCTCATGCAGCATGATAGTGACGTGAGGAAGAGAGTGAAAGAGATGAGCGAGAAATGCCACGTGGCTTTGATGGACGGTGGATCGTCGAGGATTGCTTTGGGAAAGTTTGTTCAAGACGTAATGGAGAATATCGTTTAATCCAATAAGGGTATTGAAAATTTGTACGCTCTTAAAATGATAGGCCCCATATACAAGGCCAAATAAATAAATTTTACCATATCCGTTAATAAGATCTTAGTAGTAGTTTCAAGGAGAAACTCAATTACTATTTTTGAAGTTGCAGGTAAAGAATAAGACAAGAGTTGTAAGCTCCGTGACCAAGTATAAATTGGAATATTAAAAGTTTGGTTGATTCTCTTAATGAGTAGGTTAATCAACGACAAAAAAATATAAGTTGACACTAAATGAACGTGAAAATTGAAACTAAGGGTCCATAAAATTTTAAAATAACTACATTGACCCATGAATGTATATGTGCTTATTGAAAAGTAAACTGCCAGAACCAATTACTAGAATGATAGATGCGTTTACAAGTCAAAAATAATAATAGAGACTAGAGAGTTCTTAAATGGGTTCCGGTTCGGATATAATCATGATGCGTTTTTATTCTTTCTAACAACAAAACTGTTTCAAATTTAAATGAAGTCAATCCGGTTAGGCAATTTAACCAAAGGGAATTGGGTAAAAGTATACGGCTCAGCTCCAGTTCTGCGTGCTACTATGGATGTGATGTTACCTTTGCCGCTCTTATAGTCAAATGCATCACTGAATCTGATTTGAATCTGAACTTGAATCCTCATCGTCATCGGTTCTGGAGTTGATTCACATAAATTTGGGACCTAGTTCAATCTAATTGAATTGTGTTGGTTAGGTGTCATCCTGTCTTCAAACAATTTAATCTACTATAAAGAAAAATCCCTAATCTGGTGTCTAGGTGTCCGGCTAGGCAGCAATTTATACTTGGGCGCCCCAATTTTCTTAAAATCACTAAATCAAATCGTTAATTCGGTTCAGGTGTTCTCTTTCGCTCTAAATCGATCAAATCGGATCTAATCAGGTAAAGATTAAACATTTGGTTTAATTTTCTTTTATTTTTTCTAATTTTTTTTTTTAATTCATACTATTCTTGAAGATTTGTTGGGTTTAAACTTTATTATTTTAGATAAGTTTATATAGAATTTGAATTTGAATTTAGAATATAACATTTTTTAATTTTCTTTATATATTTTTTTGAAAGTTAAACATTTCACATGATTTCTATATGTCAAATTATTATATAAACATACACATATTTAACTATATTTAAATAATCTATTAACACCTAGATGCCGCCTAGATCCGATTAACCCGTTAAGACTCTAGGCTTTTACCGAGCATTTAGCTACCGCCTAGCGATTTTTTGAACATACTATTAATCATTTGACACATTGATTTTAAGATAAAATTATATTTTTGCATGAGTCATGATCTCCCTTGTTTAGTAGCTAAAAACTTAAAACCAGAGTTTTAGGGTTTATTGTTTCAATTTAACTTGAAAGCCAAAGCCCAGTATAAATAAAGAACCTCTCGAATAATTCATGAATCTGGTGGAAATTCTCCCGGAAGGATTCTTTGATCGGACGAAGGAAAGAGGAAAGTTAATTGGATTGGTGGTTGAGATAAGGAAGTATTGGCGTGACGATCATTTGGAGGGAGAGAGGACGGTCGTGGTAATTAACGGTGGAGGAGATAGAGAAAACAATCAACTGTTTGATGGAGCAGCATGATACTCATGACGTGAGGAAGAGAGTGAAAGAGATGAGCCAGAATTGCCATGTGGCTTTATGTTGGATATTCGGTTACATCTAGAAAAGTTATATCTTTCTAGAAGAAGCTAGAAGAGTTAGGGAAGAGAAAATATAAATAAGATCTAAATAGAAAAGATTTAGATGAGTTTTGTAAGTTTTCATTTTCATAATAGAATAAAGAGGTATTTGTTTTTATTATAAATAAGATCCTAATGGATAGATGTTTTATAAGAGAGTTTAGAGAAAGAGAATTAGTTTTGAGATAGTTTCTAAATCTAATAAAGAAAATTTGTTCTCTATAAAAGTTCTAAGCATACACGATTTGAATTGGTATCAGAGCCCGAACACACGCTTGCTCGCTAGTTCGGCCCAGAAAGTGGCCCGATCACCCTACTAATTGATAGCTCAAAAAAGAAGACTCAATTCTGTTGAAATAGTTAAGAAGAGCATTATCTTGAGGGGACGTGATAGATTCTATCGAGATTAATGGCTAGAAGAGTCATTATCTCGAGGGAGCGTGTGAAGAATATCCCACATCGGATGTGGGAAGGGATATTGATTAATATATAAGAGATATATGTCAATCCACTTATTACCAATTGATTTTGAGTTGAAAGCTCATATAACTTAATATTTTAGTATATGGTGGATCGGGGCAAACAGCTTTGAAATTATTAATTCAAGATGTTATCAAGAATAGGTATCAAGCACATGCTTGCAATGCTCTTAAATTTTGTGTCCTTTAAGATACTATAAAATATCTAACAAATAAAATAATACTTTTTCCGTTTATAAATAAGTGACATTTTAGAATTAAATTTTTGTTTAAAATTAAGTGTCGTTTTCGAGTTTCAATGCAAATGTTTAATATATTTTTCAGTTTTATCTCCACTGTTTTAATATATTGACCAATACCAAAAATTCTATACCATATTAATTTGGGGCAAAATAACAAATTTAATAATTTTTTTAATATGTGTGAAAAAACCTAGAATGATATTTATTTATAAACAGAAGGAGTAATAATTTTTAATATAATTCTATTAAATTAATTTTTAAGTGATAAAAAGAGTAAATCCAATAATAGAAAGACATGTGGCATGGAAGAGTTTTCGAAATGTTCTCCCAGTGTTTTGTGTCTTTATAGAGACACTGATTTTTACTTTTTTTTTTTTTTTTTAATTAATTAAAGTAAAGATACCCTCAAATATGTGTGATGAATGTATTATCCTAGTAATTTGCATGTCTCCTACGTGTGTGTTGTATATCTTTTGAGTGAGATCATAACAAAAATATAATTTCAAACTAATACCAATCCGAACCCATTTCATGAATAAAATGTGACCAATTAACTAACCAACAAAACTACTTAGCTTGTTACAAATGACATTTGAGTTTGTTATTTAAATTAAACTAATCATTATCCTTTTATAATCTTTTCAATTTGACTCAGTTTAAACTCAACTAAATAGTAATTAAATATATATATATATAAACATAATTATTAATGAAGTGAGGCTTTATTTAGCCCAACGCATAGACGAATCAATGGCTTGAATGCGACCAAGAGGCTAATATGCCATATATTGGGGAAACTTAATCAAAAATGCTATATATATTTGAAATGACTATTTCATTCTTAATGAAATAAAAAATTCGAAAAAATAAAATTATATAGATATAATTGTAAATGATACCAAGACAAACATAGTGGGACAGTGATACCATGTGCGCGCGTGAGAGTACACATCCATGGTTTAAATTTGGGAATTGTGGTACAACTGATACAACCTGAAATATAGTGACAGCAGTTGTGCACAGTTGGTGGCAACGAGTTTTAAGCAATTTTAATCAGTCATAAGTCATATTTCGGGTTGTACGACAATTCCCAGATTTGAACTTTGATGCACACCCTCATGCACGCACATGATATCACTATTCCATTGTGTTTGTCTTGGTATCATTTACAATTATATCTATATAACTTTATTTTTCGAGTTTTTTATTTGATTAAGGTGAAATACTCATTTCACATAGATATGGCATTTTTTATTAGATTTCTCCAATATATGGCATATTAGCCTCTAGCTCCACATAGAGCCAGACAAAAGAAGTGGATACAGACACTGTACCGTAAAAAGAGAAGAGAGAAGAATAGCAAATATGAAAGTTGAGCTTGTCTTCATCCCGTATCCTGGAATCGGTCATCTCCGATCAAAAGTGGAGGTGACGAAGCTACTAGTGGAGTGTGAAACCCGACTCTCTATCTCCGTCCTCATCCTTCCTTTCATTTCCGGAGACGAAGCCGGTGCTTCCGATTACATCGCATCCCTCTCCGCCGCGTCCAATGACCGCCTCCACTATAAAGTGATCTACACCGGAGATAAAAAAACCGCCGAGAGGACGAGGCTTAACCTCCATATCGAGAATCAAGTACCAAAGGTGAGAAGCGCCGTTGCAAAACAAGTCGACGACTACTCAACACTACCGGAATCACCAAAGATCGCTGGCTTCGTCCTCGACATGTTCTGCACTTCGATGATAGACGTGGCGAATGAGTTTGAGTTTCCAAGTTATTTGTTTTTCACTTCGAGCGCTGGGATTCTCGCACTCTCCTTTCACATCCGATGTTACTGAAGACTCGGAGGCTGAGTTGATTTTTCCGAGTTTGACTCGTCCTTATCCGGTGAAGTGTCTTCCTTACGGTCTCTTATCGGAAGAGATGCTCTTAGTGTATGTAAATCTATCGAAAAGATTAAGAGAGATGAAAGGTATTTTGGTGAATACTGTTGCTGAGCTTGAACCTTATGTGTTGAAGTTTCTCTTGAGTGGTGATACTCCTCCTGCTTATTCGGTAGGACCATTCTTGCATCTTGACAACAACCAAGTTGATGATGTTTCCGTGGGCGAGAAGCAATCGGAGATTTTAGGGTGGTTGGATGAGCAACCAGCTAGTTCGGTAGTGTTCCTCTGCTTCGGGAGCATGGGAGGATTTTGTGAGGAACAAACAAGAGAAATCGCTATAGCACTCGAGCAAAGCGGCCACCGTTTCTTGTGGTCTCTCCGTCGTGAATCTCCGAATATAGATAAAGAACTTCCCGGAGAATTCACGAATCTTGAGAAAGTTCTTCCAGAAGGATTCTTTGATCGGACGAAGGAGGTTGGAAAGGTCATCGGATGGGCTCCACAAGTGGCTGTTCTTGAGAATCCGGCGATCGGAGGTTTCGTCACTCACTGCGGATGGAATTCGATGTTGGAGAGTCTTTGGTTCGGTGTTCCAACGGCTGCATGGCCGTTGTATGCAGAGCAGAAGTTCAATGCTTTTGAGATGGTGGAGGAGCTTGGATTGGCCGTGGAGATCAAGAAGTATTGGCGAGGCGATCTTTTGTTGAGGAGGACGGAGATGGAGATTGTAACGGCCGATGAGATAGAGAGAGGAATCAAATGTCTGATGCAGCACGATAGTGACGTGAGGAAGAGAGTGAAGGAAATGAGGGGGAAATGCCACGTGGCTTTAATGGACGGTGGATCGTCGAGGATTGCTTTGGAAAAATTTGTTGAAGACGTTACGAAGAATATTGTTTTACCGAATAAGGAATTGAAGTAAACGGCAACTAAATGTTAGAATACCATATCCGTCAATGCAATCGTAGTACGTAGTTTGTAGTACTTTGAAGCGGAAACTCAAATATTATTTTCATTTTTAGGGTTACAAGAAAAGAAAAAGACAATGGTTTGTAATAGGCATGGGAAAAAATCCGAAATCCGAAAATCAAACCAAAAAATCCGGTTCTGAAATCGAACCGAATAGTCATAAAATCCGAATGGATTCTAAATGTGTTTACCCGAATTACTCGAACCGAATCCGATCCTAACCGAAAACCAAACAGCATAACCGAAAACCCGAAATATATTTATATATCAAAAATATTAGTTATATTTAGTTATAATTTTATACCCAAAACTACTAAATAACAAAAATATCTAAATAATGGGAATTTTACAATTTTAATCTTAATAATCCAAATAATATTAGTTATATTTAGTTGTAGTTTAAACAATTTTTTTCAAAATTTAACATATTTTGGATTTTTTTGAAACCCGAAATCCAATCCGAATCCGACCAAAACCGAACGGAATAGTCATAAAACCCGAACGGATACTAAACTTTCAAACTTTCATATTCGAATCCAAACCGAATCCGATCCAAAATCCGAATGCCGAGACCTAGTATGTAACTTGTTAGTAACCTTCGTCACCAAATATAAATTAGAATATTATATGAAAAAGTTCCATTCATTGTCTCTATAATTAGGGTACCAACAAAAAGCATTGAAAATTTTGAAAATAATGTACATATATAAGCGTAAAGTGTATAACACATACGTGAACGTGAAAACTGAAACTAAAAAGGTCCAAGAATAACTATTAGAAATGTTATAAAATATTTAAAATGTCTACATCGATCTGACCATGAAGGACTCACTAAACTCTTCAGTCTTGACTATTGAGAGTAACTATTCGAAAACTCAGAACCGATTACGAAGTATATGCACGAACAAGTCAAACATGTGTTTGAAAAACAAACACCAATTATTCAAACATGTGTTTTGGAGGTAGACAACGATGTCATATGAACATTATATTGTAGATTTTTTATTATTTATTACAAATAGACATAAGTCATATAGCTCTAAAGTTCAAAACAACACACTAAAATAGGGAAAAAAATGAAAATTGAGCTAGTATTCATTCCATCTCCGGCGATCAGCCATCTCATGGCGACGGTGGAGATGGCGGAGCGACTTATCGACCAAAACAACCGCCTCTCTATCACCGTAATCATCTTATCTTTCAATACTAAAACCACCTCTATGATCACCTCTCTCACCACCACATCCAATAACCGCCTCCGGTACGAAGTAATCTCCGGAGAAGATAAACAACCCACCGAGCTCAAGGCGACTGATTCCCACATCCAAAGCCTAAAGCCACTCGTGAAAGACGCCGTTGCCAAACTCCTCGATCAGTCTCGTTCTGACTCGCCGCGCCTCGCTGGATTCGTCGTGGACATGTACTGCACATCGATGATCGATGTCGCTAACGAATTCGGAGTCCCGAGTTACTTGTTTTACACTTCCAACGCTGGATTTCTTGGACTCTTGCTTCATATGCAGTTCATGTACGACGCCGATGATGATATTAATATATCTGACATGAGCGAGTTAGAAGACTCGGAGACCGAGTTGGTTATTCCGAGTTTGACTCGTACTTATCCATTGAAATGTCTCCCTTACGTATTCAAATTAAAGGAGTGGTTCTTGTTTTTTGTAACACAAGCGAGAAGATTTAGAGAAACTAAGGGTATTTTGGTAAATACTGTTGCTGAGCTGGAACCTTATGCGTTGAAGTTTCTCTCATCCAATGGTAACACTCCACCTGTTTACCCAGTGGGACCATTGTTACATCTCAAAAACGAAGCTAATGATGATTCCGTGGACGAGAAGCAATCGAAGATTTTACGGTGGTTGGATGAGCAACCGCCTAGATCGGTTTTGTTCCTCTGCTTCGGGAGCATGGGAGGTTTCAGTGAGGAACAAGCAAGAGAAATCGCAGTAGCGCTTGAACGAAGTGGTCACCGGTTTCTCTGGTCTCTCCGTCGCGTATCTCCGAATGTAATGAAGGAGCCTCCCGGAGAATTCACGAACTTAGAGGAGATTCTCCCAGAAGGATTTATTGATCGGACGGAGGAGAAGGGAAAGGTGATCGGCTGGGCTCCACAGGTGGCCGTGCTGAAGAAGCCGGCGATCGGAGGTTTTGTTTCCCACGGCGGGTGGAATTCGACGTTGGAGGGTCTGTGGTTCGGTGTACCGACGGCGATTTGGCCGTTATACGCTGAGCAGAAGTTTAACGCTTTCGAGATGGTGGAGGAGCTTGGTTTAGGCGGTGGAAATTAAGAAGTATTGGCGAGGAGATATTTTGTTGGGGATGACGGAGATGGAGATTGTGACGGCGGAGGAGATTGAGAGAGGAATCAAGTGTGTGATGGAGCATGATAGTGACGTGAGGAAGAGAGTTACCGAGATGAGTCAGAATTGCCACGTGGCTTTGATGGACGGTGGATCTTGTGAAACTGCTTTGAAAAGATTTATTCAAGAAGTAACGGAAAATATTGATTGAATCCAAACTCTCTTGTTATTGTGGGCTCGAATAAATGGGCTAATAATGTGTTTTTAACCCTACATCCTAAATCATAAACCCTAAACCATAAAAATTGTTAATTCTGTTCACATGTATTTTCAGAAAAACAAAAAATCTGTTCCAAGTATTTTCAAAGTTGATGTGTTGTAAAAGAACAGAAAATTTGTGACTTTGTGTGTAAGTCTCAAAACTGTTTTGGTTAGGTACAAATAAATTGATTGTAAAACAATGTAAAGTTCTATGATTCAAACTCATAGAGTTATTACAAATTTATAATGATTTTAATATTATTGAACCATAACAGATCATACAACATCAAAATTAAATTAACAACACCTTCACATCAAAATTAAATTAACAACACCTTCACCCACAAGTCAAACAAAACAACAACGAACAACAAACTGAAACAAACCTCTCCGACCAGGCTAACTAACTTCCGGCAACAGAACAACGTGTCCTGATCACGCCGTTTGAGCCAGTCTTCACTTTAACTCTTCCCATCTTCTCCATTGACTTAGCGAAAGCTTTGTAAAACTTCTTTTCAGAACCGTTGACTAAGTCGTTGATCACCTTTAACGTAGCTGAGTTTGTCGTCAAAGCAGAATCAGACTGAAACAATCCTCTCCTCTTCAAGACAAGCCTGTAATAACTGAGATCAAAGCTTTTGCTACTACCGGGATCCATCTCGAGGATGGTTGTGTTGTCGTTAAGACTCTTACATTTGTTAGCCTTTAGATTTGCTGCGTACTCGCTATCCAAAGATGGATCTTGTTTAACTGTCGTCGAGAAGTTGTAAAGACGAGTATTCATGGAAGAACAATGCGAGACGCCGATCGTGTGAGCTCCTAAACAACAACAACAACAATAAAAGTTAAACGGATTGATAATTTTTTTGTTTGGATTAAATGTTAAATTTATTCAACCACAAAAATCATTTTTACGATAACTTGTTACACGATTTTCGAGTTTCAATATTTTTTTGATACAAAAAATAAAGAAGTGACTAGTCGCAAACCAGATCTCCATTCCTTTTTGAAACCGGTTGATAAAGATTTTTCCGGTTATTGAAACTTACCGGAGAGGAGGACAAGGTCTTTGAGAGAAAGGCCTTGATTAGCGAAAAGTCGTTGTAACGTTGTGAAATTACTCGTTGGCGGTGGAATGTTATTCAAAGCCTCCGTCGTATTTGAGATTCTACCGTCTCTTCTTCCTGTTGGAACTCTCCATGAAGGACCTCCCTATTATAAAAAAATTAGATTATAGTTCTAATTAATGATTTTGAGTCTTGAAGTTATAATTTGTTTACTTACGGTGGCAACAACTGCGTCTCTAGCGGTTAGAGCAATGATGTCGGCGCAAGAAACAGTCTTAGGACACTCTGCTTCAAGAAGAGTCTTAATCCTCTCTACGAAACCAAAGCCTCTAAGTGTTAGATTTGGTGCTGAATCTTTCTCTGCGTTCCCTGATGTCGAATTTATCAACACCGATCCATCGCATCCCTATATTATTAAAAAAAAACCATTGTCAATATTTAAAAATTGCAATAAAACCAAATATTCTGCTCTAGCTCATGTTCACTATCAAATTACCATTTTAAATTATTTACTACATATGTTACATAAAAGGCGAATATATCTAAACACTTGTAACAATATATGTAGATGGATTAGAGGTTAAATACCCTGACGAAGCAATCATGGAAGTGCATTCTGATGAGAGGAGCTGCAAGAGAAGGACCATTATGGATATGCTTTTGAATATGATCTGAAATTATTTTCTCCGCATTTGGACAGCTCTTTGCGTAGAAATTCATTTGAAGCTGAGCCTCCGACGATCCTATAAGAACCATCGCTGCAAACGCAAACGCAACCGCCACATTCAATAGCTTCATCGTCCTTATTGAGTAGTTTTTTCTATCTTTCTTCTCAATACTCTTCTTTTGTTTTGTGTCACTGAAGAGAGACAGGATATAGAACAATAATGGAGGGGGACTATTTATAATAAGAGTGTTCAGTGTTCACTAAGGTAAAACAAAACATAAAACTTGTAAACGGGAATAAATCTAAACAATAATGTAAAACTCAAATCAAAACATATTTATTTATGTATGATAAAACTTAAGTAAAGTGAATCAAGAACAAAATTTTGTGCTTAATTTATATGTGAGTGTGTATGTCAAGTTTTTAATTTTAATTAAATTATTGATATTAAAGATTTATTCAGAAAAAAACGAAAAAAAAAATATGTATATAGATATATATATATATATATATATATATAAAGTGATACCCGGATAAAACTCCCTTGTTTAATAGTTTATACTCTTATAAGCTCCATGATTATCTGTATTAATTTTTTAATTTGAGGTCATCTAAATGAAGTAAGAACTAAAGGTATATAGAGTTTATTTTATATAGGAAAGAAAGCAAAAGGATAAAGTTTGTAGAAATAGCAGCTCTTAGATAATTAATATCACATGTGAACAGTATATGAATAATGTATTTTATATATAAAGAAGGGCTATTATTAGTTATAAACTATTTCTTTACAAAAGACGTTAATTGCTTTTTACATGCACGCATCAAGGTATCATTTATATATAATTGTGCGTCTCCTCTTCGGTCATCGATCTATTTATTTTGATAAAATGGGTTCCATCACTCAAGTGAAAAATATTAGTAAGAAATTTTGTTTTGCATCTAGACTTGATATAAACAATATTATACTCCTCCCGTTCTTTAATAATACATTTTTTGTGAAAATTATTTTTGTTTCACAAAGATATATGTTTTATATTTTTATGACAAAAGCTGTAAACTATTTCTTATTTTCCTCGATTTAAACAAATAATTATTAGTTATAAAATGAAATTATATTTGAGTTGTAATTTTAAATATATATGTATAACCTTAAACATGTAATATGATATCGAAGTAATGTATACCGAAATAGACTTAGAAATATAAGAAGTCAAACGAATTAAAATAAACAACATAGGAGAAATCGCTAAAAAGTAGATATATATCTAACAAAATTCATAAAAAAAATTCATAGCTTTATTCAAAAGAAACATACATTCTTAATATGCTAATCATAAATGTGAATGTTACACATAATTTGAGCATGTTAATTACAAATGCAATGTTAAACAAAACAAACTAATTTATCATGGTTTAAATTATGGTTGTCTTCTCTCAATACAATTTCAATTGTAATTAACGACTTTGAATAAGTTTGTTTTATTCCTTTTTTTTGGGCTTTTTTAGTAATAAATCATAGTAATAGTTTAGACAGAGACAAAAGCAGGTAAATTTATTCACCATGGAGACTTTGAATAGTTAAAATACCTTTTTCCACATGATCCACGAATTATTCTGGATATTGGATTGATTGACCCCAATAATGGCGAGTGACTAAGGAATTGAATGAGGAGTAGGCTAATAGTAGCCTAGCCATGTTGAACTGTAAGTTTTTTTTTTCCGGACCTTCAATTCTAATAGGCCAAACCGGGATGTAAATTACTTTAGTTCCATTAACTTCGTTCTCTTAATTCTAAATGTCATTGCCGAACTTAGTTACCTCACTTTAAATTGTAAAACAATGTAATAATAATAGAACTGAAGCAAATCTAAGATACAATTAGTACTGTTAATCAACAACGTGTAGCCTTCTCAAACCATAAATTGCACAAAACTAAAATCAAAATATACAGTGGAGACCAACTTTTTCCTTTTTTGTCGTCATATACAACCTCTTAATTAAACTGACCAATGACCATAATTAATTACCTTTATAATTACTGGCCATATTTTTATGTTTTACTCTCTGATATGTGTGAAAATATTTATGATCAGTAATTTCACTCCGAAACTTAAAGACTTTATATTATAACAGCAACCAGGAAAAAAAAAAAAAACATTCCCAGCACAAACGTAAAAGCAATATTTTTTCTAAAACTATTATTATTATTATGTATTTTATAATTTTATTTCAAAAAATATTATTATTATTATGTATTTTTCTTCTTAGTAATTATTAAAAACAGATTTTTTTCTTATATCAGATGATTCAAACATGTTGTTTTTCTTGCTAGGAACCTCAATGCTGCTAGACAGCTGTAAGAAGACAAATGATCGGTTCAGAAAATTTCCAACATCGTTTAGTATTTTAATTTCCAAAGAAAACTTTTTCACTTTGATTGAAGGAACAAAAGAATTGACAACAAAAAAAAGAAAAAAAAAAAGAAAAAAGAAGAAGGAACAACGAAAAGGAAAGAT
Source organism: Cardamine occulta (assembly GCA_028015245.1). Lineage (NCBI taxonomy): Eukaryota > Viridiplantae > Streptophyta > Magnoliopsida > Brassicales > Brassicaceae > Cardamine > Cardamine occulta. Next base: position 9,095,611 of record CM051370.1, on the reverse strand, counting down.
ACCAACGCATAATCACCTAAACCCACTAAAACCTTCTTTTTCACTTACACAAAATAAGTTAAAACGATTTTTCATAATCGAATATATACGTATATAATAAAATAATAATAGCAAAAAATATAAGACAAAAAAAATCTTATTATATAAACCAAAGATATAAAACATGGCAAAATTGGGTCTTAAAATATTACTTTTGTTTTGTTCTTTCTCTCAGCCCCCTGTGAAGCTTTCATGCATATTTTACCCATAAATCGAAGTTATACAGTATATAATATTCTTGCAGATTATGATGTTCGTACAATCTCAAAATATAATACTATTAAAATGATGTAACATCATTTCAATATGATCATTTCAATATGAAATTATTCATATTATATATATATATATATATATATATATTATATCGTGTTTCAGGTAGGTGATGTAAATAAAATCATAATTGTTGTGTAGCCGAATTCAACCCCCTCGTTAGTATTATATTATATATTTTGGGCCAAATAGCCAAACCCACACAAATTTATTTTTTGGATTTTTGTCCAAGAGACCTTGTATTAATTGGAAATTGATTTATCTTATATATTAAACACTTATTTTTTAATCTTTTGATGTTGGACGTTGATTTATATTCTAACAATCTTTCTCTCAAACAAAGGACCACGAACCATAATTTTCTCTCCAGCGAAACTTTGGCACCCTGGCACCGGTACCACTTAATCCATGGATCATTTTGAAGCACTCTTCTAATCGTATCACATTGAGGGCTCTTCCCACACCGAACATGCAGTCCGCATCCACTTCCTTAGGTCTACAATTTTTGAGCTAGGTTCTGATACCAATTATTGTGAAGCCCAAGTCAGTTCCTCATTAGTATGATATTGTCCGTTTTTGGCCAAATAGCCAAATCCGCATATATTTTTTTTGAGTTCTTTTCCAAAAAATCTCATACTAATTGGAAATTGACTTATTTTATATATTCCACACTTATTTTTTAATCTTCTAATGTCTGAAGTTGGTTTATATTCCAACAGTAATGAACCATAATATTTAATACATAGTTCTCGTTGTTATAATATAAATTAAAACTTAAAATAAAAGCATTAAACAAATTATTATTCTGAATTTATGATGATTTCTTTTCTTATATAAATATTTCTTATATAAATAGGCCAGTCCAATGAAAATGGTGGGGGCAGTAAGCAAATAAATTTTTATAGCCTTTTATATTTTTTGTTATTTATAACTTTAATCACTATTAATTTTGAAATAGTTGGAAATTGTATTAAATATTTTATAAAACAATAATTATTTAATCAAAAACCAAAATTTTAACCTTTACTATATATACATTATTATAAAAATATAGTTTTAATGACTTAAAATAATATAAAATATTTGGATGGTTCTAACCGATTAATCCTCTTGTCCTCACCGGACCCTAAATTGCAGTTCTCTAGTACTTTTTTTTTTTTTGTTAAAGGGAATTGTCAATTGTTAGTTGTTACATTATGTATGGAAAAATATTAATTCATTCAGCAAAAGTTGACGACACCCGATTTGGTTATCGATGATACAAGTTCATTAAAAGTTAGATTTGATATCTCTCATCTTGTCTTCTACGGTCAAATATATATATTAGCTATTTAGCTTTAAGGAATAACAAACTAACAAAACAAAACAAAATGACATTTGTAATTATCAGCTAAAAGAGCATATTTGAGACAAAGTTTATTTGTGATATACTGTATTTCTTTTCTGAATTTCCAGTATAACAATTTTTTGAATACAAAGTTATAATTTCACACTTAATATTATCAGAAAAATACGTGACAAAACCTTGTCGTCGTCTCTCTCATATTTACTGTCGTTTTCTTTAAATTTGGAGTTGGCATAGTCAAATTTCTTAGATATCTGAAATTTGTTAAATTAGGAAGATTGCTAATGAATTGAAGTTTCATCAAACCAAAAGATTGAATCGTACAAGAAACAAGTTAATAACGAACTAGATTTTCACCTATATATTGTTTGGAAGTCACTTCAACATGTTTAATTTGGAGCTATCTTTTTTAAGCCGATAGAACTTCAAAAACAAAAAGCCATTCTACAATGGCTGAGACATAATACCTAATGACTTTTTATTATATACATATGTGCAGTTGTGGTATAAGACTTAATTTTTATTGATCAAGAAATCTAAACGGTGCCAGAGATATTTGACCTAATATAATACCAAATAAAGCTTCCATTATCTACTTCCTCTTGTTTGGTAGATAGTTGTTAACAGGTCCCTCTTTTTTTTTTTTAATATAACAAAGAATAGAAGACGAAATGAAACTGAAAATAAGTTAAATGAGATAAAATTCAGGTCCCCTTTACAGAGTTTCGAAATTGGTTCCCTTCTTTAAGAGTGTTTTTTTTTTTTTTTTTTTTTTTTTTTTTTTTTTTTGTAGAAACGTTGTCGGCATTCAATTCTTTAATTGAGAAAAAACCTTTAACAAAAAAAAAGCAATGTTCCAAATTAAAAATATTCAAAATTCAATGATTAGAACTTTTCTTAAATTTAGTTTATGAACCCCTCTTAAAAATGCTTTTGCATACTAATTAACCAAGAGTTTTATGAGTGTGACTGTGTGAGTTAAGATTCAATTTGATTTACTAAAAAGGTACATTTTCAATGGTGAATAACGAACGTGTACGAAATCGTCATCCATATAAATATCTGTCTAACAACTGTGATCACTAATCATCAATTTTTTCACGGCCATTGGCGTAGAAATAATATTTTGCTTGGCTTGAGAGTCTTGTGAGACTTTTGATTCATCTCTTTTAATCATTAACTGTCTTTATCTTTCACGTTTTAAATTATTTCTTAAAATAAAAATTTTAAACTAAAGTGCACAATTATAAGTCTAGCTAAAGCTACTAACTTCCCCACTAAGTATGAGAATGAGAGACTATTTTTTCTTAAGGCTATTTGAATTTCTTAAGTTCTCATGATCCCATTTAAAAATCCTAATAATTCTAGACGTTTAACTTTAGGCTGGCTGTGGTAATATATAAAGGCTAATTAGCTTCAACTCCGAGAGTAGAAGAAAATATTTTTCCTACTATATGGTAAAGTGGACATGAAACAAATAATGTCTAGTGGACTTATTTTGGCCCATATATTATACATAAGGCTTTCATAACCCATTTACAAATCTAGATATACAATTAGTACAAAGGTTAAGTGGTCGGTAAAAAATATTTTTTAGCAACTAACGTAATTAAAAGCGACAAGAGATCAAAGATTTCAGTTCAACTGCCATTGTGATTGATAATATCTTTTTGGAGATTTGTGAAAACATATTGTTAAGTTTCGAACTCCAAAACTCCTTTATTGAAACTGCAATTCCGATTACAAATTTACAACTATGAACCCTAATTAATCTCTAGATATACCTTCAAGATCTTTATTAGCCCTAATAACTCATAACGTTGTAACGGAATCATCACCTCGGCTTCACAACTATAGGTGTCAATTAGGCCATCCAAAGCCCAATTGGGCGTGTCTATATGGATTATGATTTTTATAGACTATAACTGGTCGGTCTGTAATGGGCGATGGTCCAAAAACGGTCCACGCCCAATAAAACACATGTCTATATGGACATACTCACGGACAGCCCAATTTAAATTTTGTCAATTTTTTTATAATTATACAAATAATAATTTTCTCATTAACTTATTTTTTTTCTACAATTTGTCAAATGTATTTTCTCAATTTCTAAAATTTTCTACAATTTGTCAAATATATTTTCTCATTAGCTTATTTACATTTATATATTTCTCTTATAATAACCCATTTATATAGATTACATTACTTAAGATTAAATCAATTTTCTTGAAAGCTATATTAAAGCTTCATGTAGTTTGAGACATGGCCACCAAAGATGTAGTTCCTGTGGGATTGAGCATCAAGTTGCTTGTTCTCTTTGCTGAAACCGGCGAATCTCTTGTCACTGTGTTGGATATCAAGTCCTCCATCCAAAGCACCCTAATCATGAAGCAAACACAAAGATGTTAAATTGCAAACACAAATAGAACTGAAAAGAACACTGCTAACAATTTAATACCTTGAGGGCACCGAACACACGATTTCCTGTTTTGGTCCTGATAAGTCCAACATTAAGAAGAGCACGGAAAGGCCTCCATGAATCAGTTGGTTCAACAGAGAAGTCCTCTCCAGTGGCCTGATTCACACATTTTTGAGATGAGTCAAAGCAATGAAAACTCAAGACTATATTTTCAAGATGAAATCAGAAGCACAACATACCTCAACATTGCCCTTATACTCGTCATCCATTTCTAACATTTTCAGAACACGGCGAGCCAAAAAAAGGCCAGTACAGTAAGCTAGTTCAACAAAATACAATAGTCATTAAGAAACCATAACTAAAGAATCAAACATACAAAACTGCAAAACAAAAACACAGTCCTGATTCAATACCCGCAGCATAGTTGGTAAGACCAACATTGAGTCCATAATGAGCCAACTCATGAGCATAAGCAGAAGCTTTAACAATGTCACCAGCAATGCTAGCAGAGACAATTTGTGCAACTATGTCTGTTGGTAAAATGAACAACAAAAAGATACTTAGGAGTGTTGTACTTGTTCTTGTCTTGATTGATAAGACGAATCCTTGCTCTGTAATCAGTCTTGCCATCTACAAACTCCAATTCAAAAAAGCTAACAATTTGAAACCAACCACTCGTAAATATCTGAATCTATGTGAGTAACAATTTACATATTAAGAACATGAGCATCCCAAAGACGAATTAAGAACTGAGTAAAGCTTTCATTAAAACACAACCAAACCAATTGATAAGCCATTATATGTGTATACGAGGAAGAGAAAGATACAAGAGAAGGAGCAAGAAGAGTGTTAAAGCAGAGCATGTGCAGGTCACGTGGAGAAAAAGTAGTATAAATACTTGAAATGTAAATAATAGAGATATGCTTTTGTATTGTGTGTTGATTAACCTGCGTGTCATCTGAGAGATCAAGATTCGTTTCTAGTGTATGTACTAAGGATTGAGAGATCAAGATTCATTTCTAGTGTATGTACTAGGGATCTGATCTTTGAATCATTGTAACAGAATCAAGAGTTAATAAAGATCTTTCTGGGAACTTTCTTAACAAATGGTGCGGTGAGCGTGGATCGAACACGCGACCTTCAGATCAACGATTCGCGAGTGTGGTGGCTCGAGCAACGACAATTCATCAAGATCACAAGATTCTTGGCGTCAGGTACACATCTCTAACTCGAAACATTGCCGTAGGGAGATTAGAACTGGAATTAGAGAAAACTTGCTTAAGAATGTGGAGATTCCAGTCTTTGAAAGGGTACAAATCTATAGCTGGATTGCTAGAGTTGAGAGATTTTTCCGAATTGGTGATTACAACGATGCGGAAAAATTGGAATTGGTTTCAGTAAGTTTTGATGGTGAAGCATTGAGTTGGTACAACTGGGAGATTAACCGCAGAAACTTTGAGACTTGGATTCAGTTTAAATCTGGTTTGATGTTGAGGTTTGGCAATTTAAAGCTTCGAGGTCCCAGCCAAAGCTTGTTCTGTATCAGAGGAGCATAGTATTATGAGAAGAGTTGTAAGGAAAGAACTTCAGTTAGCTAACGTGGAGAACAATGATTCTTATGGGAATGAGTATAAAGGGTCTGGAGTTATTAATCATAATACATGGAAGATGAAGTCTATTGCCACTGATGCAAATAAGAATAGCGGTAAACAAAGTGGACGACCAGAACAGAGGCCTAGACGCCACAATTCTAGTGCTGAACTAGACGAGAAACGAAGGAAAGGAATATGTTTCAAATGCGATGGCCAATGGTCTAAGGATCATAAGTGTCCCAACAAAGAGTTGAGAGTAATGTCTGTCATTAATGGATTGGAAGTTGAAGTAATCGGAGGAGTATCAGAGGAAGATATAGAAGAAACAATTGGTGAATTCATGGAACTTTCATTTTCATCCTTCATGGGAATTTTTTCTCCATCAACAACAAAAATGAGAAGAAAATTGGGGAAGAAAGAAATTATCATCATGTTGGATAGTGGTGCTACCCACAATTTTATATCACCAGAAACAGTAAAGAAACTGAAGCTGCGAAGTAAAGAAGATTCAAACCTTAATGTGAGACTGGGCACAAGCATTACAGTTAAAGGAATGAGAGTTTGTAGTGATGTCAGTTTCTTAGTTCAAGGATTGAATTTCAACACCGACTTCATCACATTAGACTTGGGACCAGTTGATGTTATATTGGGGATTTATTGGCTGAGGACATTGGGTGACTGCAAAGTGAATTGGGATACACATGAGTATTCATTCATATATGACGGTAAGCTAGTAACTCTAAAAGGAGAACCTGAACTACACTCTACCAGAATGTCGCTTAAATCTTTGTCTACTGGATTATCATTGAACAAAGGGATAGACTTGGAAATGAATTCTCATCAGTTGACAGAGCAAGTTTCACAGAACATTTCAGATGAAATAACAACAGTTATACTTAAGTTTGAGGCAGTGTTTGCAGAACCAGAAGGGTTGCCACCATTAAGAGGCAGAGAGCATGCCATAAATTTGGTTACAGGAAGTGGACCGATTAGTGTGAGACCTTATCGATACCCTCATACGCATAAAGAGGCAATAGAGAAGTTAGTGAGTGAAATGCTATCATCCGGAATAATCAGACCAAGTCGAAGTCCTTTCTCAAGTCCAGTTTTATTGGTGAAAAAAAAAGACAAGAGTTGGAGATTTTGTGTGGATTATAGAGCAGTTAACAGAGCAACTGTTCCTGACAAATTCCCTATTCCAATGATAGACCAGTTGGACAAATTGAATGGAGCAAAAATCTTTTCAAAATTGGACTTAAGAGCAGGGTATCATCAAATAAGGATGAAAGAAGATGATATAACCAAAATAGCTTTTCAAACTCATGATGGCCACTATGAATTTCTAGTGATGCCTTTTGGTTTAACTAATGCTCCAGCAACGTTTCAAGCACTAATGAACGAGCTATTTAGACCATTTTTTCGAAAATTCATCTTAGTGTTCTTTGATGATATTTTGATATAATGATGTCCAGCAACATGTGAAGCATCTGGAAGTTGTGTTGAAAATTTTTGAGGAACAGAAGCTTTATGCTAATAGAAAGAAATGCTCATTTGGCCAAGATAAAGTGGATTATCTAGGACACATCATTTCACAAGAAGGGGTATCGACTGATCCTTCAAAAACAGAGGCTATGCTTAAATGGATGACTCTTAAGTCTGCGAAAGAATTGAGGGGATTTCTGGGTTTGACAGGCTATTACAGAAGATTCATTAAGGGTTATGGCGTGTTAGCAAGGCCATTAACTGAACTGTTGAGGAAGGATAGCTTTGAATGGAGTCAACAAGCACAAACAGCGTTTGACGATTTGAAGAAGGCTATGTCAACGGCTCCTGTTTTAGCTTTACCGGATTTTGAGAAAATATTTGTGGTAGAAGCAGATGCTTCAGGGTATGGTCTAGGTGTTGTACTAATGCAAGATAAGAGACCAATTACATATTTTAGTCATGGACTTACAACTAAGGAACAACTCAAACCAGTTTACGAAAGAGAATTGATGGCCATAGTGTTGTCTATTCAAAAATGGAAACACTATCTACTTGGAAGAAGATTTACAGTCCATACAGATCAAAAGAGTTTGAAGTTCTTGTTGGAGCAAAGAGAGGTGATAATGGATTATCAAAAATGGTTGACCAAGCTGTTGAACTATGAATTTGACATTCTTTATAAACCAGGAATTGACAATAAGGCAGCGGATGGTTTGTCAAGGATGGTACAACCGCAAGGCTCCCTTTCTTCTCATGTATTGATGGCCTTGACTATTCCTACAACATTACAGTTACATGATATATATAAGGAGATTGAGAAGGATGCACAAATTCAGAAGCTGATTCAATTGGTTAAAGAGAGAAATGATCAGCATAAGAAGTATACAGTAAGGGAGGACAAGTTATGGCGTAAGAACAGAATGGTAATCCCCAAAACATCCACATTTATTCCATTGGTTCTTGAAGAATATCATGGTGGGCTGTTGGGGGGACATTCGGGGATACTAAAAATAACTAAAAGAATTCAGCAATCATTTCAGTGGGATAGAATGGGAAAAGATATACATAAGTTTGTTGCTGAATACGTGATTTGTCAACGTCATAAGTATTCTACATTGTCACCGGCTGGGTTACTGCAACCATTACCATTACCTCAACAAATTTGGGAAGACATAAGTATAGATTTTTTAGAAGGTTTACCAACTTCACAAGGGAGGAACGTAATTCTGGTGGTGATTGATAGACTGAGCAAATATGCTCACTTCATAAGCCTCAAACATTCGTTTTCAGCATCAGATGTTGCTAGAGTTTTCATAAAAGAAGTGGTTAGACTACATGGATTTCCAGCTTCGATTGTGTCTGACAGAGGCAGTATATTCCTCAGTGGATTCTGGAAAGATTGCTTCAAGCTCTCGGGTACTAAACTCAAATACAGTACCGCCTTTCATCCATAGACAGATGGCCAAACTAAAGTCTTGAATAGATGCTTAGAGACGTATTTGAGATGTTTGGCATCAGCCCATCCGAGAACTTGGCATCAATACTTGTCATGGGCTGAGTTGTGGTATAATTCATCATATCATACAGCATTGAAAACAACTCTTTTCAAGGCAGTTTATGGTCGAGATCCACCAGCAATTCTGAGATTTGAGGATAAGTCTACAAAAATTGGAGAGTTGGAAGCATTACTCAAAGAAAGAGATTTGATGCTGACCCAAATCAAGAGCCATTTGATTCATGCGCAACAATTGATAAAGAATAATGCGGATAAACATCGAAGGGATGTAGAGTTTGAGGTTGGTTCTTGGGTATTTTTGAAACTAAGACCAAACAGACAGCATTCGGTAACAAAAAGAATTTGTCAAAAGTTGTCAGCAAAGTATTATGGTCCTTATGAAGTAATGGAGAGAATTGGGAAAGATGCATATCGATTAAAACTGCCAACAGGATCGAAAATACACCCAGTTTTTCATGTTTCACAGCTGAAACAGGTTTTGGGTAACAATCATCAAGTTATACCTTTGCCAGATACATTGAATGAACATGAGGAGTTAGTTGTTGAACCAGAAGAAATAAAGGGTTCTCGGTACAATGAAAAGGGCATGTTGGAGGCCCTGGTGCATTGGAAAGGCTTACCAGATCATGAAGATACATGGGAGTTGGTCAAAGACATACAAACACAGTTTCCATCATTTTCGCTTGAGGACAAGCTTCATTTTGAAGGGGGTATTGATAAGCCATTATATGTGTATACGAGGAAGAGAAAGATACAAGAGAAAGAGCAAGAAGAGTGTTAAAGCAGAGCATGTACAGGTCACGTGGAGAAAAAGTAGTATAAATACTTGAAATGTAAATAATAGAGATATGCTTTTGTATTGTGTGTTGATTGACATGCGTGTCATCTGAGAGATCAAGATTCGTTTATAGTGTATGTACTAGGGATCTGATCTTCGAATCATTGTAACAGAATCAAGAGTTAATAAAGATCTTTCTGGGAACTTTCTTAACACCAACACACATAAAATCCAAAACGAATTGAACAAATCAAGGAGTTTTCTCAAAGTAATCGAAAATCAGAACTTCAATTAAACAAACAACAAGAAAGGAGAGATTTTTATTGAAACCCAGTTGAAATTGAACTCCATTAAAGTAGAAGAAAACCTAGAAAATGAGAATGGGTAAAACCACACACCTTAACGATTAAAGTGAAGCTTCTCAAAAACAAGGAATCAAGATTCAATCCTCAAACACAGAGAACTCTGATTAGTGGAGAAAGAAGACCTTATATCAATATTTGCAAGTACAATCGTCGTTTTTCAAGAGAGAAAGCGGAGAAAATGATTAAAATCTAATTTCCCTCAAATAAAGAAACATTAGATTTTAATGTCCACGGACCTGTATTGTCCATACGGTCTTGACCATTTTAACCGAGGACGAAATTGGTCTTTACCCATTTTATCCATTTATGTTTTGGTCGGACCATGGTTCCGTCCATACCTATTTAGACTAGGCTTAGCCCACGGGCGGAGCGACCAATTGACACCTCTATTCACAGCCCACAATCAAAGCATGAAGAACTCTAAAACTCTTGAGACTCTTGTTTATACTTCTTGAAGCTTCGAGCTGAAACAAACTCGAAGTGTATCCGATACTTTCCTTCTCTGCCAGCTAATTGTCCACGTCATCAGCTCATTGGCCCAAGTCTTGCCGCTACTCAACAACTTTTCAGGACCATTCAAAAATGATTAGTGGCAGAGAATTCCGAAACGTTTGTACGTTTTAAAAGCTCAATAATGCAAGTGGGTAACAAACTACGTACGTCGTTTGACAGCTACGAATTAGAATGGTAGCCAAATAAGACACGTAAGAATTGAAATTTTCACTTATTCAACATCTAGAATATCACAAATACTTAAGACAAAACTATCGTTCTTGTAAAAGTTTTTTTATCCGCGAAATGGCTTTTTAATTCAAATGTAGCCATTGATATTGGAGATAAGTCAAAAGATGGTGTTTTGGAAAACGTTCAAAATATTTGAAAGAGTCAAGAGATATTTTCAATAACGTCTTGAATGAATTTCACAAGAGCAGCATGCGAAGATCCACCGTCCATTAAAGCCACGTGGCTCTTTTCACTCATCTCCTTCACTCTATCCCTCACGTCACTTTCCTGCTCCATCAAACAGCTGATCCCTCTCTCTATCTCCTCCGCCGTCATGAACTCTGTCTCCGACTCCGCCACCATATATTCCCCCCGGAAACTATTCCTAATCTCCACCGCTAACCCTAGCTCATCCACCATCTCAAACGCATTAACTTGTTGCTCCGCGTAAAGCGGCCACGTGGCTATCGGAACTCCAAACCAAAGACTCTCTAGTATCGAGTTCCATCCACAGTGCGACACAAATCCTCCTATCGCCGGATTCGCTAGCACCGCGCTTTGTGGAGCCCAACCAATAATCTTTCCAATCTCTGCCGTGCGTTTCAAGAATCCCTCCGGAAGAATCTCCTCAAGGTTTGTAAATTCTCCGGGAGGTTCCGTCGTTCCATTTGGCTGAGCACGACGAAGAGACCAAACAAACCGGTGACCACTTCTCTCAAGAGCTGTTGCGATCTCCTTTGCTTGATCTTCACGGAAACCTCCCATGCTCCCAAAACAGAGGAACACTACAGATTTACGTGGCTGCTCATCGAGCCACCGTAAGATCTCCGATTTCTTATCAGAATCTACATTAACGTTCAACATCGGTCCCACTGCGTACACCTTAGGAATAAGATTATATCTATCGGTAAAAAACTTCATACCTTGAGGTTCTAGCTCAGAAAACGTATTTACTAAAATACCCTTCGTGTCTTTGATTCTTCTGGTTAGACTTAACACAATAGGTAACCATTCCTTGCTTAGCATCGGTGAGGGGATACACTTAACCGGTAAAGGATGAGTCAAACTTGGGACATCTAAATCAGTGATGTTCGAATCTTTTAACTCGCTGACGTCGAAGTTTTGAACGTCGTAAAGGTGTTGAACGTGGATTTGAAATCCAAGAAACGTTGCGTTGGATGTGAAGAACATGTAACTTGGAACGTAGAATTCGTTAGCGACGTCGATCATGGGCACGCAGAACATGTCCACCACGAATCCAGCTAGCCGCCGTGATTGGGGTTGGAACGAGTCAATAAGTTTGGCCACGGTGGCTTTCACTATTGGTTTGAAGCTATTGATATGTGAGAGGAGACTTGGCTCGGTGTCATCGGAGTTTGATCTATCGTTGAGAGATAGGACGATGTAGCGTATACGGTCTTTGGTTGCGGTGAATAGAGAGGAGATCTCGGAGAGAGAAGCGGCGTCGCTGCCGAGCATTGAAGGCATGATGATGAAAGTTATGTAGAGACGGTCGTCTTGGTTGACTAGGAGTTTAGCCAACTCCACTGTTGACCGGAGATGGCCTGCACTCGGTGATGGTAAGAAGACTAACTCCAACTTCATCTTTTGAGAATTTTTGAGAAATTTTTGTCACACAAATGCTTTAAGTCTTTAAGAGTGGTTTTTGCTTTTGTAGCTCTTAAAGAAATGAAGCAACGATAAGCCTTATTTGACCACACATGTGTCACATGATACGTGGTGTCGGAACGTGACCGTTGTTTGACAGATTTTTAGTGGTTGGAGTCAACTTTTGGTTCGGAAATTTATTTGAGGAACTCTATTTTATTTTGTATTACTTTTCTCCACAATTACAGAATTGTATACGCATTTTATCTTCTAAAACAAATTATAGTTTTCTAGTCTTCAACGAAAACCAAATGATTCAGTTACTAGCTGCCATTTATCTAAAATCATTAGCTAGAATATGGCTGACAGACCAAAACAAATAGTTTTATTTTTTTGAAATTGTGGCCTGCTTGATTCTGTTGTTATGTTAAAACCGTTATGCAGAGAGCCAAAGACGAATCTCTCCACACTTTGATGAACTGATGAGCCGAGTGATATATGGACTTTGAGATTTTGGGCTAATGAGATTTTGAGGTTTTCTGGTTTAAACCAAATCCATCTGTTATTTGCCTTATTGGTAATTTGGTATGCAAATCTCTTTGAAGTTGAAAGACTCTCACTCCACTATTATTTTACTACAAACCCTTTTTCACGAAATGGGTAAATTAACTATAGAGAGTCATGGAGCTATTGATTTATGAATATTCAAGGGATATTCTTAGTGACGTCTTGAATGAACTTTAGAAGAGCAACATGCGAAGATCCACCGTCCATTAAAGCCACGTGGCTCTTTTCACTCATCTCTTTCACTTTATTCCTCACGTCACTTTCCTGCTCCATCAAACGGCTGATCCCCCTCTCAATCTCCTCCGCCGTCATTAACTCCGACGCCATAAAATCTGCTCGGAAATGATTTCGAATCTCCACAGCTAGTCCGAGCTCCTCCACCATCTGAAACGCATTAACTTGTTGCTCAGCGTTAAGCGGCCACGTGGCTAACGGAACTCCAAACCAAAGACTTTCAAGTGTTGAGTTCCATCCACAATGCGACACGAACCCTCCTATCGCCGGATTTGCTAGTATCGCACTTTGTGGAGCCCAACCAATAATCTTCCCAATCTCCGCCGTCCGTTTAAAAAACCCCTCCGGAAGAATCTCCTCAAGGTTTGTAAATTCTACCGGACGTCCCATCGTTCCTTTTGGTTTAGCTTGACGAAGAGACCAAACAAAACGATGACCACTTCTCTCAAGAGCTATTGCGATTTCCTTTGCTTGATCCTCACGGAAACCTCCCATACTCCCAAAACAGAGGAACACAACGGATTTACTTGGCTGCTCGTCAAGCCACTGTAATATCTCTGATTGCTTATCCTCAGATGAACTTGAACCGTTGATTTTGAGATTCAAAATCGGTCCCAGTGGATACACCGGAGGAAGAAGACTATCTCCACTAGAGAAAAACTTTATAGCTTGAGGCTCTAATTCAGCAAACGTATTTACTAATATACCCTTGGTTTCGGTAAATCTTCTAGCTTGGCTAATCAAAATCGGTAACCACTCTTTGGATAACATCACGGAAGGGAAACACTTAACCGGTAAAGGACGAGTTAAACTAGGAACCTCTAACTCAGTGACGTCAGAGTCTCTTAAATCACTTACGTCATAGTTCTTGACGTCGTAAAGATACTGAACATGAACTTGTAATCCAAGAAACGTTGCGTTTGAGGTGTAGAACAAGTAACTTGGAACGTTGAACTCGTTCGCTACATCGATCATCGCCGTGCAGAACATATCCACCACGAATCCAGCAAGCTTTGGCGGCGGCGACTCGGTTTGGGTCGGGTTTGTAAGTTTTTCCATCGTGGCTTTCACCTGCGGCTTGAAGCTGTCGATGTAGGAGAAGAAACTTGGTTTGGAGTCATCGGTGTTTGTTTTTTCTGTGGCGGAGAGAACGTTGTAGCGAAGACGGTGTTCAGATGCGGTGGAGAGAGATGTGATGTAGGAGGAAGAGTTGGCGCTACTTAATCCACTCATTGGAGGGATTATGATGATGGTGACAGAGAGATTATCGTCACGGTCGACAAGGAGCTTAGCGACTTCTACAAATGGCCGGAGGTGTCCGTCGCCAGGTGATGGTATAAAGACCAGCTCCGGTTTCATTTTTTTTTTTTTTTTGCAGTAATTTTCGTTTCAGTGGCTATTGAAGCTGTATGGTGGTGAAGCGATAAGACTTGTCTTATACATGACACATGGCGTCTGAAAATCTGCATGTTCTTTTGACTTTTGTAACTGACCTAATCTTCGATGTTCTTCTAGTGGGCTTAAAAGCTGGGCCTAATTAGTCTGCGAGAATGGGTAATTCGGTTGCTAATTTTTTTTTCCCATTTTCTGCATTGTCATTTATCATACGTTAAAAATAAAAATAATCAGTTCACAATTCTTAACTGCGGTATTATTTATCACACATTTAAGTATTTAACTATTTAAGGAAGAAGACACGTCTGGACCGAATTGATATATTTTTTGGCATTTTTATTCATGTTTCTTAACTGCGGTTAGCATTTATCACACATCTAACTATTCAAGGATGAGGTGGAGATGACAAATGCACAAGACACGAGTCACGACGATCGACGAGTCTCTATCTTTTGCCCTGATAACGATATCCATCCAAGAAACGTACTCCACACTCCCACGTTATTAATTATTGATGTGAAAATAACTAAAAACAAAGTGACACATCCATTTTCCCATAACGTTTTCGACAAATATCACCAAATTTATCTCTTAAATTTTCCATTTTGGTTCTTGATAGAAGCAAGCAAGCGTAGCCTTCCGTTATATAACTATTCAAAATGTGCATTAATATTTAAAACTATGAATAGATGCTATTTTGGATTCTTTTTTAGTTTTAGATTTTGAGAAAAGTAACATAAACAAAGTAAAAACTATCTTCTCTAGTTTGTAGGAGAACTAAAATCTTGCATTATATTTCTTTGGTTTTTTCATTTGTAAATTCAAAAAAAAAACAAGAGAGGAGAGACTGGAGAGTTTAAAGTTCAATGCATTAAAGTAGACAATGAGGCCGACTAAAAAAAGAAATAGACAGTAGACAAACACTAGTGATTTTGTAGTCTTCATAGATTTAACGAATTTTCCCTATGACACTCATGTGATCAAAAGATTCAAAACCCCTATGGAATATTTTCGACCACGTCTTGGACAAATTTACGAAGAGCAGCGTTGGAAGATCCACCGTCCAACAACGCCACGTGGAGCTTATCCCTCACATCCATCACTCTCTTCCTCATTTCGCTATCCTGCTCCATAGCGCATTCGATCCCTCTCTCAATCTCCTCAGCCGTCACAATCTCCGGCTCCTCAAGCAGAGAATCTCTCCGATACTCTTTCCTAACATCCGCCGCCAAACAAAGATCCTCAACCATTTGAAACGCATTAAACTGTTGCTCCGCATAGATAGGCCACGCCGCCGTCGGAACACCGAACCAAAGACTCTCAAGAATCGAGTTCCACCCACAATGCGTCACGAACGCTCCTATCGCAGGACTCTCCAGGACGGCGACTTGTGGGGCCCAGCTAATGATCTTTCCGATCTCTGCCGTACGATTTAAAAACCCCTCCGGAAGAATCTCTTCCAAGTTCTTGAACTCTCCTGGAGGTGAAGCGGTCATGTTTTCCACCGGAGAAGCGCGACGGAGAGACCAAAGAAACCTATGGCCACTTCTCTCGAGCGCTACTGCGATTTCTTTAGTTTGTTCCTCACCGAAACCTCCCATGCTCCCGAAGCAGAGGAACACCACCGAACTCGTTGGTTGCTCTTCTAGCCAAAGCAAGATCTCTCTTCTCTTCTCATTGTATCCATCAGTTTTAAAGTCCAGAATAGGTCCCACCGCGTACACCGGAGGAGTGTTTCCATTCCCATCGGAAAAGAACTTCGACGCCTGAGGTTCCATCTCTGCCACTGAATTTACTAAAATACCCTTCGTTGCTCTGAGACTCCCAGCTCGACGCAAAACATAAGGAAACCATTCTTTGCTTAACATCACTGACGGTAAGCAGTTCGCCGGAAAAGGCTGAGTCAGAGTGGGAACATCAAATTTTACGTCTGAGTTCTTGAGCTCACTTACATCGAGTTTCTTCTCCTCGTAAAGAGTCTGAACATGGAACTGTAGCCCAAGATAAGAAGCGCCTGACGTGTAAAAGATATAAGCTGGGAGGTTTAACTCGTCGGCGATAACCGTCATCGATGTGCAGAACATGTCCATGACAATCCCAGCGAGCCGCGAGCAAGAACGCGTAACGAGTTCAGACACGGCAGCTTTGACATTTGGTTTCTGGCTCTCGATGTAAGATATGAAGTTAAGCTTAGTTGATTGATCTCTGTCGGCGAGGAGGAGGTGGTAGCGGAGACGGTTTTGGGACTTTGGGTAGACGGAGGAAGAAGATTTGTCGGAGAATTGTGGAGGGATGACGATGACTGTGACGGAGAGACGATCGTCGCTGTCGACGAGAAGCTTTGCTAATGCCGTTGTTGATCGGATATGGCCGACGCCTGGTGATGGTATGAACACAAGCTCGATTTTCATGACGTTGTTGATTTTTCGAAGTGATAGCTTTTGTTTCAGTAAAAGTTGTGGCTTCTATTAACAACAAAATGTTAATAATTAAAGTTAGTGATAAAATACTTTTAATATAAACCTGAGTAGAGAGTATCTTAAAAATGTGAAGAAACGATTCTTAAATTTCCATAATAAGAACTGACTTTTAATATTTTTTTCCTTCTCTCCAACTTTTTCTTTATTTTACTATTTTTTTATTGCTAGAATTTTGTTAAGAACGTTGTTGGAGGTGCTCTAAGATTCTCATTAGAAAATGTTCTTTACAGAGTATCTTATAGAGGTTCTTAACTTTAATTTTTTCAAAATTAATATTAAAAGTAATGGTAATAACCCCACTTGTATTCATCATTAATAGTAGAACATCATTAATGGTAGAATCATTCATGGAATTCTTACCAATATTTTAATTTTAAATTTTAAGAACCTCATGTTAAGAACCTCTAAAATGGTTCTAAAATAAGAACTTTTAGATACTCTCTCTCCTCATGCTAAGAACTCTTATAATATTTATCATTATTTGTCATTATAAAATTTTAAGAACTCTTCCTCTAAAAACATCCAATAATGATGCTCTTATTATGAACTAATGAGGTGCTCAAATTCCATTTGCTTATAACCATTATGATAAAATATACTCTTACTTTTTTTGTATAATAGACTTTTTCTTATAGTTTTCCAAAATGAAAAATTGCATTTACCTCTAAATCTGTAACATTTTTGCAATTTTTTTTGTAATTGATAAAATACTTACATAATTGTCTTAAAAAAAAAAAGCTATTAACCATTAGGCAATTATGCGACTACCGATCAATGCAAATATTAAAATTTTCAGTTTAGAGATGGTAAGGCCCATTGTTCAAAATATTGGCCCAAATTGTACAGCCCAAAATGTCAAATTACTGGGTTTTCAGATTTATGGGGAGTCCCCAGATCGTCTTTCCCGACGAAGGAATCCTCTTCATCGCCGTCGCTCGGGAAACGTTCGGCATCAATTTACCGGTAAATGTTTGCTGAACCAGGTACGATATAGAGCTCAGTCTTCTTACGTATTTTTGTTGTTTCAATGAGATATGAATTCTAAGTAGCTGGATTTTATGTCTCCCCGTTGAAATTGAACACAAGGTGCTCGACGAAATGTTTCGCTTGTTTTCTTCATGTTTGAGATTCTGATATTACTTAATTTATCGAAAATTCGACACTTTAGATTCATGTGGCAAAGATTAAGCTGAAACCCAATTTTCATTTGCTCCAATAAGATTCGATAGTATAGCATAACTCCATAGTTTTGGTCGATGAATCAAATCATGGCTCACCCTTTTGATTTTTCTAAGTTTGAGTTATCATTTTTCATGTCTATTAGATTAGTGATTGGATTCTTGTTCACTGTGTAGATTAATCTCGCTATGGCGAATTGGAGACATAAAATGTGGCGAAGCTTGAGCTCATTTCAGGAAGCTAGTAGTTACTCAACTACGTCTTCAAGAATCAACAAATCAAAGGCTGATGACCTTAGAAAAATCCGGCCAATGATTCTAAGGAGAATCGAAAATCGAGCAAAAGATTACCCGATTAAAGAGACTGTTCCTGTGGCTGAAGAAATCCTTAAAGCCAGAAAAATTCTACTCAGTAACGTCACTGTGCTTCTTAAACTGTTTCCTGTCTTGACATGCAAGTAAGTTTCAAATTCGTTCTTCTGTGCTATTACATTAAAAAAAAAAAAGTCTCTGCTTTTAACCTTGAGTGAGGCTTGTGAAAACTTTAAACTTTCAGATTCTGCTCAGAAGTATTTGTTGGGAAAGAAGGACACTTGCTTCAAACATGCCGTAGTTATATACGGCGTGGTAACAACAAGCTACACGAATGGGTTCCAGGTTCCATAAACGATATACTTGTACCCGTCGAATCCTATCACTTACACAACATTTCTCAAGGTGTTATCAGACACCAACAGAGGTTTGATTATGACCGTGTTCCTGCAATCTTGGAACTATGTTGTCAAGCTGGAGCCATCCATCCTGAAGAAATCCTTCAATATTCCAAAATTCACGATAACCCTCGAATCTCAGATGAAGATATCATGAGTTTATCCGCTGGAGATCTCAAATATGTTGGTGCAACAGCTGTAATGGCGTGGGAAAAAGTGAGAGCTGGTTTGAAGAAACTATTGCTTGTTTATCCTTCAAAAGTTTGCAAACGGTGCAAGGAGGTTCACGTGGGACCGAGCGGTCATAAAGCTCGGTTATGTGGTGTGTTCAAATATGAGAGCTGGCGCGGCACTCATTACTGGGAAAAAGCCAGTGTGAATGATTTAGCACCTGAGAAAGTGGTGTGGCATCGGAGGCCTCAGGATCCGGTGGTTCTTGTTGACGAAGGGCGGAGTTATTACGGACAGTCCCCTGCTATCGTGAGCCTTTGTAGCCATGCCGGTGCCATTGTTCCTCTTAAATACGCTTGCAAGATGAAGCCCCAAGGTTTATCTTTTCCTTTCACTTATTCAGTTCCAATTCACGAAACGTAAAGAGCAGTCTTCAAATTTGCTGGATAATGTTGCTCTCAGTGAAACTAAGCATAGTGTTAAACAAAGTTTATGATAGTTTAGTAAGCCCATTGGGCCGAATCGTTGTGTAACTTGTTTATTATGTGGATATTATCATAACGCTGTTAAGCTGAAATTTGAAGCCCATTGGCTGATTTGATTCTGGTTAGTAGTTAGCCGGTTATTTTTGTTGAGCATTGGTCGGAAAAATTCTGGGCTTTGGATGACCATTTTTCGTTTTTCTCTATTTTCATTTTTTCATATTACAAGTTGCAATTGTAAGGTCTTATCTATCAATCAGTTATTTAACAATGCCGCAAGATAGATTTCTAAAACATAGTAATTGGTATAGAGGTCAGAATTTTAATAAAATTTTAAAATACTTCGTTCTTAGTAAATAACAAGTTAACAACGTTTCTGGAATTCTTTCCTAATCTCACAAAGCATTTGAATCAATTTGTTGAATTTTTAATATATGAAATTGGCATATGAATGAAGTTCCTCGAATGTCTTATATGAAAATGTGTTATTGAGCTTCATCGTAAGAGAGCACAAATTAAGCCCATCCTATGGCACACGTTCCAATGTCCAAGTTTGAATATAATATCCAAAATATTATCTGTTTTTGTACAATATTTAAATTCGATTTTCTGTTGGAAACTCGAATAATAAATTATCTGTTTAAAGTGACGTCACGTACGTAATTCCCGCCACGTTCTTGTAGGTTCCTGATTTCATCCAACGAGCAAAGCAAGTAGCAGCATCCTGTTTTGTCCGTTTTCTAGTAAAAAAAAACGTAACTTTGCATGCTCTAACGTTCACATTCACCTTCCGAGTATAGGGCATGACCATGATTTTTTTTGTTCTTTTCTTTTGTTTGAATGATGAACACACGTTATTTACGATAACCCAGATTTTCGCTACTGCAAAACAATGTTTTTTTTCTCCTTGATATTATTATTTCTGCATGCAGTATAGCTTGATTTCTATATGGATAACTGCAGCTTTAACTTTTCTATTCGGACCTAAGTTTGCAGTCTAAATTACTTTAACTTAGTGTTATTCTATTTTTGTTGTCCCTTTCGTACCATTCGTTTTCTTTGAGTTATCTGTTTTTTTTTTTGGCTTCCAGTTCCAGTAATAATATCGTTTTATTTTTAACATGAACGTAAGCAATACAACTTTGGTAAACCACATACAATTTTCTTTGTCTATGTTTTTATTCGTTTTCTCGCAGCCGTAACAACAACAAAAAGTTATTTAGAATGAACACTTTTTATAGAAGAAATTAATTAGTACTCTATAACATGTAACTGTATTATTCTAGTTGATTTAGTTGATATTGGATACCGATATCTAACTAAATTGTGAAAATAGTCATCAATTTTCTATGATATATTATAAAAATAGAATATTTTCACGTTAAAAAAAGGAACACATATTGTATAAATGTTTATACTAGTAGTCTACTAGTACTAGCACATTGTTTTGGGAGAAAATAAACATTGTTTGGATGATGATTTGATGAAAGTTTTATCCATACCTTTTATATTTTATTATAATATATGACATATTGAAAAGTTTTATCTGAATCATACTTAAGATTCTCCAATAAATTTCTTTTATTTATCAACAATCATTCACATTTTGTGAAAACCATACTAGATATCTTATGTAAAAATATTTGGGTCAATCACATACCAAAGAAACTTCCACAAAAAATAAAATAAAAATTAATCGAAATGTTTTAGACGTTAAAAACAAAATAAACGAAGAAGGGTAAGGAAACCGACAGCAACAAAATGAAAAGATAGAATTGCCAAGTCGTATGCAATCTGCGACTCAATTCAAAGCAAGATAGGGTTCATCTATATTCCTCGGGAAACATACCTATTTATTTTTAAAATTTAATTCAATGTTCAAATGCGATTTTAACAGCTATACCCACTTTAGATACTTAGCAAATACGCAATTGACACAAAAATATACCAAATACATAGGTAAAATTTCAGACAACTGGTTGAAACTTCAAAACATAATAAATATCAAATTGTTTGAGATCTAGCTTAACTTAGAAGATTGATTAGCAACATAATAACATGTATATTGTTAAGTTCTATGGACTTCTAACTCAAAACCAATTGGCAATGAATAGATTGACCAATATCTCTTATATACTAGTGTTAATCCTTTTATGTAACCAATATGTGGTATTAACACGTCCCCTCGAGATAATAGCTCTTATCAGTCCATTTCGAATCGAATTCCACTTAAGAACCGATAATAAACCTTTCTTCGGCCATCTTACTTGGATCAACAAACGAAGTTTTGATACTATGTTAAGTTCTACGAGCTTCTAACTCAAAACTAATTGGCAATAAGTGGATTAGTCCATATGCCTTATATATTAGTGTTAATTTATTTATATAACTGATGTGAGATATTAATGTATATATCTAGCAATGACCAGTTCCTATATGTATAAACGATGTAATGGGTGTTATACGAAAAACCAAAGAGACGGAAGTAATTTAAGATCATCACTGGATACTTTAATTAACCCCAAAACTTAAAAGTACTTCTCTATCAAAATAGCTGTAAGTAAAATAGCATGCTAGTGATCAGTATTGAGTAGTATTGGATTCGATCTTACTTACATTTTCTTGTAAAGTTATTTTACGTTGACGTTGCCAATTTTGTGTGTGAATGATTGAATGTGTATGTTAATACGTATACCAAGTTAAATGTACGTAGCAATGTTTTTAAATAAACTTATAGTAAATGTTTTATTCCTATAATTAATCCCTTTAGTAGTGGATCTATATATCAATAGTTGCAGATTATGCCACAATTGATCAAACGTGTGAGGTTGGTAGGATGACACTTTGGAACAATATATAGTGCATACAATATTACATACACAGAAATCTCTAGAAGACTAATAATATAATAAATCTGTGTTCTTCCTTCGTTGCACTCACTTCCTCTATTAGAGCGAAACTAGCTTATATAGAAAATCTATGATTATATACTACACAACCGATTAATAATATGGCTGTATTTACTAGAAACCGTAGGATAAATCCTTGTGTAACTCTTGGTTGTTTGAACCATTCTATTTACATCACATTTTGTTTAATGACATCAAAATAAAAAGACAACAAAGAATGTCAAATGATAATTCGGTTCTGCCATAATTCCGAGTATACGTGTCACAAATTATTTAAGTCTCGAAAAAATGAATTAGGCCAACAAGTAGTCCTTTTTCAGAAATGTATATTTTAAACATATTTTTTTTATCTAATTCTTCAATTCATAAGAAAACAATATTTTTAATTCAGAAATTAGTATATAAGGAGAATAAAGGGAAGAAGATAAACATGCTTGAAGCTTCTCTAGTTTTATAGGTCCTTACAAAGCGAAATCATTTCCAATTCGTAAAATTTGAAGCCATGGCTGCATCTTTCTCTGTCCCCTCTATGGTATATAAGATTCTAATCTTCCCATTTTCCCAATATACATATATAAACAAACCATAAATCTCTTTTTAGTTATGTTGGTTACAACAAATTATTTTATTACTAACTAAGATTATAACATGTGAATTTATGATGATAAAAAAACAAACCAGATCATGGAAGAAGAAGGGAGATTCGAGGCAGAGGTTGCGGAAGTGCAGACTTGGTGGAGCTCAGAGAGGTTCAAGCTAACAAGGCGTCCTTACACAGCTCGTGACGTGGTGGCTCTACGTGGCCATCTCAAGCAAGGATATGCTTCGAACGAGATGGCTAAGAAGCTGTGGAGAACGCTCAAGAGTCACCAAGCCAACGGCACGGCCTCTCGCACGTTCGGTGCGTTGGACCCTGTTCAGGTGACTATGATGGCTAAACATTTGGACACCATCTATGTCTCTGGCTGGCAGTGCTCGTCTACTCACACCTCAACTAACGAGCCTGGTCCTGATCTTGCTGACTATCCATACGACACCGTTCCAAATAAGGTTGAACATCTCTTCTTCGCTCAACAGTACCATGACAGGTAAAATTTGATGACTAATAAATGATTGAATTGCAATTATGGTTAATGGTAATTTTTCATATTAGTCGAATTAAGTTAGACATATTATTGGCTGCATGAAAACTAGTATCGAATACTTCGTGTCGTGCTAAAAATATTATTTGCTGTTATCGGTGTGCTTAATTACGAAATTGCTTCTTTCAACGTCTTATGCGGCCACGTGTTTAGAATAATTTGATTGTCTGTCAATTTATAGTTTCTACACGCTCTACGTAAAGACAAAATTTCCCTTAAGTGAATTTTCGGAAAAAAATATGATAGTCCTTTTATATAAAAATTTTGCACCAAACCGTATTTTTAATCTCCAATTTTTTTGGTTAGAGACTATTAATGTGAAACACTTTCATTATGTTTGCATCCTTGCATGCATCTGGTTTTAATCTCCAAATATACGTTTATAAACCATTAAAGCCAATTATGGATAATGTGAGACATTTTTATTAGGTTTTGATAGAAAATGGTGTCATTAATTAATTATAGAATAATATCTTAGGGGATAATGGTGTAATTAACCCCGAAATTCTAAACTCTAAACCCTTATTAATTACAACCATGAATATGTATGTCTCGCAGAAAGCAGAGGGAGGCAAGAATGAGCATGAGCAGAGAAGAGAGGACAAAAACTCCGTTCGTTGACTACCTGAAGCCCATCATCGCCGACGGAGACACCGGTTTCGGCGGCACCACAGCCACCGTGAAACTCTGCAAGCTCTTCGTTGAAAGAGGCGCTGCTGGTGTTCACATAGAGGACCAGTCCTCCGTCACCAAGAAGTGTGGCCACATGGCCGGAAAAGTACTCGTGGCAGTGAGCGAACACATCAACCGACTTGTCGCGGCTCGGCTTCAGTTTGATGTGATGGGAACAGAGACTGTTCTGGTCGCAAGAACGGACGCGGTCGCTGCCACTCTGATCCAGTCGAACATTGACGCGAGGGACCACCAGTTCATCCTCGGTGTCACTAACCCGAGCCTTAGAGGCAAGAGTTTGTCGTCGCTTCTTGCTGAGGGAATGACTGTAGGCAAGAATGGTCCGGCGTTGCAATCCATTGAGGACCAATGGCTTAGCTCGGCCGGTCTTATGACCTTTTCTGATGCAGTCTTGGCGGCAATCAAACGCATGAACCTTAATGAGAATGAGAAGAATGGGAGAGTGAACGAGTGGCTAAACCATGCAAGGTAATGGATAAATATATATAGTATTGGGAAAAGTAAACAATATCATTTGGTCTATTAATTAGTATATATATACCAAATTTACCTTTTGTTTACGTATATAACTCTTCTTGTTTTGTTTTATTAGTTAACCATATTATTTTAGTTAAAATTACAAATACGGTTGTATAAAGATTCTAATATACATAGTGTTGGATTTGACAAAAAAAGTTCATTATGTTAGTTGAAATAGTTTTATATTTCCACATTAATTGTTAGGTTCCTTAGAAATCCTGTAATAATATTTCCTGATGTTCTCAAGATTCAATAATGTAATATTTATTGTTTTATACAGTAGCTAATGTATATTGAAACCTGGTGGACTAATTAGGTATGAGAACTGTCTGTCAATCGAGCAAGGCCGAGAATTAGCAGCAAAACTCGGTGTGACGGATCTTTTCTGGGACTGGGACTTGCCAAGAACCAGAGAAGGATTCTACCGGTTCCAAGGCTCGGTAGCAGCGGCCGTGGTCCGTGGCTGGGCCTTTGCACAGATCGCTGACATCATCTGGATGGAAACCGCAAGCCCAGACCTCAACGAATGCACACAATTCGCAGAAGGAGTCAAGTCCAAGGCGCCAGAGATCATGCTCGCTTATAACCTCTCGCCGTCCTTCAACTGGGATGCTTCCGGTATGACGGATCAGCAGATGATGGAGTTCATTCCGCGGATCGCTAGGCTCGGGTATTGCTGGCAGTTCATAACGCTTGCGGGTTTCCATGCGGATGCACTTGTGGTCGATACTTTTGCAAAGGATTATGCTAGGAGAGGTATGTTAGCTTATGTGGAGAGGATACAAAGAGAAGAAAGGAGCCATGGTGTTGACACTTTGGCTCATCAGAAATGGTCAGGTGCTAATTACTATGATCGTTATCTTAAGACCGTCCAAGGTGGAATCTCCTCCACTGCAGCCATGGGCAAAGGTATATTAATTTACTTTTTGTTTTAGTTGCACTCACATTATTCTAATGAAAGTAGAACGTGTTATGGAAAATTTTATTTATATGGCGTATCCGGAATTTACCAGGGAGATATCAATCTTCGAAATGAAGTTTATATGTGAAGTTCTTTATATTAAGCAATTATACTTGTTTAACTGCTAAAGATTAGTCTAGTTGGTATAATCAATGTAGCTAGACACTTTAAATGCATTAGTTAAGTAGTAAAAAAATCTAGCTTTTAATACGAAATAGTTACATGTATGCAATTTCCCCCATAATTTATTTATTATAAAAAATTTCTTTCTTTTATTCAAAACATGATTTTTTTTGTGTGGCTTGCGTATAGGTGTTACTGAGGAACAGTTCAAGGAGAGCTGGACTAGGCCGGGAGCTGATGGAATGGGCGAAGGGACTAGCCTTGTGGTTGCCAAGTCCAGAATGTAAGACAAACGTTCATCGCGGTGGTGCTGCCCAAGCGGTTAAGCATCTTCGTACGAAAACTTGGAAACCGCACTATCTTTACTAAAATCTTTGGACACCCGAGTAAAAGAGAAAAGAAAAAAACTCATAATAAATGTATCTTTGTTATTGTATTTACTTTCTTTTATGTAATAATTTGGTTTAAAAAGTTTGGGGCAATGTTTTTATGGGGTTTGCTTCTTTGTATGGATATTTGGAGTTCGGTGTTATTGGCGTTGGTTATAAAATGATTAATATAATATTCTTATAATATATGTGATTCAGAATTTCAGACTCTTGTTTGGTTGAACAAAATTTGATTTTTACTAGTTTAAACCAGATGAGGAATGTTGTAGGCTTCAATATTTTGGGTTAAAGCTCTTATCATTATACTGGTCGAGAATTTACTCGAGGAGATAAACATATACACACTCCAATCCTCTATTTTTTTTTTAAAAAAATTCTTTTTGTGATCATCTCTTACCAAAATCTTCAGATTGACCTATTCCGTCCAATTGTCCTGTTTTCCAAATGTTTAAGTTTTCTCGCCAATGATTACTTTGGCATCTTGAACCACCTTATTAAGCTCACCAAAATATTACACTCGACAAATGATTGTATCTAGAAATTGTCCAGAATCCGACTAATCGACTATATTTAATTTTCCTTCTTCTAATTTTGGGCTTTTCATATAGCAGTGTAATTTATTCTGATTTAATTGTTGTAGAGATATTGGGAGAAAAAGAAAATCCTACTTTTTTTCAAAAACTGTTATAATCATATTACTTTTTTAGGAACGCTTTTCTAGCATCCAGAAACCAGTAATTAAAATCAAATTATTATCCGACAAAAAGTTGAGTTAAATTCATCCACAATGATTTGAGCCGATTAATGTACACTAACTATACAATAGCTGTACATAAAGTCATGTACACCTTCGAGTCTTAGAAATGGATAATTATAGAATGAGGAAGGATATATCAGAAAGTGTACATAAGCTTTGTAGGTGTACACTAACTATACAGTAATTGTACATTAAGTCATGTACACCTTCGAGTCTTAGAAATGGTTAACTGTAGAATAAAGAAGGATAAATCAGAAAGTGCACATAAGATTTGAAAGTGTACATTGAGTATACAGTAACTGTACACTAAGTCATGTACACCTTCGAGTCTTAGAAATGGTTAACTGTAGAATAAAGAAGGATAAATCAGAAAGTGCACATAAGATTTGAAAGTGTACATTGAGTATACAGTAACTGTACACTAAGTCATGTACACCTTTGAGTCTTAGAAATTGCTAACTGTAGAATGAGGAATGATGGATCAGAAAGTGTACAAAAACTTTGAAGGTGTACACTAACTATACAATAATTGTACACTAAGTCATGTATACCTTTGAGTTTTAAAAATTGCTAACTATAGAATGAGGAAAGATAGATCATAAAGTGTATAGAAGATTTGAAAGTGTACACTAAGTATACAGTAACCGTACATTAAGTCATGTACATCTTCGAATCTTATAAATTGATAAATTTAGAATGAGAAATGATATATCAG
This sequence comes from Cardamine occulta, assembly GCA_028015245.1. Classification (NCBI taxonomy): domain Eukaryota; kingdom Viridiplantae; phylum Streptophyta; class Magnoliopsida; order Brassicales; family Brassicaceae; genus Cardamine; species Cardamine occulta. The sequence continues at coordinate 9,068,043 of CM051370.1, read as the reverse complement.
AAAGTGTATAGAATATTTGAAGGTGTACACTAACTATACAATAATTATAGAAAGAGAAAGGATAGATCAGATATACACCATGTTTAAAAAATTGCTAGGTGCTGATCGAGCAGCAAGAGAGGGCCCAGCAAATGATCGGTTAATAGGATTTAAATCAGAGATTAATCGAAGATTAATTTTAGTGTTTATATTGATATATATGTATATTTATGACTTATGTGAGTTTATTATTGAAAGTATATTGTAGGCTAGCGGTTTCGTGTGCCTAGAGTTAAACCCACAACCTGGGTTCAATTACAAAGCCTCACCATTTTAGTTACTTTTTTCATTTTCGGTTTAATGATGCGTAAATTTATGATTATACCCTCATCTTCTTCCTCAAGATCTGCTACATTGCAACTCTAATTTCCACCTCTATCATTTTTTTTGCCATTTTTGCGGTTTCAACTTGCTCTTTTGGGTAGGGTTGACTTTGATTGACTTGAATATATCAGATCTAGAAAGAAAAAAACTTGTTCTCTAACTTTTTTCATTTTTTGGTTTTTTTGTGTGTGTATATTTATAACATAATATGATAGATCTGTCACAAAATTATCAATTTCTAACTTAAAACGAACAAAAAATGAAGTTTTTGAAACTTTCAACTTTTGTCTGATTTTTTGCCCGATAAATCCAAATTGTAGATTAATTTTAAGAATAAATTTGGGGATTAGATTTTTTTGTGAAGATTGTGAGGGAGAGAGCAAGGGTGAGAGAAAACGAGAGAAGGGAGAGAAAAAAAGAAAGAGAAAAAATGCTAGGAAGTCTGGGCCGAAAGCCCAGGCAGTTTATCTGGTAGTCCAGTAACAAGTGATCCGGCTACCCCTAGCATTAGTCGAACAGATTCTAAACTCAGGATAGCCAGTGTGGTGACCCTTCGGGAAGAAATCCACATTGTAGCACTTCAGTGTGTTTCTACCAGGGCTGTTCGGATCAGCCGATAGGGTTTATCAATAAAAAAAAAGCTCACCTAAATATTACATTCGACAAATGATTGTTTATAGATATTGTTCAGAACTCGACTATATTTTCCTTCTTAATTTGCGTTTATTCTAACTTAACTGTTGTAGGAGATATTGGGAGAAAAAGAAAATCCTATTTTTTTCCCAAAAGCCGTTATAACCATACTACCGTATAAAGAACGTTTTTCACCATCCAGAAACCGACAATTAGAATCAAATCATTATCCGATAAAAAAATTGAGTAAATTCGTCCACAATTATTTGAGCCACATGTTTTTGGTATTCTTTGGGAAAGGAGAATTGTTTAATGTTTGGTGAACACGAATATGTTTCCTTATTCTAATTTGCGGCTCCTCATATATTAGTATAATTTATTCGAACTTAATTGTTGTAGAGATATTGAGAAAAAAATAAAACTCTACTTTTGTTTTTCAAAGGCAGTTATAACCATGTTATCGTTTAAAGTACGCTTTCTAGCATTCAGAAACAACAATTAGAATCAAATCCTTATCCGACAAAAAGTTGAGTTAAATTTATCCATAATGATTGAGCCGCATATCCATGTTCGCCAAACATTAAACAATTATCCTTTCCCAAAGAATACCAAAAATATGTCTCAACAAAAACTTCAATAGCTTGCTCTTTAGAATTAAAACTTTCAAAAAATCTACTAGTTTTATTCTAAATAATTTAGCAATATTTAAATTATATTAGTGAAATATAAAAGTGACAGAAAACTCGAGACAGTAAATTAAAATAGCCAAAAAAAATTCGGATTAGAAAATTTTCAAATTAAGCACCATTTCCATATAGAAAAAATTATACCATATCTACACATAAATCAATCCACTTCTTATCATCAAATTCCCTATAAAATTTTCAAAAAACTTGTTGAAGGAAAAAGAGTTTCCTACAAAGTTTTCAAAAGAATGTGTAACTTATAAATTCTAGTAACACCTAAACACTTCATTTTTCAATGAAATTTACATTTTGCCAAAAAAAACAAAAAAAATTATAAATTCTAATCTCCCTCAGAGTCTTGTCATGTTATTTCCACGGTTGGTCTTAAATAAATTTTAACCGTTTCTTAATATTTAATGTCTTTATCTTCAAATTTAAGCTCGTTTTTGTCTTTTAGTAATCATGATTTGACGATAATCACATTTCTCATGCCTTATACTTGGTCTCTATATGCGAGCGTAACGCCCATCTATTTATTTATGTGTATACTGTACATAGAGGTGCATATCTATATAATATGGACCAAAGCAACACACGAGCTCCACAAGATTAAAGGATCAATAACTTCAGATCTGAGAAAAAAAACACACTCAAACTTGTGAATCGATTTGCATAATCTCTGTAAGTGTTTAAACACATATCATGCATAGCCAGTTTATATTTTATGCTTGTTGTTTATATATCACATGTTCAGAAAATGTTTTTGTTTCATACATATTCTCTACAGATTATTGTAGTTTTTCTTAATGATTTTCTTCAAATTTTCTATAGAGAAAATGGAGAACGAAGAACTAGACTTGACACTGAGGTTGGGTTTGCCGAATCCGATCGTTGACACACGTCTGAGCTTAACCACTCCGGCCAACACTGCTCAGGTTTTTTTTAGTTCATTTATCCATTTTTTTTTCTGTATAATTGAATTATGTGTGCATAAATAAATAGGGATATGAAAATCTTAACACAGTATCTGATACATCAATAGCAGATCTATTGATACCATCTCTTTTTATCATTGATTTTGTTTTGAAATGACTAATTTAATGTTTTTCAACAACATCTAAAAAAATAAAATTAAACTCACTAAATCTCTGTAAAAAAACGCTTATTCAACTGTCTTAAAAGGTAAAATAATAATTAATTGTAGGGAAAAAACAATTAAATCCTTATCATCATCCCCTTTTTTACGGTTAATATCGGACATTTACTACATAAATATGCATGACCTTTTAATAAATGGAACTTTAACTAACGAAACTAACAAAAATAGGGAACCAACGTCGTCCGCGGCAGCGGAGACAACAATGACTTCGGCGACTTTCTCAGTCTCGGGCTAAATCGTTCGGGAAATGACGCCGGCACATGTAACTATGTAGGCGTAAATATAAGAGTCTACAGTTACGTTTACACACACTTCGCCGGCACCGTGGAGACGTTGAACTTCGCTCCTTACGCGATGGCTCCGTCTCCGGTGACTCCCCACGTGAGTCATCTTAACAGCTCTCCAAACGCAGCCGCGACTTCCGGTAGCGGCGGAAGTAGTGAAGAGGTGAGGAAGTGTACGAATAGGAATTGCAATGCAGTTAACACTCTTTTGTGGCGAAGAGGTCCTCTTGGTCCCAAGGTAATTTACGGTTTGAATATTTGAAATAAATTTATTGTTTTGGTTATCGTTTAATTTGTGAATTTATTACAGAGTTTATGCAATGCTTGTGGGATCTAGTTCATGAAGGAGGAAAAGAGAAGAAACGAAAGAAACTGAGTTATGTATTTTCTATTTGATGTTTTAAAAAATAAAAACTAAAGAGAGGAATTCTTTGTTAATTATGCACTGTGTTATGTATATGATACTTTGATTAAGCTCTATGAGGGGAAAAGCAAAGTATTGGAGATTTAAGCAAATTAATATAATGAATGGTTTACAAAGCTTATCAATATCATGAAATGTGCTTTTTTATTTATTTATGAAATTATACTTTAACAGCCATAATATATTTTTAATAATATATTTATGAAATGCAGAATTTACTAGGGAGATATCGATCTTCCGATTATAAGAACCATGAAAAAAGTTTATATGTGAAATTCTTTATATTAAAGAAACTATAATTGTTTAGCTGTTGAAGATTAGTCAAGTTGGTATAATAGTCAAAGTAGTAATTTTAAATGCCTTAATTAAGTAGTAAGATAAAATCTGGCTTTTAATACGAAATTATTACATGTATGCAATTTCCCCATAATTTATCTATCATATAAATGTTCTTCTTTATTCAAAACATGATTTTTTGTTGGCTTGCATATACACTAGAACCTCTATAAATTAATACTCGATAAATTAATAAATACGATAGAATAATAAAATTTTTCGATTCCGAGTCGGACCAATGTAAAAATTAACAAAATTTGATAAAATAATAAAATAATATTTTTTTGGAATCTCTATGTAAATATATAGTCTTATTAATATCATAAATTAATAATCATGTATATATATAAACATATATAGAAGATAATATACTAATGTATGTTTTAGTGTTTTTTTTACTGAATATCATTAGTAAACTACTGTATCAAACACTTATTGTGTTGTATTTCAAACTTTCGAATTGTGGTATCGTCTATTATTTCGTCATCAAAGTAGCCAACAACTTTTATAAATTTTTATCTTCTAAATATACATCATTATTATTTTTATAGTTTCATCTATTGTTAAAATGGAAAATTTGAAGTAACTAATCATAATTTTACATTTATGTATAACATTTGTATAGTGAATTTGTCAATAGGTTTTGCTATTTATCATTAAAAACAAAATTTCTTCTTAATATTAAATGGCAAGTCAAAACTACACATTTATAACATTCAAAACATTATTTTTATGTAGATCAAATGATTTAAATTCATATTTTTCTAAAATTTTAAACTATAAATTTTTTAAAAACTAATCTCTCTATCAATTAATATTACGATAAATTAATAAAATATCAAAGTCTCAACATTATTAATTTATAGAGGTTTTACTGTAGCTGTTACTGAGGAACAATTCAATGAGATTTGGACAAGGCTCGGAGGTGCTGGAATGGGCGTGGGAACTAGCAGAATGTAAGACATGCGTTCATTGCGGCAGTGCGGTCGAAGCGGTTAAACATCTTCGTAAGAAAAATTGGAAACCACCTTTTTAAGTTTACCCAAATAGTATTATATTGGGCAAATTATTGTTTACATAAATTGGCTAGAACTCGACTATTTTTCCATCTTCTGATTTGCAGCGTTTCATGTAGTAGTATTTCATTCCTGAATCCTGATTTAACTGTCGTAGAGATTTTGGGAGAAAAACCTTTTTTCTTTTGTTTCAAAAATTGTTATAACCGTATTACCGTTTAAGAAACGCTTTCTAGTATTCAAAACCCAACAATTGGAATCAAATCTTTTTTCGACAAAAAATTGAATTAAATTCATCCACAATGATTGAGCCCCATATCACTATTCGCCAAAAATAAAAATTAAACAATATCCTCTTTTCCGAATAAAATATTTTTTCAATAAAATACCGGAGTATGTCTGGACAGCAACTTCAATAGCTATAGAATTATGATTTTCGATCATCTCTACCAATTTTATTCTAAATATTTTAGAAAACATTTAAGTTATATTAATGAACAATGGCTAAAAAATGTCTTTACAAATAAATTAAAGTTCAAGACGTAAATTAAAATAAACTCATAATAAATGTGTATTTGATATTGTATTTACTTTCTTTTATGTAATAATTTGGTTAAAAAGTTTGGGGCAATGTTTTTATGGGGTTTCTTCTTTGTATGGATATTTGGAATTCGGTGTTATTGGCCTTGGTTATATAATGATTAATATTTTTATAATATATGTGATTCAGTTTCTTATTTGGTTGAAAGAAATTTGATCTTTTCTAGTTTAAACCAGATGAGGAATGTTGCAAGCAATATATATCCATTTGTTTGGTTAAACTAGCTAGATACTCTTAGCATTATACTGATCTAGAATTTAATTGAGGAGATAAACATATACCATATACACACTTCACACTTAATACTAAAAGCCAATACTCCAACCATATTTCAAAAAACAAACTTTTTTTTCTGCTCATCTCTTACCAAAACCTTCGGCTTGACCTACTCCGTCCAATTGTACTAGTTTCCCAAAATGTTTTAGTTTTCTCGCGAATGATCACTTCGCCATCTTAAAACGCCATTGTAGTTTTTTTTTATAAGGATCTGATTTCAATTGTCGGTTTATGGATGCTGGAAAACGTTCCTTTAACTGTAATATGGTTACAACATATTTTAGAAAAATAGGTTTTTTTTCTCTTTCTAAAAAATAGTGTAGACTAAATAACACTACTATGAAGAGCCACAAATTAGAGGAAGAAAATATAGTCGAGGTCTAGACAATTTGTAGAAACAATCATTTGTCCAGAACTCGACTATATTTTCCTTCTTCTAATTTGTGGTTTCTTTTCATAGTATTATTATTTATTATTACTTAATTGTTGTAGAGATATTTTTCGAAAAAATCCATATATTTATCGAAAAACCGTTGTAACCTTATTACCGTTTAAGAAATGCTTTCTAGCATCCAGAAACCGGAAATTTGAATCGAATCGTTATTTGATAAAAAGTTGAATTAAATTCATCCACAATGATTGGACCGCATATCCGTGTTCATCAAACATTAAACAATCCTCCTTTCCAAAAATACATATACCAAAAGTATGTCCTAACAACAACTTCAGTCACTTACTCTTTAGAATTACGACTTTCGATCAGCTCAACTAGTTTTATTCTAAATATTTTAACAAACATTTAAACTATATTAGTGAACAAGGACTAAAAAAATTCATGTCTATACAAAGAATATAGAAGTGATTGAAAACTCGAGACGCAAATTAAAATAACCCAAAAAATTGGATTAGAAAATTTTCCATGTAGAACAAATCATACCATATCTATACATAAATCAATCCACTTCTTATCATCAAATTCCCTATAAAGTTTTCAAATTAATGTTTAAGGAAAAAGTGTTATCTAAAATTTTTCAAAACAATGTTGAACTTATAAATTCTAATCTCCCTCTCAGTCTTCTCATGTTACTTACATGGTTGGTCTTCAAGAAAATTTAACGTCTTTCAATATTCAATATCTTTATTTTCAAAATTTAAGCTCAATCTGTCTTGTAGTAATCATGATTTGACGGTAATCACATTTCTCATGCCTTATTTTTGCTCTCTATATACGAGTGTAACGCCCATCTATATATTTATGTGTATATGTATATAGATGTGCACATCTATATATACGCGCCAAAGCAACACACGATCTCCACAAGATTAAAGGATCAATATATAGTTTCAGATCTGAAAAAAAAAACACTCAAATTCGTGAATCGATTTGCATAATTTATGTAAGTGTTAAACACATATCATGCATAGCCAGTTTATATTTTATGCTTTTTGTTTATATATCATCTCCGAAAATGTTTTTGTTAATCGCATGCAGTTCATATACATATTCTCTACAGACTATTGTAGAATTTTTCTTAATGATTTTCTTCAAATTTTTCTATAGAGAAAATGGCGAACGAAGAACTTGACTTAACACTGAGGTTGGGTTTGCCGAATCCGACCGTTTCACACGTCTGAGCTTAACCACTCCGGCCAACACTACTCAGGTTTTTTATAGTTATGCAACGCTTGTGGGATCAAGTTCAGTAAGGAGGAAGAGAGGAGAAACTGAGTTATGTATAAAAAATTCACATAAAAATAAAAATAAATAAACAAAAATAAACAAAAGAAAAAGAGTTATTTGTATTGTATTTGATGTTCGAAAAATAAAGAGAGGAATTTTTTGTTTAGTCAAAGGCTACAAAAAATACAATAAAGAGAATTCCTCTTTTTATTTTTAACATCAAATTCAATATACATAATTCTCATTTAACTCTGTAATAAATTCAAAAATTAAATGAGACTCTAATAAATTCACAAATTCTTTTTTTAATTATGCATTGTTATGCCTCTGAGACTCTGATTAAGCTCTGTGAGGGGAAAGCAAAATATTGGAGATTTAAGCAAGTTAATATAATGAATGGTCGCTCATTTACAAAACTTATCAAAATCATGAAATGTGCTTTTATGAAAACATACTTTTAACAGCCAAAATATTAGATCAAGAAAGCTTTCACTGTTATAGCTGGAATACTAATATTAGATCACTAGGCTCGGTTATTGCTGGAAGTTCATAACGCTTGGGGGGTTTCCATGCGGATGCTCTTGTAGTCGATACTTTAGCAAAGGATTATGCAAGGAGAGGCATATCTGTTGGTTTATGTTGAGAAGATATAGAGAGAGAGAAGAGGAGCAATGTAGTTGACACTTTGGTTCATCAGAAATGGTCAGGTGCTAATTACTATGATCATTATCTTAAGACCGTCCCAAGAGGAATCTCCTCCACTACAGCCATGGGCAAAGGTATATTACTTTTTGTTTTATTTGCACACACACAAGACTCAATGATATTAGAATGTGTTATGGAAATTTTTTATTTATATAGCGTATGCGAAATTTGCTAGGGAGATATCAATCTTCGGCTTATAAGACATGAAAAGAAGTTTATATGTGAAATTCTTTATATTAAACCAACTATAAATGTTTAGCTGTTGAAGATTAGTCCAGTTTTTATAGTCAATGTAGAAACTTTAAATGCACTAAAATTAAGTAGTAAATAATTCTGACTTTTAATACCAAATAATTCTTTTATTTTAAAACATGAATTTTTTTTTTTGTTGGCTTTGCATATAGGTGTTACTGAGGAACAGTTAAAGGAAAGCCGGACAAGGCCGGGAGCTGATGGAATGGGCGAAGGGACTAGCCTTGTGGTCGCCAAGTCCAGAATGTAAGGCAAACGTTCATTGTGGCGGTGCGGCCCAAGCGGTTAAGCATCTTCGTAAGAAAACTTGGAAACCACATTATCTTTACTAAAATCTTTGGACACCCGAGTAAAAGAGAAAAGAAAAAAACTCATAATAAATGTATCTTTGTTATTGTATTCACTTTCTTTTATGTAATAATTTGGTTAAAAAGTTTGGGGCAATGCTTTTATGGGGTTTGCTTCTTTGTATGGATATTTGGAATTCGGTGTTATTGGCGTTGGTTATATAATATTAATATTCTTATAATTTATGTGATTCAGAATTTCAGATTCTTGTTTGGTTGAACAAAATTTGATTGTTTTCTAGTTTAAACCAGATGAAGAATGTTGTAGGCTTGCAGCATTCGAAGGGTACGTACTATCATGTTTTTTGGTTAAACCAGATCCTCATACTCTTATCATTGTACTGATCTAAAATTTACTTGAGGAAATAAACATATAGACACTTCACAATTAAAGCCACTATATTACATTCTTCTTAAGCTCACCTAAATATGTTGGAGCCTCCTTGGAAACAATAATCATAGTTATGTGGGAAGTTTGGGTCTGGACCGAAAGCCCAGACAGTTTATCTAGTAGCTAGTCCTGTAACAGGTGATCCGGCTACCTCCTGGCATTAGTCGAACAGATTCCAAACTCGGGATAGACAGTGTGGTGACCCTTTGGAGAGAAATCCACACTGTAGCATTTCGGTGTGTTCCTACCAGGGCTGTCCGGATCAGCCGATAGGGTTTATCAAGAAAAAAAAAAGCTCACCTAAATATTACATTTGACAAATGATTGTTTATATATATTGTCCAGAACTCGACTATATTTTCCTTCTTAATTTGCGTTTATTCTAACTTAACTGTTGTAGGAGATATTGGGAGAAAAAGAAAATCCTATTTTTTTTCCAAAAGCCGTTTTAACCATACTACCTTATAAAGAACGTTTTCCACCATCCAGAAACCGACAATTAGAATCAAATCATTATCCGACAAAAAAATTGAGTAAATTCGTCCACAATGATTTGAGCCACATATTTTTGGTATTTTTTGGGAAAGGAGGATTGTTTAATGTTTGGTGAACACGAATATGTTTCCTTATTCTAATTTGCGGCTCCTCATATATTAGCGTAATTTATTCGAACTTAATTGTTGTAGAGATATTGAGAAAAAAATAAAACTCTACTTTTGTTTTTCAAAGGCAGTTATAACCATGTTATCGTTTAAGGTATGCTTTCTAGCATCCAGAAACAACAATTAGAATCAAATCCTTATCCGACAAAAAGTTGAGTTAAATTTATCCATAATGATTGAGCCGCATATCCGTGTTCGCCAAACATTAAACAATTATCCTTTCCCAAAGAATACCAAAAATATGTCTCAACAAAAACTTCAATAGCTTGCTCTTTAGAATTTAGACTTTCAAAAAATCTACTAGTTTTATTCTAAATAATTTAGCAATATTTAAATTATATTAGTGAAATATAAAAGTGACAGAAAACTCGAGACAGTAAATTAAAATAGCCAAAAAAATTCGGATTAGAAAATTTTTAAATTAAGCACCATTTCCATATAGAAAAAATTATACCATATCTACACATAAATCAATCCACTTCTTATCATCAAATTCCCTATAAAATTTTCAAAAAAAATGTTGAAGGAAAAAGAGTTTCCTACAAAGTTTTCAAAAGAATGTGTAACTTATAAATTCTAGTAACACCTAAACACTTCATTTTTCAATGAAATTTACATTTTGCCAAAAAAAACAAAAAAAATTATAAATTCTAATCTCCCTCAGAGTCTTGTCATGTTATTTCCACGGTTGGTCTTAAATAAATTTTAACCGTTTCTTAATATTTAATGTCTTTATCTTCAAATTTAAGCTCGTTTTTGTCTTTTAGTAATCATGATTTGACGATAATCACATTTCTCATGCCTTATACTTGGTCTCTATATACGAGCGTAACGCCCATCTATTTATTTATGTGTATACTGTATATAGAGGTGCATATCTATATAATATGGACCAAAGCCACACACGAGCTCCACAAGATTAAAGGATCAATAACTTCAGATCTGAGAAAAAAAACACACTCTGTAAGTGTTTAAACACATATCATGCATAGCCAGTTTATATTTTATGCTTGTTGTTTATATATCACATGTTCAGGGAGAGTTGGACAAGGCTAGCTCGGAGCTGCTGGAATGGGCGTGGGCGTAGGAACTAGCAGAATGTAAAAAATACGTTCATAGTCAAAGTGGTTAAACATCTTCGTCAGAAAACTAGAAAAGCACCTTTTTAAGCTCACCTAAATATTATATTGGGCAAATTATTGTTTTCATAAATTGGCTAGAAATCGACTATTTTTCCATCTTCTGATTTGTGGCTCTCCATATAGTATTGTTCATTCTTGATTTCATTGCCATAGAGATTTTGGGAGAAAAATCCATTTTTTTTGTTTCAAAAATCGTTATAACGGTATTACCGATTAAGAAACACTTTTCTAGCATTCAAAACCGACAATTGAAATCGAATCTTTATCCGGCAAAAAGTTGAATTAAATTCATCCACAATAATTGAGCTGCCTATCCGTGTTAGCCAAAAATTAAAAAATTCTTTTGTCCAAGAATATAATTTTCAATAAATACCGAAACATGTCCAGACAACAACTTCAATAGCTATAGAATTACGATTTTCAATCATTTCTACAAATTTTATTCTAAATACTTTAGAAAACATTATGTTATATTAATGAAAAATGATTAAAAATTTTCTTTACAAATAAATTTTAAGACATAAATAAGAAACCAAATTCGGATAATTAAGAAACAGTTTCCATCATTCAAAAACCGACAATTGGAATCAAATTTTTATCCAACAAAAAATTGAATTAAATTCAACCACAATAAAATTCTCCGGTTCCGAGTCAGAGCAATGTAAAAATCAACAAAATTCGATAAGATAATAAGATTATATATTTTTTTGGAATCCCTATGTAAATATATAGTCTCATTAATATCGTAGATTAATAATCATGTATATGTAAAAGCATATATATAAGATAATATACTAATGTATGTTTTAGTGTTTTTTACTGAATGTCATTAGTAAACTATTGTATCAAACACTTTTGTTTTGTATTTCAAACTATCGAATTGTGGTATCGTCTATTATTTCGTCATCAAAGTAGCCAACAACTTTTATAAGTTTTATCTTCTAAATATACATCATTATTATTTTTATAGTTTCATCTATTGTTAAAATAGGAAATTTGAAGTAACTAATCATAATTTTACATTTATGTATAACATTTGTATAGTGAATTTGACAAGCCTCATATTCTCCTTTCCAATTTGTTTTTCTTCAATAAATACCAAAGTATGTCCTGACAACAACTTCAATAGCTATAGAATTACGATTTTCGATCATCTCTACCAATTTTATTCTAAATATTTTGGAAAATATTAAAGTTATATTAATTAACAACGACTAAAAAAATGTCTATACAAAATAAAATTCAAGACGTAAATTAAAAAAAAAACAAATTTGGATAAAAATAATTTTGAATTAAGCATAATTTCCATATAGGAAAAAACATACGGTATCTATAAATCAATCCACTTAATACTTATCATCAAATTCCATACAAAGTTTTCAAAAAAATGTTGATGGAAAAAAGAGTTCCCTATAAAGTTTTCAAAAGAAAGTTGAACTTATAAGTTCTGATCTGCCTCTCAATCTTCTCATCATGTTGTTTCCACGGTTGGTCTTACATAAATTTTACCGTTTCTTAATATTTAATGTCTTTATGTTCAAAGTTTAAGCTCAATTTGTCATGTATAGTAATCATGATTTGACGATAATTGCATTTCTCATGCCTTATTGTTGCTCTCTAAATACGAGCGTAACGTACATATATGTTTTAACACATCTCGTGCATGGCCATTTTATATTTTAGGTTTGTTGTTTATATATCATGGCCATTGGTATTTGAGAAGCGTTGCGTTTTGTTTTTATCAATTAACTCATTCCAGAAAAACGTTACATAAAGCGGTAATATATAATTGCGAAGCTGTCAGTTATTTAAAACAAATTCCTCTCTAATTATTTTTCAAAATGTTATTAGCTGAGGTGGCCATTGTCTTAGCCCATAAATGTTTTGTCTGCGGCCCATGAATTTTCAGACCGGTTTGCCTTTAGAGATATTACAATAACTTTTATTTTTATTTTCTTGGTTTTAACTTTTAAGATATACAATAACTTATTCTAAAGAGGAAAAGAACTAGATCTCTGTGATCTATCTAGCTAGAACATGATTTATACATCAAAGCTCATGCTCTTCTAGTCTTCTTCATGTCGTGCTCCATTTGGGTTGATAGGTATAACAAAGTGATTCTAGGTGGAAACATTAACAACTTTACCAAAGAGGTGGTGATTTAGTAGTAAGTACAAGAGGATTTGATTTTCTTGTGCTCCGGGTTCAAACCCTCCTTGGTACGGAGATACATTGTTTAAATATGAATGATCTAAAAGCTGGCTCCGGATACCGAGGGAGATTATGGGTCAAAGATCCGGAACTCCCCCGGTTTATAAAAAAAACCAATAACAACTTTATATCACTAGCAGAAAAACATTCCTAATGGGCCATAGCCCATAGTTCAATTTTGTTAATTATTGGCTTACTTATCTTTCTTCATTCGTTTGTTTTTTTTGTTCTCCCTCATATCCCATTAAAATTTTGTTTGTAAGTTAAATAAATAACTTTTAATCAAATAGAAATAAGAATAAGAATATCTTAAAATGCAATTAAGGAAAACTTTGTATAATTGTGTGCGTTCCCTTATATAATAGACTAAAGTATTTAGAGAAATATATTGTTTTATAATATTTTAGTCAAAACCGGTAAAAATAATCTATGGATCCGCTATGGATCCTGGATAAGTTGTAAGAAATGGAAAGAGTTGTTAGTTAACTGGTATTTTCCTCTGGAAGTATAAGGACTTTTATTTTGAAAGAGAGAGCTATATGCATTTTGGTATATCCCGTTTTGATATTTTTTTATATGACATGGCACCAATCCTCTTTAAGTGTTAAGTGTTTGGGTTTGTTTATGTTGGCATCAATACTTTGTATTTTTTTAAAGTGAATGGAAAATTATTAATACTTTAATATTTTTTCTTCTTCTAATAGTTGTAAACACAAGCTCCAAACATAATAATAAGGTTTTCTTTCTTTTGTGATTGCATTATAGAATGCTAAAATATTTTATAAAATTGAATATTTATTCTTCAATGTGTATCTTTCCTCCATTTTTTTTTTCAAATAAAAACGACTACAATCATCCCAAAAAAATAGCTATATTTTAGGGTTGATGATCTCTCGTTTTTTAAAAAATGAAAATATAATGTGTGGTACGGGATACGTTGATTTGTCGAATGTAAACGGAATCCACCTTTGACAAATAAAGCAACGAGTTGGGCACTTTGCACATGGGATTAATTTGAAAGATTAAGGAGATTGATTAACTTTAAATTGCGAAGCAGTGGGACCTAATCCCATACTTCGGAACGGTCCTAATCCCAACTAAATTCTCCTCCCTACAATCACGCGTTATATTCCTTCCTTTCATTATTTTTTTACTTATTTATCCTATTATGTTTTAAAATTTATAAGCATTTTAATTATAGTTATTTTTAATAAAAGCGTTTTAATTTAGTGAGATGACCATATAGACTTATGTGTTCTCAGCTTCACCTCTCTCTCTCTTATAGTGCCTTGCTCGAGGCTTCAACCCACCAAGCGTTACACACTAATGCGTGTATATCAGGTTATGCCATGAATTAGCCTTAGTTAATAATATCAGAACAATATTTTTGTTTAATGTGATTTGCCAATCCAATTTTTCTATCTATTTTCGTATTAGCGACCAACTGAATACTTTGATTTTCTATTTGCCACATCACGATCGTTAACTTTGGAAGAAAAAATCTACCAAAAAAACTCTTTTTTTCGGAGATTGATGAAAGCTTTATCAAAAAATTACTATAGCTAGGCATCAATTTCTTATTATCGCAAAAAGAGTTTAGTAATATAAGTCTCTTTTTTGGGCATAGTTTTTTTTTTATCTAGATTGTCTAATAATATTTACACGGTCACACCCTAAGATCATGCAGGCATGTTTGCTTATATATATATATATGTACGTTTACACTTGAAATTAGACACACACAGACACACACACATTTAAATCAATATATAAAACACCGTTAACCACACTTATTGAAAAATTGCGTATTTATTTGTTTTTTCCTGTCACGAGCATACATGTTGCACATATGCAGTATATATACATGTGTGTTGTTTTGTTTGTGTTTATTTATGAAAATATCCTCTTCTGAATATTCTGTTTGGTATATCTCCATAACTAATTGCATGTTGCCTTACAGTTTTTGTATTAAGTAATCTGTAATCCGTGTTTAAACATAAAAAGTACAATAAACATATGAAGCCGGCAAGTTGATGACGTGTCTTAAAATATGCAACACGATTGTTATTGACAACGGAGATTGCGTCTCAGACGCAACTTCACCAAATATTATTGGATCAAAATTATAGACATATTCATTGTAAGAAATAAGAATCATATATACATCCTTCTAATATATATAACCAGAAAATATATATACATGAGCGTTTATACATAGGACTACTCATCACATATAATGGATTCACTTTAGTATAGCAGATAAATGTTTTTATAATTTTCATGGAAATTAAGCAAGCTATATATATATATATTATAAATCTTTTTGCCCCCCGTCAAAAACCCTAAATGGACAACATAAATCATTTTATCCTCGAAAACAAAATAAAAAGAAGAACAATCAATGAATCCTTGATAGCATGCGATTATTAAAGGATCTGATTTGACATTAAAGATGACATTTAAGGTTGCTTATCCGATAGTTAGTAAGTACACTAATTTTATTGGAAGTGTGGGAAACTCTAAATAGTCATACAACATCAAATAATTGATCGTTTAGTTATATAACAGTTAAATTTCATACGTTTCTTCGTTTCATCGAGTGACATTTTTGTTTCATATTATATCAGCTTAGTTAGAGTAAAACTTAACTAGTAATGTTTTCTGTTATAGGTTGATTTTGTATATATTTTGATATTAAATTTTTTTTATGTAAGAATATAATAATATATGATTTTACTAACTTCTTCATTTTATGCGTTCTAGTTAAAGGAATTATAAATCAAAACAGATGGAATATAAATTATAAATACAACAATAAAAATTAATAATTCATTTAAGGTTAACTAGAGAAAACTATTTCTATATTAAAAGTATAAAACATAATTTAATATAATAAAATGAATAAATGTTTTGACTACAATTAATATCACTTAAAACAGACGGAGTGAGACTGTAATACGGAATAACTTTAAAGTGATATATATATATATATATATATATATATATATATATCACATATTATTAACTTTCCAACATGATATTGAGCTCTTGGAGCATGTCGAGCAGCTGAGAAACTTTAGATACATTGAACATTCAACTATCTTTTTTGCTCTTAACCGATGCCCTTTTGGCCTTTTCTTTAGGTAACTTGCTAAACGATAACTAAAGCTTCTTAATCAATATATATTGAAAGGAACTAATTAAAGATGAATTCATTTTAAGCAGCAATTAATATTACGTCTAAATCATAACCAATTTGATTAGACACTTCATCTAACATGTTACAGAACCAAACGGAAAGACATCAAATAACGTCGATTGAAGACTAAAACGGATTTTTTTCTTATATTTGGATGGATTGTTTTTGTTTTCAAATGATTCCTATTTTTTTTTTTTACAATAAAAAATGATTATTGGCGAGGACTTGATCGATCACCTAACACGAAGGTTTGGTTAACGGATGCATGGATTTTTTTTAATAAATCTGAATTTGACCTCAATTCTTTTAGCCAAATCTAGAGATGCCGTTAACCAATATATATATAGTATTACAATGAAAAGGAAGATGCTCTATCATAAAGCATCTCAAAAGTTGATTTATATATATATGACTTATGAGATATGGATAATGTAGTTTGCTCTGGTTATTAGTTTCTCTGTAATATATAAATCAGCGTCAGAATAGATTAAGTATACCAAATAGCTTTTTATGTTTGTAGCAGGGACGGCTAAGAGTTCATATAAATAGTATGCCAAACATTTGATCAAATCTATAATTAATATGCAAAACCAGAAATATATATAATTTTGACCGATGTGCATATGAATTAATAAATTAGTGACAATGATGAATTATATTGGCTCCGAACTTTATAATTATCAAAAATGAAAAAAAAAATTAATTAAATATATTTAAATTTCTTTAATTATTGTTAGTTTATAGTTATAAAAATGTGTAATGTAGAAAATAATGCATGTATAATTAAACTTTTTTTTTTGTGTATAAAAAATTTAGAAACTCAACCTTTTATAAGCAAGAGTATATCTTAGTTATACAAATATACTAACTTTCTGAAACATTTTAGAGATACAAATAATCGAATGTGTATTTGCAAAAGCTTTCATAAGATTTAAGAGATGGTAGCTCTTAGAAATGCTTACAAACATAGACGCCATATACTTTACAAATATCCGACCGATATGCTTTGAGATATGTACATATATATACACAAATATCAAGCACATATACAAGACGGATACAAACAAACACCACCAAATTTACAATAATTCATTAAGTTTAGGGGATTGATTATTATTCAGAAGCGACCGTTATAATTAGCCAACATGGAAATAGGGACGACGCATAATCCTCTACTCCTCAAATCCATATTATTGTTATTGTTTCCTTCTCTCCTCATCATTGTCAATCTTTGTTCCTCACCTTCTTGATTTTGGATTTGATGATTCCCCATGCCTCTAACATTTCTCTATCGTAACCGTTTCAAAAACATATTTACGTGTTATATCCACCAAATAGTATAATGTAAACATGATTAATAGTAAAAGATCATTGAACCTTCCTTATAATTAAACAAACAAATATTGAGTCAGTCTATAATAATACACAACCAAGTCTACCTTTCTTTTTTATATTATGCTAAAAGAAACCTCTCAATCTTTTCCGTATGGATTATAAATGAATTTAATTTAAATAGATATAACGAGATACATAAATTTATATGTAGAAAACTAGAAAAGAAAGGTAGAGAGATTACCATAACGAAACTAGAAGAGACATAGTCCTCAATTTTTCTAGGAGGCGTCTGAATATGTTCAAACTGACTGACCTGTTCAATATATATCATTCATATAAAATTACACATATGCTCTAAAGCCTCTAACAACCACAAAGAGAAATTAATAAAAAAGAATGGCAAACTAATTATTGGAGACAATTGGGTGATAATCATTAATCAATCACATATATCCTAAAAATCTAAATAAAAATAATATTTATGGATTAAAATTTCAATCGTGGAACAGGTTTTAGTTGGATTATTATGTTAAGTAGTATCTAACCTTAGGGCTATTGACCGGAGAGCTAGCCGTGTCTTCCAAAGAATCATCCTCGCAAATCTTTTTGGTTCTTGCTCTCCCAAACTTCAGTTTCGAAGGAAAATTAACCGGAACACTCCGGCCGGAAAAGGCGTCGGTGGCTGCGTCGGAGACTAGAGAAGGAGAGACGCCAAGAAGCGAACAAGAACTCTTGTCTTGATGATCGCTTTCTTCATGTTGAGTAGTTATGTATTGATTTGCAAAATCGTCAAGATAAGTTGTCCATCCACTCTCCTCTTGATGATCATCATGATCATCAATATCAACATCATCAGCATCATCGTGATGCTCGAAAGAGGCTTGTTTTTGTTCACAAGAAGAATTACAAGAGAATGTATCCATCATGTAGAGAGGAGGAATAACTCAAAATAAAAATGGAATAATTCTTTAAGTGGTTGCGTTGTGTATGTATTTATACAAAAGTCGTTAAATTCTCATAGTTTATAAAATAATCAGAATAAAATTAATTGGAGAGATAATAATCGGAATCTTGATGTAGTCATCACATGGGTCCCAGTGCGTTGATCAAAATTAGAGAACCTAAAAGCTAACGACGGACTTCTAAAGAAGTGTGACATTAGTTAAGCTATCTTTAAACATAACTGATTTTTTTATAGGGAAAATTTCATAAAAATACAAAAATTATTTATCAATTTCCATAAAAATATACAAATTTTATAGACACCAAAAAAAATACATGAACTAATTATTTCTTCCATTATAATATACAAACTTTTAAACTGAATCCATTTAACATTAAAATTTTATTTTTTTTTAATTTTTTTAATAAAAATAATATTTAAATAATAAATTATTTTATAAAACTCGAAAATAATTCCTAAAATTCTTTTCAAATCTTTCAAAAATCTGAAAAATTACAGAAATTAAAATACTAAATTATCAAATGAAAAAAATCAAAATATTTTGTTAAATTATTTAAATCTTTAAATAAGTCTAAAATTTAACATTTATATTATAGATACAAAATATTTTCATATAGTATACCTTTTGTGAGAATATTAATTCATTAAATATTCAAGTACTTAAAATTTTTTTATTACCATATATAAGGTAAACAACATATATCAAAATTTTAAAATAATATATTTATATATATTGTATTATTTACATCAGAAATTACCCAAATCACAAATAAATGCAACCTATATTATTATTATTACACACAATTTTACGATGATAAATAATGGTAACTTTATTACTGAAATTTTATGAATTTAAAGAGATATATTTTAACTTTAATTTTTTAAAAAGTATTAGAAGTTTTATCTATTTTTGGATTTTTTATTTATGAATTTAAAAATTTAAAAGTTTAATTTGTATTTAAGACTTATTTTAGGGTTTTTACAAATTTTTAGAATTTATTGACTGTTTTTGGATTTTATAAAATAGTTTTTTATCATAATATTTTTATTTTAATTAAAAATAAATATTTTTTATTTTTTGTAAAATTCTAAATGTTAAATGGATACAACTTAAAAGTTTGTGTATTATAATGGAAGGAAAAAATAATTCAGGTATTTTCTTGGGTACCTACAAAATTCATGTATTTTTATGGAAATCGATAAATAGTTGGTGTATTTTTGTGGAATTTTCTCTTTTTTTATATAATAAGATAACTGATCATTTTTATGTAAATTGAAATGTTGTTTCGAAACAAAATATGTGGGTTTAGATTCGTGGCCGATCGATGTGAGTGGATAAGTAACAACAAGTTACAAACTTTTACCCTTTATCAAAAAAAACAAAAAAATCAAGTTACAAACTTTTTCTTTCAGTTTACCGAGTTTTTTTTCTTCTTTCAAAATTAGCATATTGCTATATTTAAGATTTGTATGATTTTATTATCATCTATGAATGCTTTACCAATCGTTTTGACTCATTATTAAGTCTTAGATGGGATTTGGCCCAACTAATAGTTGATTTGCAGGCATTAATTTATTATAAGTTGAGACATTGCTTTCGACCAAATTTATTTATGCAAGTTAAAAGTATCAAATAGAAAAAACAAATAATGGTAGCATTAGTATATTATACAATGTATACATTATGTAAATATAAAATCAAACGTAGACAAAACAACACTAAACCACGATGAATTGGAAAATTATTT
Organism: Cardamine occulta; assembly: GCA_028015245.1. NCBI lineage: Eukaryota > Viridiplantae > Streptophyta > Magnoliopsida > Brassicales > Brassicaceae > Cardamine > Cardamine occulta. Next base: position 9,047,628 of record CM051370.1, on the reverse strand, counting down.
TTCTAAATCAAAATATTATCCATAAAGTGTTTGTCGTCAGTCTGAAAAGTATTGCAAACGGTCGATTTTGCTATGACAAAGAGACCTCTAGCAAACGTTTTCCTGATGTGGCTATCTGCTTTTTCTTTTATTAAAGTTGAAATAATTTACCAAGTGAATTTGGGATTAATAGCGAATTTCCCAAAATTGCGTGTCCAATTTAAGTCTTCTAATTTTATTTATTTATATCTTTTTTATACTAGGTGTACTGTATTAAGAGTAATGAAAGATATAGAGTCTGTAAAACCGATAAACAAATGAAGCAAAAACAGCCGTGGAAACAAATGTCAGTAATGCTGAAAATGAATTAAGAGTTTCTAAAAAAAAAACAAATTAAGAATTTCTTCAATTGATGGAAAATGATTTTGAAACCACAGTTAAAGTAGCTTGTTAAAGAGTTCGGGATTTTATTTCTTCTTGGAAAAAAATGTTTTTCGACTTAGAAACATATGAGTTTCAACTGTTCATAAGTCAGTAACTTTTAAAAAGTTGTGACTTTAAAAATAGTAAAAGAATCTGATATATATTTTATTGATTTTTAACCCAAATATAAACCAAAATAAAAAGAGAGGAGGAAAATTGTTTTGTTCATTGAACTTGATCACTTTGATGTCACGAGTGAGAATAGCAAAAGCCAAATAACTCTTTGTTTTTATATACAAAATGATGGATAAAACATGAACCAACTAGGTGTTTTGACAAAAAAAAGATAAAGAAAAAAAGAACCAATTAGGTGAAATGTGCAGAAGAAACATGAGAATGGAATTGGATGAGAACTGTAAGAGATTGTTATCCGTTTAAACAGTTAAGTACACATAGCCAGCCACATATAGGAAGCACAATACAATGTAATTCTTTTTTTATAATAACCAGGATAGATTCTTTAAAAATGTTTTTATCCTACATTTATATCAATAAAAGTAAATTTTAATTAATATTAGAAATTAATTAAAACAACTACAAAGGTATCTGAAGATCAAGCTAGTAGTTTTAACTTTTTTTCTCCCTCTTTGAAGTGTTTTTTATTCAAATATTGAAATTTTGAGGATTTTGAATTCACCTTCCATCGTCAAATAAATTGACATCATACCTCAAAGAAACATACTTTTTTTTACAGAACGAGAACTTTATAAGAGACATAAATTTTGAAAACTTTCTTCCAAACTAGCACTTTTGAAACACTTAATTTGGAAAATAATTTTTTTTGTTTGAAAACTCTAAGAAATAACATTTTTCTGTAAAAAAGACTGTCTTACTTTATAGAATATATATAAACTTATGATTGAATTAGAAAATGCATAAGTAATAGATGTTTCATAAAAAGTGTGGTTTTGACTTATTTAACACAAATTATTTTTTAAAAATATATACATATATGTTATTTTTAATAAGTAATCAGAGATGGTAACAAATTAAATCCAAAGATAAATATACTTGCGCTAACGATAAATTAGAAAATTAGTTTGAAACGTTACATTGAAAAACGTAAAATGACAATACTCTTTGTAACACAAAAATAAAATTCCAAAATAACTCTTGAAACGGAAAGAGTATCAATTAGTATACAACAGTCAACAGATAAGCATAGATTTGAGACATTGTTGGACATCCAACCAGATCAGTGAATGTTCATTTATATTATTTATGTATATTGGTAGACATACTTTTTTTTTTATATATATAAAGGGCATTCAAATTAAATAACTTGGGGGGAGTGTTACAACATGGAGAAGATAAGACATAAGAACAATAATAGATGATGAAAAAACTAAAAAAGGATACTACAAGGATATGGGTGGACTTGGAGACTAGAAACCCAACATGAAGGAGAAGCCGAGACGCACACATAGAATGATAGAACCTACGGTCGACGGCATTGGAAGAGTAAAGCCCAATGATACTCTCTTAGAAGCTCAGAACTCACAATGCCGATAGAGAGCCAAACAACGAAGAGGGCCAACCAAGGGACACTAAACTTTCTTCCAACCGCAGATATACATACTAAATCAAATATATTACCAAAAAATTAAATCACATCACGTCGCAAATATTTTTGCATGAGTTTCGGTCACTTACGCGATTATTCGAAGAGCACGAATGGTAAAAAAAAAAGGGTGTTTCCTTGAATAAAATAAAAAAGATTAGATTGGGTAGATATTTTTTCTTTTGTGATATATATAGTATATATACCAATCCCTAAATTGTATCCACTCCCTAGAGCTTTAAATTCGATCTCAACCAAAATAGTAAAATACTCAGAAGCGAAATGGTATTTACTATTTAGAATTTACTGGAACCAAAATTCTCCAGTGGTCATCGAAAGTGGAAAAATTACAAAACGAGAAAACAAAGAAAAAAACAGTTCACGGTCTCCTCTTTTTGTTTCCCTGTTGCTTTCCTATCTCTCGATCGAAACCATTTTTCTCTCAGTTTTTATCCCTCTTTTTTGTGTTTGTTTAAAAAGAAACAGATAAAAATGGAGAAAGCGGGCGAAAACTCCGCCGCTTCATCTCTCCATTTCGCTTTAAGACGGCTAGAAACGGTGGTCCGATCAGTCCCACAGCAGCAGGACGGGAGATAAATGTAAACAAAAAACAAACAAAACATAACTCTTTCATCGGATTCGCTTCGTTCGTATATATACAAACAATTCTAGAAGTCGATAATTGGTTCTCCGATAGTAAGATTACGCTCCACTGTCCATGGTAAGTCGAAGAGCTTCGCCGTTACAAACTTAAAAATCTTATTTACGTTTATGTTATATGAAGCACTCGAGAAGAAAAGTGTCGCGTTCAACGCCTTTGCGTATGTTCTTGCCTGTTCACACAACATTCACATCGTAAGCAAATGAGTTTATTTGAGTTAAAAGTATGGATTTGAGTCATATGACTTCAAATTTGGTTAAAACAAAAACCTTACCTGGCTAGCAATAGTCCATTGTAGATCTATAGGAAGTTGAATAAACTCATCAAACTTGGTTCCTACCATAACTGGAATCGCCGTCTACATAAATGTATCAAAACATATAAGTGTGTGTCATCTTATATAAAGAAGATATATCAATCCATTTATTGTCAATTGGCTTTGAGTTGAAAGTCCGTTATTATTTACTTTTTCAAAACTCGGACTATTAGCATTTGATCATGGTAATTCCAATTCCATACAACAAGACATATTAAATAATGATCGTGATTAAGTTTATAATATTACCTGATTAGACTTCCTAGCTTGTTGAAACCAGGTAATCACACTATTAAGCGTGCAACGACTTGTTAAATCAAACATAAAGAGAATTGCTACAGAGTCTTTGCAAGCTATAGGGATTTGATCCCGTGATTTCTCATCTCCTGTAATAATAATGTTTAATCAAATCTTTTGCTAATCAATAATAATAGTAAATCTTAATTAAAAATGCTTAATTACCTTCTAATTCCCAAATACTATAGGAAATACGAGCTCCTCCCATAGATAAAGTCTTGTCCGTACAATTAATCCCTTTCTCCAACTCTACCATTTGTACTTCTTTCTCTTCTCCAACATATTTCGCCTTCAATATTCAAAATCAACCAATTCAAACTTCTTATTAGTCTTGCTAATTAGCAGATTGATTATGTTTTAATTCGAATTTTTGTTTTTTTCCTCTTAAATATATCAAAAATAGATGAAGTTAAAAACAAAAGAAATATATTTGGAAACTAACCAAGAATAAAATGAGTTTGTGTAACTAACCAAGAAGCTAGTTTTTCCGATTTCGGGATCTCCTAAGAGACTGATCTTCAAAGAAACAAGATCAGAATCCGATCTCCGATGACTATTCTCGCAATCATAAACCGGAGTATGACGTACGAATTCACCACCAGCGACGTCCACGGCTTGGATAGGAGGAGGAGGCAAAGAACGAGAAACACTCGGAGATGGAACGGCACGAGAAAGCAAAAGATATCTCCGGGATTTACCAGGAGTACAAGCGACGATTCTACTCCAAAGCAAACGTGTGAATCGACGGAGAATCAAAATCCGACGGTTAACTCTATTCCTGAGATTGTTGATTCGAACAATTTTAAGGCAAGATTGAGCCATTTTTTCAAGAATGGAAAGGAAAGAAAGAAGAATCTGGGAAAATAAAGGAAGCAAGCTTCAAGAAGATGAGATGGCCAAAGAGAAGCTGCTTGGATCCATTTTGGCCATGAAAGAAAAAGGAAAAGGGAGAGAGAGGTAATAATACATACGCGAAGCTTTAGCTTTCTTGTGTTTCCTCCTTTTTTGCGGAAGAGACGATGACACTTATTAAACAAAGTTTTTTTAAATAATATTTTGATTTTCTTTAAATAAATTGGATTGAATTTACTATTTTTATGGGGTTTGAAAATTTGGGCTCAACGAACTTTTCTGGTGAGGTGGGGGGATTTTTGATGTGACGACGACCACATTCATATTTTTGGGAATAAGTTGACCTGTAAATAATGTGTACGAAAAAGACGTATATAAGTTAAAAGTCATATATTACGTGCTTGCGTTGATCTATGGGAGAGTTTGTAGATCTTTTTAGCTTGATTGTTTTGACAAATTCAAAGCTCTTGCCGAGGTTTAAAAAAAAAAAAAAAAATTGTTTGTTATTGATTTAGTATTTAATCAAACATTTAGATTGGAATGATTTGTGTCCAAATCAAAAATCTTATGTTTTTAATAACGAACTTTTCTAAGTATTTTTTTGAACCAAAAAAAAAAAAGTTTTATAAAATTTGGTTTTATTAGTTAAAAGTTATAACATTTGTAATGATCTTTTCAAATACATTTTAAAAACATTGTTTTTAATGATATCATGGTGATCTAGAGGAAAATTTCAAGTTAAACATACAATAGTCCAAATTGTAAATCATAACAATTTTCCTAAATTCACATAAATCATCTAAAACTTATCCAAACTAAAAGCATTCAATATATTTGATTAATTATTATTTTACCAACAAAATTAATTTAATGGTCTAAATTTCAGATTTGGCAAGAAAGCATACAATGATGAATCGTGTCTTCATGTACCCACCACATGTAAGCCATGTTTTTGGATGATTACACAAATTTGGGTTTCTTCATATAATTTAAATATGTTGAATCACAAGTTGAAGTAGTATTGAAAACAAGGTTCAATATTCTCTAGACATAATCAAATATTATAAGGATAAACAAACCATATAATACTTGGAAATCAATTGTTTGTTGATTTATTCGGTTAAAAAATTGTTGGCTCAAATGATGATATAGTGCGTTAATAATTAAGACCCACGTGAATTTAAAAACCACGTTAAACAAAAAATACCTAATTAAAGTCATGTCTCCGACCACTGTGTCTTTTCATTAAAACCAAAATGCACCATCGTATATAATGGTTGTTAACCTTTTCGTTTTTGAATGATATGCTAAAGTCGGGATTACATTAGACTTTCCAAATCAAATAATCGCATCTTTCACCATCAGTGGCCAAAGTTCGATATGCTAGCTAGTTGCTAGAATAAAGAGTTCAAATTATTATCAAAAGATTAAACATTTAAAAAAAAATCTAGATCTAGTATTGTGAAAAGGAGTAAATTATTGTATTGTATGTAGTGGATGCAAATTAAAAAAAAAAAACTCCAATATAATGTTAAAACAAAAAAATCACGAACGATTGCCTCATTGTCTTGAGTCAACATGAAGAAAAAGTAAGGTGTTGATAGAAAAAGGCCCAATATAACGTGGCAGCCATTATTGGCCTGTCCAACTTATTTACTATTTGACGTCCTTTTGGGGTTTTATGGTTTTTATGAGAAAATTTAATGAGAGTAGTGAATAGAAAAGAACTTATTTTTTTCTCCCCGGCTAAAATACTATAAATTTAGAGTTTCTCCGAATGTTGTGAATGTTCATCATGAGAATATTGTACATATAAAATTATTTGTCAGAGAAAAATTCGCGTCATAGAATCGGTGTTGAAAAAAATTATTTATTGTAATTGCATATACTATAAGTAATCGAATATCATTATAACAAAATTAGATTAGATATCTCTAATAATAGAGAAATAAAAAAAATTCCTTTATCCGAGAATGTATCTCTCTGTTTCTATTGAACAGAAAACGTCTAGTGACTTATGAGGATTTTTCTTTTCCTTTCTTTAGGATGTATATATTTTTAAATTAATATAATGGTTGTTTGTATTAAACACGGTGAAATTTCATTAAAAACTAATCTTCAGATTCACTAGTCACTACTATCATGATATCACAATTCACAGATGTGTTAGGTGGGCGATTATTTTACTTTTTTTTACATCTGTCAGATTCGCCATTAACGATAGGAAACAAATAGAGCACGGTAATACGAATACTCAATAGTATTAGAATCATAATGTCGTCAGATATCGAATTATCAAACTCCAAATTTTCTATGTGCCTCAACGCTACTGAGGTGGACTGATTTTATGATGTGGGTACTTTGTTTGATGTATACTAATTTCAATTTAGTTAGGCCCATAATAGTAGGCCCATAACTGACCCTGCCCATTTAATGGACACCCCAGTCTTAATTATCTTAAGCTCATACTTGGAATTGAATTCTCAACAATCAAAATGCATCACATTGATGGAAAAAATGTCACATTAAAGAAGAGCAATTTTGAGTGACCTCCAATCTAAAAAATTATATCGTAAAACTAAAATTTCTTACTGATATTTTACCAAAAATTAAGAAGATATAGCCAGTCCAAGATTAAGACTTGAGTGTTTATATATATTTTTGTTACTGATATATCGTACTTTTTCTGTAGTGTCCCACAAATCTCCACTGGAAACCTAAATGATCTTGTAGAGATTTAACTCAATAATAGTAAAGCAAAATAGTGATGTTGGAGAGTCGTATGTAACTCAATAATAGAAAAGCAAAATGATGTTGGAGAGTCATATCTATCCAATTCAAGACAAAAATGATTTTGGGGAGTCATATCCATCCAATCCAAGATAAAAACTGATTTTCAAGAGTCATATCTATCCAATCCAAGACAAAAAAAAATGATTTTGGAGAGTCATGTAAACTCAATAATAGTAAAGCAATAACTATTTTAATTTTGCGTACAAAATTCAATACCAACCTGTAAATTTTCAAGCAAGTACATAAACCTAACAAAAAAACTTCATTAAAATCGAGTTGTTGAGGATAAAACGATTAGATTCATACCCTTTATTACCAGCTCACCGGTTAACTTAAACCATTAGCATCGGTTTTTCACTTAAACAGATGAATCTAATCGGTTCATTCAATACCAAAACATATGTCAACCAACGTTTCATCATTCAATAACCACTTCTTGTTTCTTGTTGCTCCATTTATCCAACCTTTTAGAAGCTTCTTCCACCTGAAACAAAACATACAATCCAATTATTCTTCAAGACTATCTAAATCAATAAAAAAAAATATTGTAGATGTATAGACAAACGCAAACGCAAACGCACCTCTTTTGTCCAGTCTGTTCTAAACGTGACCCATCCCAAAATAAACGTTTGTATAATCGTACCACACATCATCCCTGTCCATATACCCTGAAACCATCAACAAATTTAAACAATATCATTAGTATTTAACTTGTCTCATAATTAAAACAAAAACCATTAGAGAACTATATAGCTTGCCTTAGCATCGAACTTGAAGTAAAACCCAAAGAGAGCTCCAAGAGGGATTCCAATAATGTAGTAACATCCAACGTTAACTTTAGCTACAAATGTTTGCCAACCGCATCCAACAGCCACACCTATAATAAAAAAAAATCCAATTGTTTAAGAAGAATTAAAATATATATATATATATTTTATTTTGGTTTATGAAACAAATTTGGATTTTTTACCGGAGAGGACAGGTTGGATTCCGTTAAGGACAAGTGTTACGGCAAGAAGCGGACAAAGATCAGAAACAGCGGCTGAGACTTTTTCACCCTCAGTAAAAGCATAGCTCAAAACGTCACGGCAAGCCAAAATAACAATGGCTAAGATCACACATGTGATTAACGAATATATGTTTACGATTATTACAGAAAACGCTGCTGATTTAGGGTTCCCAGCTCCAAGTTCATTGCTTACTCTTACACTGCAGTATCAAAATCATAACACCAATTTTTTTAATACCTTAAGGACAAAGGGAGCTTAGAGTTCAGTGAGATTTAAGCATATTTAATTAAGTGTGTCAAATTGGATAGCGACATTTCCAAATTTATATATAATTTAAATTTTAAAATTGGATAAAGTGAGTAGAGAGATAGGACAAAGCCAGACCTTATCGCTGCATTGAATCCCACAGATATCATGAACACCCAACCTGAAATCGTCATGCTGAAACAAAAATCCATATTAGGAGTATTTAAAAATAGAGCTGTTATTATACAAAGCATTGTTGCTTGTGATTATACGACACTATAAAATTTCAACTTTTGATCACTTTGACTTAAAAAATGAATCGAGATATTATTTTATAAAGAAGGGAATTCAATCTTGATTTGGTTCAAGTTCCTAAATTGGGTGGCTTGGCTTCTTCTGTTTGGTTATGGAGAAAACATAAGTTGTGGAGGAATAAAAAAATCTAGTACGACTCCCAAAAAAGCAGAAGATTTTAGAGAAGTAGTTGATTAGCAGAAGATTTAACTGTTTCATTTGATTCCAACTAGCTAGAAAACTTCATAATTAAATTAGAAGAAAAATATTTGGCTCAAAATTTCGGTAAGACTTTGAATGGATGTTGAGGATGAACTCGACTAAACCATTAACGGATTAGACCATCTAAATTTTGAGTTGACAATAATCCGTTGAAGACTAAATTTATTTTTGATAAAAACGGTATGTAATTGGTAAGTGATGGAATTTTTTTTTTCTCCTACTACACTACTACAAACTACAATTAATGAATGGTAAATAAAAAACAGTACAAACTACATACGATTTTGTCTACCACATCTAATCGAAGCCTAAATTTGTATTTTCTTTTGGCATAAATTCAAGTAAATTAAACTTTTCTAAGAACTAACTATTATCATGTAGAAATTACAAAAGCAAAATACTAATAGTACTTCAAAAGAAGACAAGAAAACGATGCCAAGAAAAACAAGAAACAAAAAAACAGAAAAGATAAAATGTGGGGTGACCGTAGATTATGTCTTGTAGCAGAAGAAGTGTCAAAATTTGCTCACCGCTAACAGAACTTTCATATCTACAACTAAACTTCCCTTTGTATTCCTACCAAAGTATTGTTCTATACTTTTCATATCAAATCATAATAATAATACTAACAGTGTTGTCAAAAAAGTCTATAACCATTCATATACATATTGACATCGTCTACAACCATACATATTAATATATTAACGTGGAATTTCAAGATATAAATAATAGTTTATTTTGCTGAAGAGGGGTGAAATTCATCCTAACAAGTAACAAGTAACAACTAACAACTACGTTGAAGCATAAAATAAATTTAATTATTATCTATCTGGACAAAAAATAATATTATTGTCTATTTGTTTAAGAAGGAAGTAAACTTTTCCTAAGCTATTACTATTATTTTCGTTTTTATGTTTCTGACACCTATTATTTTCCTATGTATAACCAGAATAAGTAAACATAATTTAACGAGTAAAAAATATATATATAAAAGGAAATAATCATTTTAATTGACTAAAAATATAGTAAAACTTACCAAATAGAGAGCGAATCAAGAGCAAGTTCAGGATTCTCTAGAAGTCCGGCGAGAAGAACGAGAATCTGAAAATACCAAGTCTCAAGACAAAGCATCACGGCGGAAGCGGCGGAGAGTTTAAAAAAACTCCATAATCCTGAGAATGCTTGAACACTAAATCCTCTCCACGTGTCACGACACCGTTCACTCTTCACGATGTAAACAAACTGAGCCACCACAATAATCCACCACGAAAGACTAAGCACAAGCGACGCTCCTAAAAGTCCCATCCCTAGCTTATAAACAGCGAGCCAGCTAAGAAGAAGATGAACGAAGAGTGTTGCCGTTGAGATGTAAGCGCTCGGAGCAACGATGCTTTGTGATTGTAGGAATTTTTGAATCGGAAAGTTAACTGCGTAAGCGAAGATCTGAGGGATTAGGCCGTAGACGAAGAGTGATGCGGCGGAGGCTATGGCTGGTGATTCGCCGAGGAAGAGAAGGATTGGTTCGGAGAAGACGTAGATTAAAGAGAGGAGAACTCCGGTGAGAGTGAGTAAAACGGTGGATCTCTGGAGATAAACTCCGAGCATCTCGAATTTTTTGCCGCCGTAAGCTTGGCCACATAACGTCTCCACCGCACTTCCCATTCCTAACTATTGATTTCAAATTTCAATTTTCAAATTTTAAAAATCCACAAATTGAGAAACGTATTTACAGAGTAAAATCAATACCATGAGACCGTAGGCGAAGACTTGGATTCCGGTGTTACCGAGAGAAGCGGCGGCGAGTTCTAGGTTACCGAGATGGCCGGAGAAGATTTGAGTAGACATAGACATGAGGTAGTTAATCATGTAGACGATGACGGCTGGTGCAGCGAGGTTGAAGAGAAGCTTTGATTCGATGATCGTGGCTTTACGAAGACGGAGAAAGAGTGGAGTTTCGACGTCGGAGAGTACGCTTTCTAGCTCGCTGTTGCTCGATTCCGACGGAGAAAGTTGTGGCTGGAGAAGTGGTTCGTGTACGCCGTCGTTTTGAAACGAGTCCATGACGAAGGCGAAGATTTGCTCTGATCTCTTCTTTTTTTTTGGTTTTTTTGTTCTCAATCGATTGCGGATGTGTATGGGACTGTTATGTACACTAGGTCTTTTGGAAGGTGGCGAGTGGCGGCTAATGACAGCTATAATTTTTTATGTTTTTTTGTTTGTTTGTTAATCAGATATTGTTTTTTTTACTGCAAAAGCAGTGTTAAAAATGTCTAGTGGTAGTCTATAGTCCACGTCATTTTTCTTATTAACTAAAACCTAAAAAGATTGTAGAATTCCTCCTATGCTTTAATAATTAGATTTTTTTTGGACAAATTGAAATAAGTAACGGATCAGAAAAAAAATATGGTCAAATAAATTTAACTATATATATATATATATATTAACAAATTGAAGTAAAATTAATTATTAAAGTAAATATGTGTGTTTAATGATTTATCTCATAAAAATAAATTTAAGAGAAAAAGTAGAAATCATATTTTGTTAGAGAAAACAGTTTGGTTATTAACATATTTTATATGAATAAATTAATTTATATATTATAATTTTATTATTAACATATTAAAAATATATACCATATCCATTAGTTTGGTCAATTTTGTCAATTTTTCCGGTCACCGTGTGAAATATATATTTTAAAAATATTAAAAACCAAAAAATAAACTAAATCTGACCCGAGAAAAATCCGTAAGGATCATAAACTTCTCTATCTGAATAACCAAACCCAAACTAAACCGAAAATTGAATGGATACCTAAAATATTTGAAATACAACTATATATTCAAAACCATGAATAATATATAAACTTGATATAGCTCAATTATATACCCTACAATTATAAACAAAAAAATATCAATTATTTTTAGATCAAAATAACCAACATACGTAAAATGCAAAAATATTTGAAAGTTCTAAGTTATATTTGTGAAATTTAACCAAATTTTATTCAAATTTAACCAATTTTTAATATTTGTTTTCTATTTCCTGTATCCAAACCTGACTCTAATGCAGATGGAACCAAACCAAACCGAATGGATCATAGGCTTCTAAACCTAACAACCCAAGAGACATGAAACAATCCTAACATCTAGACCTAGTATGAGATGTAAAAAAAGATCCGGTGACCGGCGGCTATGTTTTCACTCATATCTAGGTGAGACGTTGTTCTCGCAAGATCTTAATTGTCCAATCTGATATTCTCTTGTTGAGATCGTATCTCGGTTCCTAACATAATATCTTTTCCCTCTTGTAGCTTTACTTTGCTGTAATCTTTCACTATTCTTTGTCTCCTGGTATTTTTCGACAACATCTTCTAGCTCTACCCTTCCGTCACCGGCTCTCAATTTAATTCTTATCTCGGGTCTTATACCTTAAGATGTTTGGTTTTCACGGCTTTCTTTCTTTTCCGTTGTCGGACTCTTATCCACCATCATTTTCAATCTCCAACAGAAATCCCATCGACTTGCTTCCTCCTCTAGCTAGATTCAGATAAGTGTATGAGAATTGGCTCCGCATGAGAAACTCTCTCAAAATGTATTTTCGTCTCGTTTTGGACTTACTTTCTTCGTGAAAGAACAATTTTTTGCTTTCTTCCTTTGGGAGAAATCATTTACACATTTTTCTTCCTCTATTAAGAAAATATTTTCTTCAATTTTTATGTCCAAGATATGTGTTGTTTATTCGTTTCGTAAACCAAGAATATCATGCATTCTTCTAACCAATTTCTTATATTATGTCAATTATATGTAACTCTTATTGATAAACCCGATAAAACTGTTTAACAGTCGATCTTGAATATCATTTAATACTCCTAACATTATCCATATTAGATAATCTCATAAAATTTATTTAATACTTAACCAATTAGAATAATGAATTAAATTGGATTATACTTAATCAGTTTTGTTAATTCTGCAACCAATGTTTATATAATAAGATTAGATAAATTAACAATTTTTTATTTTTTTACCTTTTAAAATTATTTCTTAATTTTAATTATTGATTAGATAAAGTAACAAATTCTTGTTTAATTTTGTTTCCTTAAGATAGGGTTTTAGGTTTTATTTTCGTTTTTGTATTTGTTTTAAAATTATTTCTTGATTTTATTTATTGATTAGATAAATTAACAAATTCTTGGTTTCATTTTTTATTTTTAAAATTATTTCTTAATTTTAATTATTGATTAGATAAATTAACAAATTCTTGGATTCCTTTTTCTTTTTAAATTTTTTTATATTTTAATTAGTTTTATTTTTGTTTTTAAATTTATTTTAAAATTAATTTTTAATTTTAATTATTGATTAGATAAATTAACAAATTATTGGTTTCTTTTTGTTTCTTCTATAATTATTTCTATTATTTTCGTTTTTAGATTTTTTTCAAACTTATTTCTTAATTTTAATTATTGATTAGATAAATTAACAAATTATTGGTTTCTTTTTCCTTTGATTAGATAAATTAACAAATTCTTTTTTAACTTTTTTTTTCCTTAAGATAGGGTTTAGGTTTTATTTTCATTTTTGTATTTGTTTGAAAATTATTTATTGATTTTAATTATTGATTACATAAATTAACAAATTTTTTGTTTCATTTTTCTTTTTAAAATTATTTCTTAATTTTAATTACTGATTAGAAAAATTAACAAATTTTTGGTTTTCTTTTTTCCTTTTAAAATTATTTCTATATTTTAATTAGTTTTATTTTCGTTTTTAGATTTGTTTTAAAATTATTTCTTAATTTTAATTATTGATTAGATAAACTAACAAATGTTTGGGTTCTTTTATTTTCTTTTAAAATTATTTTTTTTATTTTCATTTTATTTTTTAAAACTTATTTATTTTTTCCTTTTAAAATTATTATTTTCTGTATATATTTTTTAATAATTGTATTTATGAATTTGACACGTGACAAGATTTAAATTATTTGTGACAAGAGTCATGATCTCGTGAAATATAATTTTGACATGTGTCGGCTTGTCGTGAGTACAATCCAACTTTATATAATAAGATATATGTATGTGTGTGTGTGATTTTTCTCCACTAGATACATGTGAAGAAACATCGACAATTTTAATGTAGACATAATTTTTTTTTCAATGATCTATGCTTCTATATATATCTAATTTATGAAAACAAAGTTGCTTAAACTCTAAAACAGAAAAGACACTAAAATGATGTAGAATCGTTTTGAACTTTATAGACACACTTTATCAAAAAAACTATTAAAAAAAAACTTTATAGAAAATGGAAATATTTGTTCCATGAAAAAAGGAAACTGTCTATTAAAATCTTTTAAAAGAAATTAATCTATGACTAAAAGATTATTCAAACTTTAAAAACAAATTATTGAGTGGGGAACAATTATCTTGAGATCTCAAAATTTTTACATAACGGTAAAAACAAAATACAGTAGAACCTCTATAAATTAATACTCGATAAATTAATAAACATTATAAAATAATAAAATTTGCTGGTTTCAAATCGGGTTGGTGTAAAAATGAACAAAATTCGATAAGATAATAAGATAATAATTTTTTAGAATCTCTATGTAAATATATGGTCTTATTAATAACATAAATTAATAATCATGTAAATTTGCATATATATAAATATAATATACTTTTAGGATTTTTTTAATAAATTTATGTTAGAACTCGTCATTAACTTTTCTTATATATGAAAATATTATGTTGTATTTTAAACTATCTTATTGTTATAACGTATATAAATTTGTCATAAAAAGAAGCAAAATGTTCTATAAGTTTTTAAAATTCTAAATATACATAATTTTTATTTCAGTAGTCGTATAGACTGTTTAAATACAACAATTGAGATCACTAATCATAAATTTAAATTTATGTTAATCGTTTGTATAAGTGAATTTATCTATAATATTTGTTTTTTGTTATTTTTTATCAAAATAATTTGATTTTTCTTTTAAATTTTAAACTTTCAAGTTCAAAACCATTAAAATTTATAAGATCTAGAACATTAATTTTATTTAGTCAAATTGTTTTAATTTATGTATCTTTAATTTTTAACAAAATTCTCTATAAATTAATAAATATTATTTTATATTATAATTTAATAAATATTATTTTATACTATAATTTAATAAATATTATTTTGTACTATAATTTAATATTTAATTTATAAATAAATTAATATCACTATAAATTAATAAAATATTTTGATCTCAACATTATTAATTTATAAAGATATTACTGTACGTACATTTTAACGTGTCAGTACCACCTCCTTAAAACGGAGGTCCGCAACACAACACAAGTTGGTAGTAGTAGTAAAAGCGTAGTACTATATATATATATATATATTGTAAAATTTGATATTTGTGGATACGATTCCAAATATAATTGTTCAGCAATGGTTCTATATATGGTCTACATGCGAGCACACGTGGCTCTCTACGATCCCTTCTTTTGTTTGATAGCCATTCATTCCAACCCAATGAAATTGCTAATTCCAATTTTTTGTTTTTCTTAATAAAAGTGGTCGAATGTTGTATGGTCTATTGTAATGACTCGAATTAGTCCCTACTATAGTCCCATGCTCGTGACTGTCCCACTGTTATGAAAACAATGTCGTCAGAGAAAACAATCACTTTGAACACAGGTCCCACTATTATGAAAGGGCCAAGTTCATGAAACCCTTCTTTACCAACACGACGGATAATGTCAGTAAGAATATGATATGGGATGAAAGACATGATAAAAACGATTGGTGTTTGATGAATCGATAAACATAAAGAGTAACGATATATAGAAAAATATTTGAATCCTAGCCATCGATATTTATTTACAAAATCTGAACCATTGGTTCGAGTAGTCACTTCATGTCTTCTGTATTTATTTTGATCAAGATCTAGCCATTCATTTATTTTGATCAAGATCTATCCGTTCTTTTTATATCAGAAGGAATCTTTCAATCTTAGCCATCGATTTCTTTGGACCAAATCTAACCGTTAAATCTAGTCGTCTAGTCATCATGATGTTTCTGCGAAAAGAATCTTTCAACATATTCTTTGCTT
The DNA here is from genome assembly GCA_028015245.1 of Cardamine occulta. Lineage (NCBI taxonomy): Eukaryota > Viridiplantae > Streptophyta > Magnoliopsida > Brassicales > Brassicaceae > Cardamine > Cardamine occulta. Next base: position 9,031,810 of record CM051370.1, on the reverse strand, counting down.
TATTTTGATGAAGATCTAGCCGTTATTTTGTTTCAGAAAGAATCTTTCAATCGTAGCCGTTAGATTTGTTTGCACCAAATCTAACCGTTAAATCTAGTTGTCAAGTCATCATGATGTTTCTGCGAAAAGAATCTTTCAACATACACCGTTGCTTTATTTTGATGAAGATCTAACCGTTCTTTTGTTTCAGAAAGAATCTTTCAATCCTAACCGTTGCTTTGTTTTGGCCAAATCTAACCGTTAAATCTAGTTGTCTAGTCATCATGATGTTTCTGCGAAAAGAATCTTTCAACATACATCGTTGCTTTATTTTGATGAAGATCTAGCCGTTCTTTTGTTTCAGAAAGAATCTTTCAATCGTAGCCGTTAGATTTGTTTGCACCAAATCTAACCTTTAAATCTTTAGCTTAACTTCCCTATAAAAACACATCAGGCGCTCTTTCAATTATCACACATCTTCATTTCATTATCATTTCCACCAATATCTCTTCTAAAATGAATAATAAACGATCTGCTTCATACTCGGTTGAAGAAGATATACTTTTATGTCATGTGTATCTTGATGTTTCTCAAAACCCCATTATTGGAATCAACCAATCTGGTGATCAATTTTGGGGAAGAGTGAAGACGGAGTTCGATAAATCAACTGTTGCTTGTACTCAAGAAAGGCCAAGGAGATCTTTACAAACTCGAATGTCAATCATCCTTACTGCATGCTCCAAGTTAAGGGGATGCATTAACCAGATTGAAAATAAAAATTCTAGCGGTGCTTCTCAAGAAGACATTGTAAGTATATATTGGATTAATTGTATTTATTATATATTTATGTATGTATTGAACTTGTTATCTTAATTATATTTTTCTATTTGTGAAAATTAAAAACAGGTAAACAAGGCGAAGATATTATTAACCCAAGAAGCCAATTACTCAAAAGGCTTCAAATTCGATCATGTTTGGCCTATTCTTAGAGGTATTGAGAAATTAGCAAATAAGCAGGTTACCCGAGTTGCTGCCTCCCAAGAAGAATGCGAAACTGATTTTTTATCGCCATCACTCCAAGATGAGATGAATTCATTCGATCTTAATACGAGTGGCGAAGAAGGTAATTTTAGTAAGAGTCGTAGACCAATGGGTGTCAAAAAAGCTAAGCGAAAACAACAATGTGATGACCAATTTAAAAAAATGATGGACCAAAATGAAAGGCTTATCAAAGCTATTGCTAAAAGTACCTCTGAAAAAAATGAAATTCAGAGGAAAAAAGTCGAGGTTCAAAGAATGAAGGAAGAAAATAAAATACTATTTGCAGATTTGAATCCTATAACTGATCCAGCGTGTCGGGAGTATATTCAAAACCAACGGGCACTCATTATGAGCAGAGGAGTGCAAACAACCCAACATGAAGAAACCGGAGAAGGTTATAACAGCCAATATCGTGCATCTCGTCATCAAAATGATTACACTCAAGGAACCGGAGAAAGTTCGCACAGCCAATATCGTGCTTCTCGTTATCAAAACGATCAAACTCAAGGAGATAATGATGAAGGACAACAAACTCAAGGAGATCACGAAATTTCTCTAAGTGACGATCAAGATATGGCAAATTACTATGATTTGCTAAGCGGAACCGGAAGTTACTTGCGTAAGTTTTAGATTATTCTTATTTGAATATGGGTTTAATGTATAATTAATCCTTTGTATTATCCAACTCCGTGTAATCTCTGTTTAATGTATAATTAATCATTTTCAGTATTTATTATCCAACTCGGTTAAATCTCAGTTTAATGTAAGTTATGCTTAATATCCGTTAAATTTCCGTTTAATCTCTTTTATGCTTCACCGGTTTATCCACAGATTTATCTCGATTTAATCTCAATTATGTTTAATCTCAGTTTTATCATTGATTTAATCTCAATTAATCTTAATTGACCGGTTTAATTTCCATTTACCCGGTTTAATCTTAATTAAACTGGTTTTTCACAATCTTAATTAAATTCAACCGGTTTAGTTTAATTTTTTTGGTTAATTTTACTAAACCGGTTTAGTTTAATTTGTTTGGTTAATCTTACTAAACCGGTTTAGAAACTTCCGATCAACCTCTTTTTTTTTTCCGATCATCTCCTCCGATCAACTTCGTCTTCTCCGATCAACTTCATCTTCTATGATTTCGATTTTCATTCCTAGATTTCATAAAGATTTCGATTTCGTTTTCTAGATTTCATATGCATATCGATTTCATTTTTGCTCCGACAAATTTCAAATCGATTTCAAGTTCTCGATTTGAAATCGATCGATTTCAATAAATCGATTCACAAAAAACTTCGAATCTCTCTCTCCTCCTTTTCCCGTTTCCCGTTTGCCGTCGCCGGTTAGAGTGCTTCTCGACGCCAAATTTGCCGTTTCCCGTCTTCAACAGTGTCACGCCATATTTGGTGACCGACTGTTCACAAATCGCCAAATTTGGCGTTTGCCGTCGCCGATGCTGTCCGGTTGGAGCATCTCGACGCCAAATTTAGCGTTTTCCGTCTCTGATTGGAGATGCCCTAAAGGATTCATGATGCGTCGGTTATGATTTGACACATCATTACTTATGAAAAGGAGCACAATCGATGCAATCATATTCAATAACTCAAAGGACCTTTTCGTACTATGTTCTTTCATGTCGTAAGAAGCAGAAACATATTTTTCTCTAAAACCTTTTAACCAAACTAATATATTCGTCGATCCGTCCCACCCAAGGCGGATCCAGGGAAGAAGAATGAGTTCATTGTGGTTGTGGTTTCTATTGGCTTTTCTAATGTATTTCCTTGTTTTTGTTCAACGTTGTTGATCTTTGGTTTCCGCGGTTTATATAAAGATTAATTACCCAATATAAGAAAAACTATATATAGTTGTTTGATGAATTATTTTCGGCAACTTTAACAGCCACACAGAGAAAAATGGGTACGATTTGATATTTGATTTATATGAAGTTTGATTTCGAAAAATGATTTTTTTTTGTTAGTAGTGTTTTCTATTAAATCAAGTAAATGACTAATAAATAAATAAATAAAACTCTTGTTAGTGTAAAGATACCAAGGTGAACCAAAACCTACTCTAACATCTTCTTTATAGTTGTAGTCAAGATCGAAACCTAGCTTGCAGAATTTGGAAAATAATTTTTTTTTTTGTAAAAACGTTTATTGTATTTCAAATAAATATAGAGTTTGCAAATTAAATAAATCAACAACAAAAATCAGTAGAAGTGATAGATTCGACTAGACAGCTTTTAATGAAAATATTCTAGCTGAAACTAATAAATCTCAACCAACAAAGTAGATGGATGTAGACTTGAAGTTATTATATATGATCGGTGCAACAATGAATTAGAGGAGTTCCTCACTTGGAACCAAAACCCTTCAAGCACTATAGGTTTGTTCTTCCTCGCTAGAAAGTTTCTGGATGTTAATTACTTCTTGCTCATATAAATCAAGATGGAAGCAGTGATCTATTATTTTTAACAAAAAAAAAAAGTAGTGTTCTAATATCCTAAAGTTACTAGGATTTTAATTTTATATTTTTTTGAACTATACATATATCTTAGCGTACGAAATGAGGTCTTCAATATATTCTTAAAGGTAATAAGGATTTATTTGTTTCAAACAAAATTACACTTTAAAGTTTTAAAGTAAGTTGGTTCCATGTTCTTTGCAATATCAAAGAAAAATCTCCAGGTTACTTTTTCTTGAAAAGTTCAGCCGTAAGTTAACAAAACGTTAACAAGAATTAAATGAAAGTGACAAATAAACACGACTTTTGCAATGTTTAAAAAGCAAGATGAAAGTGACAAATAAACACGACTTTTGCAATGTTTAAAAAGCCATTCATTCTGAAACCTAGTTAGTAGTTACCATGCCAATTGACTTAATGTCCGACTTATGCTAAAAATCACATGTTTCTGAGTCTTTCGTCAATGGACTAATAAGTAATATAAAAGATGAGAATGATATAGTGTGTTTTATGGCTCTTAGCATGGTTTTATCACATGTTTCATTCCATTTGCATAATAAAATAGAGATTAGGTGCATATCATTGTATAGTTGGCATTTGCATATTTCCAATGTAGGTTTGGAAGTGAATGGAGCTAATGGACCATCAAATGAACCTAAAGGAGTAAAAGGATGAAGTTTGGTGGTGTCAAGGAGTTACAGTGGTCAGGAGCAGCGGCACAGACACACCAACAAACCACAGCGGAGAAGGCACACCGCTGTCACTTTACTGTGGGATTGCAAGGTCAGCCGCAGCGGTGAAAAGGACCGATGGGATACAGCGGGGAAATGCAGTGGTCAAGTCAGACCGATGGAGTGTAGCGGGCAATCACAGCGGGGAAGGCACACCACTGTCACTTTACCAGGGGATTGCAACATCATCCACATCAGTCAAAGCAGACTGATGAATTACAGCAGGCATTCGCAGCGGCCAAGGCAGACCGATAGCGAGTAGAGGTTAGACATAGTGGTCAAGACATACCGTTGGACCGGTTCGAAACTTTAATCAATTTGCCTAAACCAGACTTAACCATAACTCATTTGTAATAAACCAGTCCGATTTTAGCTAATATATAGTCATCAAAAACTTAATTAGAGAACAAAACTTTGTTTTAGAGAGATCTAGCTAGCCTCTTTAGAGATTTTTCTCTAAGATCATTGTATGAATCTTGTTATATTAAAGTCTAAGTATTTGTGTTGATCATAAATTCCTTCATCTATTTTAACTGTCAATCATGTTGAACCAAGCATTTGAAGCATTGCTTTGTGTTTACATGATCATGAGTGAGTAGTCATATTAGAACTTTGGGGTTTGATAGATTAGGGTTGCTTACTTGTATATTGATGGAGTTTAGGATTGTTAGTCTTTTATCTATGCTTAATATGTGCTATTAATGATAAATCAGCTTTCATCAAGCTTGTTTAGAGCTTAGGAATTTTCACACCCACAAAGTGTTTGATAAAATTCTCCAACCAAATTATTAAGTGTTATTCATTCTTTACATATGTAAATATTTGCCTAGGATGTTTAGTGGCTATTTAATCTTGTTCATAATGCTTTTTGCTTGATCATTAACTAATGAGAATTATTACTTGATGATTGATTAATGAAGATACTTTTGCCATGAAAATGGATTAGTTGTTGATTGTGTTTAAGGCCTATAGATTAACTTGATTAGTTAGTATTGAACTTCATTAGTTTGCTAGTGATCACCCTATCTCATCTATCATTTATCTAGAGTTCTTCATTTAGTAATTGAATTTGAAAGTTATCATTTACCGCTTTTATTGCATTCATAGTTTGTTTTCAAGAAACCTTAATCCCATATTGCTTAGATTAGAACAATACTTGCATTGTTAGTGTGTTAATACTCGTTTCTTCGTGGATCGATACTCCAAATACCATAACGGTATTAAAGATTATTTGGTAACCCAATTTGCAAAAAAATTCTATTATCAGAGAATATATAATAATTAATGTATTGACATTTTTTAATATGTGAATCATGCATATACATATTCTGGGTTGTCCATTTTTTTCCCATTGCTCCATAAAGCCCCAATACATATCTCTTCGAAGCCCATCTTGACTCTAGACACATAGAGTTCTCCAAATAAAAGCAGAAATTGCTTATCCTTTTGTTTTGTGATTTGGGTTCAAATCAGACATTACTTATCTATCCGATCTATTGAGTGGGTTGAAAATAGCATAAATTGTCATCATCCTCATGTGACGTACTGTACTGTATATGATTTATTCGTTTTGTTGAATTTTTAATATTATCCGAAAAAGCTATTATAGCATACATTAATAGTTTTAAATATTTCTTAATTATGAAAAATGCACACGATAATTTAATTAATTCATTACAAATAAATTTATTACTATGCATTTTTACTAAAATTAATTATATTGTTTAGTTTGTATAAATTCAACATTTTTGTATCATGCATATCAAATTATATCGTACATAAGCTATAATCAGTCTTAAGCTTAATAAAATTTTAATATTTTTTTATAATTGCGTCAATCAACAATAAAGTAGCTCAACACTGTTATATAGTCAATGAAAATAATAAACACAAGGAAAAAACTGAGACGATGTAGGTGCTGAATTAACGGATATATGTCCCATATTTATTATTTTCACATGCAATGGGCTCTGAAGTGCCATGAGAATTATTATGAAATTGACCTAATCCCATGTGGAAGACACTCTTTACGAACTGTCAGCTCTTTTCCGCGTTCCGGCCTCTATTTTTTTGGTTCTTCGTATAGCAATGCATGGCCCATTTTTTTAAAATACACGTCAATCTATATATATATATTTTTTAAATACTAGAAGGTTTTGGACCAAAACCCGTAATCTTTCATGCCCAAAACCACATCATTTAATATTGGTTTCGTCTCAATCGTCACTCGAACCAACGACCTCTAAAATTTGCTTAAACTTTTTACCAAATGTACATAGATATTTTTTGGTTTCGAGTTTAAATTTGTTTAAGTAACTTGATAATATTTTTAAAATGTTAGTTTCCTTCATTAATAAATGGAGGGGTGTATTATGAAAAGAGATCGGCGGTTAGAATTGGATTTGATTTGGTCATAAAATCATTGATTAGGCAAAATCTAATTTTATACGACGGTTGTATGTTTTGTTTTAGTTTTAATGGATATGGACCTTACACCATACTCTTATTCCAAAAATATACCTTAAATTTTTTTTATCACAAACCGGGATAGTGGATTTCGACAACTGGATTTTTAAGGTCAAGACGTCACAAATTATATAAGTTGCATAAAAATCTACAGCTTCTCGAAATTTTCATGTAATTCGTTTGAGTTGGTCCCCAACCAAAACTTGACTTGCCAAAAAAATAAAGAAGAGAGAGTATTTATGATTTGTGAGATTGCAAAACCTACCTAACCCATACTACGTTGACATGTCTATATATTCATTAATACCAAAATATATCAGCGTAATTAAATAAATAATGCTATAATCTAAGCTACGATAATTACGTTTGAATTATGACAGGACAAATAAAACTAGAGATTAAAATAACCGCCGAGTTAAATGGCCATTTTTTAGCTTCGATAATGTTGACCGGAAGTAAAAAGAGAAACCTTATACTATTATGCTGAGGCAAGCATGACGCATCAATTCGTGATATAAAATTTTATGCTTATCGAAATGGGTTATATTTTGTTTGTTTATTGCTAAAGAATCCGATGGTTTGCAATGTTAAAAAGTTTAAATAGCTAATTAAAAACTATATATTTTTAAAAAAATTAAAAGAAAAAGAATAATAAAAATCTTAACGAATAAGTATTAAAAGTTAAGAGTATGACTAAAAGAAAAATACAACTCTTTAATTTTACATATAACAATATAACATACTACTTTATATTAGTATTAATATCACCGCATCACTAAGTTGATTTAAACACGAATAATGTTTATGGTTGGAAGAAAACAAAAAAAAAACAACTTAAATTTCAGTTCCTTTTATTATATATGGTCATATATTGATTCCATTTACATTACTCTTTGTTGTTGAATTGTTAGTGATGAACAGCTGAATATATTTATATACTGAAAACACAAAACGTACACATGATAAAAAAAATAAAAAAATCCACCTATGTTATTGATTATATAGTTTAGATAATTTTATAAAAATATATACCGTGTTATGAGTCTTATGACAGAACATCTAAGATAATAATTACGACAACAATAAAAATTCAGACCTCACTTACTCATTGCAAATGCTCCGGCGCATAAATCGCTTCTCTCATGTGCGCTCTCTCTCCTAAATGGTATATATATACTAACACAAACCTCACGATCTCATGTCTCTCTTTAGCTTATACTATATTATATACATCGACCATATCAATGGGGAACTGCTTGAGACACGACAATGGCCTTACCGGAAAAGAAAAAGACGAGCCCGAGTCCGAGCCACAGGTTAAGTTATTGGAAGAAGGCAAAACAAGTATCAATGGAGAAGATAAAAGTGAAAGATTAACGGAAGGAGAATCTAAGGTGGTAAGGATTAAAGTTGTGGTGACAAAAGAAGAACTAAGACAAATCTTGGGTCACAAGAAAGGTATAAACTCCATTCAACACTTACTTCATGTTCTCAAAGATAGAGGCAGAAACATCAACAGGGTTTATGGAGAGGATGAGGAAGAAGAAGGTGATGAAAATTGGAGGCCTTCGTTAGAAAGCATTCCTGAGAATCATTATTGAAATTAATCATATACATTAATTTTAACCAATAATCCAATTTCGTTTCTCTTTTTTTTTTTTTTTTTTTTTGACTTTTTCCAAGATGACGATTTAGTTTGTTGTCTATGATTTGCTCCTTTTTAACCAATGTTGTCCCATAAACATTGGGAGAGTTATTTTTTTCTTCCCTTTTTTTTTTACTTCTTCTTTTTTTTTTTTTCTTTTTCTTTTCCCATGATGTTTGGTGCTTTGTGTTTTTGTTTAGAGCACTAATTAACTATTATATAAAGAGAAAAAAACTATTATATGTCATTATGTGTGGTATTATATAAGTATAAGTTAATAAATTGTGGGATTTTTATATATGTTATGTTGTTGAAGGATCAGAATGTTTAATGTACAATGAAGTTTTTATTATTAATTTGTTTTCTTATAGAATACATATGCATGCATCATTACCTTCAGAGGCTTCAAACGTCGGGATCAGAGTAACAGCTAAAACTTTTTTAGTTTGATCCCTTTGTAAGTTCTTCTCTGTGGCGGCTAAGGTTTTGCCTTTTGTATTCCCGAATTTTGCATAGTAAAAATGAAGATGACAAAATAATAATAGAGGAATTCCCTAAAATAGCATCAAAAGAAGTTTTTGTGATAAATTTAGCACATGTTTTTATTTAGGATAAAAATAACATTTTTATAAAGGGTAATAATTTAATTTTTTGGTTTGAGTTAAGTATTTTAGAATTTAAAGTATAGTTTTTAGGGGTAGGAAGTATAATTTAGAAAACCTAAAAAATATGAGGTTAGGAGATTGGTGCTATATAAGAAAATTATCATTAAATAAAAATATTATTTTTATTCTAAATGAAAATGTGTGCTATTTAAATTTTTTTTTTTTTTGTGCTATTTTTGAGAATTGACCATAATAATAAAAAGATAAAAAAAAACAAAAAAAAACAATATAATGGCACATGTCCATTTAACCTTAAAACGAAACTAGTGGATAAAACTAAGCAAGAAAACTGTAAGGCCCATTTTTGTATGCAGACAAAATGGTCTGTTTCAGTGGGCTCATGCGTAATATAGTCCCTTGGTGCCTGAATAGACCAAGTCACCAAATTGTTTTTTTCTTCTTAACAACATTTTGTTTTTTGGGGGTTATAATGAAAAATAATAATTCGGAACTAAACGCAACTGACTAATCTCCCAGACAAGAGTAGCATAATCTCATTTCAACTGCTCCGAAAAAAGAAAAAAAATACCTCTGAAATTTCTTACTACCAGGCCATTACTGTTTGGTTATTATATTTTGATTTTTTTTTTCCAACAATGTAAAATTATGTGCGATCGAAATTTCCGTAATTAAATTCTTAACGTGTCAATATTCTATTAATGAAAAAACGAACATATTGTTGGGATAAGCTTCAAATTGAATTAAAGTATTAGAGATAAGGATGATAGATTTAGGAGTTATCTATTATCTATGAGAGAATTATCTTTATGTATTTTGTGTCTTACTAGGAATAGGATTAGCTATGTTGTGCTAATCACTATAAATATCAATGCTATGTTGTGTCATTGATAAGGAAGACAAAAAAGAGATTAAGAGATTGAGAGAGACTTTGAGAGAGAGTTTAGTTTTTGAGAAGTTTTCTAAACTAATAAAAGAAGCGATATTCTTTTATACAGAACAGAGTTCTTGTTCTTAATCTTGAGAGACTTTATTTGGTATCAGAGCTGAGATTGATCGATCTCAAAGATATCATCACAAAGACGTACCAGCGACGGAAGCGAGACATGGCGGACACACAGACCAATACAGAGAAGAACACACAAACCTCCATACAATGTCCGATGCTAAGCTCCACGAACTACATGGTGTGGGCAATGCGAATGAAAATTCTTTTGTGAATCAACAAAGTGTGGGAAACAATTAAACCTGGTTCAACTGATTCCAACAAGAACGACATCGCAACAGGTCTGATCTTTCAATCTATTACAGAGACCCTCATCTTGCAAATAGGCGAGCAAGACACACCCAAAAAAATGTGGCACGCGATCAAAGCACAAAATTTAGGAGCAGAGCGGGTTAAAGGAGCGAGACTTCAGACATTAATGTCTGATTTTGAAAGACTTAAAATGAAAGATTCAGAAAAAATAGATGACTTTGCTGGTAAGTTATATGAATTAGCATCAAAATCAGCAGCACTCTGGAAAACTATTAAAGAACCAAAGCTTGTGAAAAAATTCCTTAGTAGCTTACCTCGGAGTAGATTCATTCACATCATAGCATCACTAGAACAAGTATTGGACCTGAACACTACATGATTTGAAGATATAGTGGGAAGGCTAAAGGCTTATGAAGAAAGGATTCTAGACGAGGTTAATCATGAAGAGGAGCAGAGTAAGCTGATGTATGCTAATTTTGAATCACAAAATACGTCATGGAGAGGACGTGGAAGAGGTTACAGAGGACGAGGCAGAGGAAAACAGAGTTTCGAGCGAACATCAATGGATCAAACTGAGAAAAAAGACTTCTCGAAAGTCATATGCTTTAGGTGCAATAAATCGGGGCATATTGCGTTTAGATGTCCCGACAGACCACAAAGAATAAAACAAGAAATCAACATAGCAGAGACAGAAGAGACAACAGAAGAGGTAGAAGCTCTATATATGCATGAGATGGTGTTCCTAAATGAAGACAAAATCATACCAAAGAACTACAAGGAAGAAGAAGGCGTGTGGTACTTGGATAATGGGGCAAGCAACCATATGACCGGAAACAAGGGGTACTTTGCTGAACTGAATAAGATGGTCAAAGGGAAAGTGAGGTTTGGAGATGGATCTTTTGTTGAAATAGAAGGGAAAGGATCGATTCTATTCAAAGGAAAAGCGGAAGAACAAACCCTTGTCTCCGATATCTATTACATTCCGGATCTTAAGAGCAATATCTTGAGTCTAGAACAGGCAACAGAAGTTGGTTGTGATGTTAGAATGAAGCATGACTACTTGACAGTCCATGATCCAAATGAAAGACTTTTGGTAAAAGTCACTCGCTCACCAAACCGGCTTTACAAAATCAATCTGAACATTGGGAAGCCAGTATGTCTACATGCGAGGATCGAGGACAATACATAGAGATGGCACGCGAGATTAGGGCACATTAGCTTCAAAAAGATCAAAGCCATGTCCCAGCAACAAATGGTTCAAGGTTTACCGGAAATAAGAGAAGAGAAAAAGCTGTGTGAATCATGTCTTGTGGGAAAACAAACTCGCTATGTATTCCCAAAGGCAACTACATACAGAGCATCAAAACCCCTTGAGCTACTACACGCTGACTTGTGTGGTCCAATATCTCCATCCACCATTGCACATAACAAATATATATTTGTTATAATTGATGACTACTCGAGATATATGTGGACTATTTTGATCAAAGAGAAGAGTGAAACCTTTGGGAGATTTAAAGCATGGAAGAGTCTAATAGAAAAGGAGCTGAGAAAAAGGATAAAAACATTGAGAACAGACCGAGGAGGAGAATTCACATCCACAGAGTTTCAAGAATTTTGCAACGAAACTGGAATCACTAGACATCTAACGGCACCGTACACACTGCAGCAAAATGGCGTGGTAGAGAGAAGAAATAGAACCCTAATGGAGATGACCAGAAGCATATTGAAAGCAATGAAAGTGCCAAATTATCTATGGGGAGAAGCTGTTCGCCATGTCACATATGTGATTAATAGAGTGCCAACTCGAGCTCTAGAAAACATAACACCATATGAAAACTTGCGAAAGAAGAAACCTCATCTAGGGCATCTAAGGATCTTCGGATGTCTAGCCTACGCAAAGGTTGACAGCACTAAACTTAAGAAGTTGGATGATAGATCGCAAACAGCAGTACACCTTGGAGTATAAACAGGGTCTAAAGCCTATAGACTGTTTAAACCAGAAACACAAAAGGTTGTAGTAAGCCGTGATGTAGTTTTTGATGAAACCAGAGGATGGGACTGGAATAAAATAGTAAGTGGACTGAACATGGATCCAGGAATGTTTGAAATGAGATGGGGAGAAGTTATAGATGCTGGAGAAGGACCGATCTTACCAAATGATCAAGAGGATGGGGATGATGAAAACGAAACGAACGAAGAACAAGGTAATCACGGAAGCAATACAGTCCAAGAAGCTCAAGCTCCACCACAGCCACCAGCACTTAGACAATCAACGAGACAAGTAAGAACACCAAGTTATCTCAATGACTATATTCTGAATATTGCTGAAAGTGAGAAACTCTATGTTCTTCAAGCTTCCGTTGAGTGTGAGATATTATTACTTGCAATTAATAATGAGCCAAGGTTTTACAAAGAAGCAAAGGATGTGGCAGAATGGAGAAATGCGTGTGAGGAAGAAGTTAGATCAATCAACAAGAACAAGACTTGGTCTCTTGTGGACAAACCGAATGAAGCAAAAATTATTGGTCTTAAGTGGATTTTTAAGATCAAAAGAAACGCAGATGGATCCATCAACAAATACAAAGCGAGACTTGTGGCCAAAGGGTATATACAAGAGCTTGGCATAGACTTTGATGAAGTCTTTGCTCCGGTGGCCCGCATTGAGACCATCCGACTGCTGATTGCACTAGCAGCCTCACATGGGTGGGAAATTCACCACTTAGATGTCAAAACAGCATTCTTATATGGAGAATTAAAGGAAGATGTTTACGTTGATTAACCGGAAGGTTTTGAAGTTAAAGGCGAAGAACACAAGGTGTATAAACTTTCAAAAGCTTTGTATGGTTTGAGACAAGCTCCACGAGCATGGAATACAAAGCTAGACCAGATCTTAAAAGAGATGAAATTTGAGAGATGCATGAAAGAAACTTCGGTTTATCGCAAAGAGGAAGCTGGAAAACTACTGATCATAGCAATCTATGTTGATGACCTATTTGTAACTGGAAATGATCTAAATGCCGTTAAAGAGTTCAAGACCGGAATGTCATCATACTTTGAGATGTCTGATCTTGAAAAACTTACATACTATCTCGGCATTGAGGTACATCAAGGGGAAGATGGAATCGAGATAAAACAAGAGGGCTATGCACTCAGAATTTTGAGAGAAGCTGGTCTAGAAGATTGCAATGCTACAAAGATACCTATGGAGTTTGGGTTAAAAGTATCTAAAGCACATGAAGAAGAAGAGATTGAACCAACTGGTTATAGAAGAAATGTTGGATGCCTAAGATACCTCTTACACACTCGGCCAGACTTGGCATTCTCAGTTGGAGTTGCAAGCAGATACATGCAAAGTCCACGGAAGTCCCATGGAGAAGTTATGAAGCAGATATTAAGATATCTTAAAGGGACTGCATCTTTTGGGCTAAAATTCATGTGTGGTGGTTCAAAGAAGATTGTTGGATATAGTGACAGTAGCCACAACACTGATTGTGATGATGGGAAAAGTACAACAGGACATATGTTCTACTTTGGTGAAGCTCCAATCACGTGGTGTTCTCAAAAACAGAACACGGTGGCTCTATCTTCTTGTGAAGCAGAGTTCATGGCAGTGACTGAGGCAGCAAGACAAGCTATATGGTTGCAAGACATTTTGAGCGAGATCACCGGGCAAGAAACAGAGCAAGTACTGATCAGAATTGACAACAAATCTGCCATAGAACTCACCAAAAATCTGGTGTTCCACGGCAAAAGCAAGCACATACACAAACGATGTCATTTTGTGAGAGAATGCATTGAGAGAGAGCTCATTACCAGGGACAGAGCAAAAGGCAGACATATTGACAAAAGCTTTGGCAAGGATCAAGTTTGGCGAAATGAGGAGGTTGATTGGAGTACAAGACATGTTCAAGGACAAGTTGAAGCTTACAAGGGAGAATGTTGGGATAAGCTTCAAATTGAATTAAAGTGTTAGAGATAAGGATAATAGATTTAGGAGTTATCTATTATTTATGAGAGAATTATCTTTATGTATTTTGAGTCTTACTAGGAATATGATTAGCTATGTTGTGCTAATCACTATAAATATCAATGCTATGTTGTGTCATTGATAAGGAAGACAAGAAAGAGATTAAGAGATTGAGAGAGAGTTTAGTTTTTGAGAAGTTTTCTAAACTAATAAAAGAAGCGATATTCTTTTATACAGAACAGAGTTCTTATTCTTAATCTTGAGAGACTTTACATATATATAATATATAGATATATCTAGTATATAATTGGAACGGGAGTTTCACGTTGCCTAAACAAGTTACAAAACATGCCAAGACAAGCTCAGGTACGAAGAGTAGTGGTCGGCAAAGATTAGAGATTGCGTGAGCAAATTGCCTAATACGATTATACGAAATAATTACGGAAATATATTTTCATTCAAGCTTCATACCGGATGCAATGCACATGTACGTTTTTTCTTTTCTTGAACAAACCGGAAATTTTATGAAGGATTGGTATATGAATTAGAAAGATAATACAAATAGTAAACTATTTAAAGGTAAAGAAAATATGAATACGTTAACTCATTAATCTTAGTGAATCTAGTCGTTAAAGTTATTTGTGAATTATTGTCCTGATTAGTCTCCAATTGTTGACAAAGAAATCAGATTTTAAGAATTTAACTGTATTACTCTTCTTTTTAAAAAAACAAACTGGAATAGTATTATTACTCTTTTGAAGAAAAGTGTACTTAATTTTTTTCTATGAATGGAAAATCTTTTTATGTGTTGCCATTACTTTAAAATTATGAAATCTTCTAATTTTGTTGAGATAATTATTGTCTTGATGGCTATGGGTTCCAACCTTATATATCTTTACGTTTAGATAATGAGTTTGAAAATTGATTGGAGTTTTATAAGTTAGTGGTTTATACTAATATAACTAATGCGTCATTGTTTAAATTAAATTAAAATCTAGTAAAGTATACGTAAGTGAGTTGTTGATAGATTATAATTTCAAATTACTTTTTTTCGTAAACTTTAAAAATATTATCTTATGGTTTTCCACGGGGTTTAACTGAATTTGTGCGTGTGTGTGTATTTTAAGCTTAAATGTTTATTATATTGAGGTATACCAAACAAGATTTTTACATACTGATATATGCATGGAGATAAATGGGGCGGGGGCTAATGTGGTATTAATATTCACGATTTTCTTATCGTCGCATTATTTATTTATTATTATTTTTATTTTTTTGATAAAGCTATCGTCGCATTATTGTGGCCTTATTATTTTATTTTTTGGAATTACATGTGACATATCCAAAGTTGGAATAGATTCCCCAAAACAATCATACTTTTGGTTTCTATCTCAAGTTGATGATGAAATCTCTCGGATTCTATTTTATACAGTAAAAAACCACTTAAGTTTATCTAAATTTTCATAATATAACATTTGTTTGTTTGGTATAGTTTAAAATTTGTTTGTTGGTATGTAAATTTGTTTTGTTGTTGATTTCAGTAGTTCAGTTAAGGATCGATTGATCACAGCCTCAAAATTATTTCTTGGTAAGAAATTAATCACGATTTAAAAATATTGGCACTACAAATAATAATATAATTTCAAAAAGGGGACTTATGTTTGTTTGTGATTTCAGTTATGTTGTTCTTCTTATAATTGGATTTAGGTCGAAATCCAAATGAATGTTGAGACATGTAATTCTTTTTTTTTTAATCTCTAGTTTAACAGCTATATATTAGTCAACGTATAGACGATTGGTAATTTAATAGTTTAACAACAAAACTAAGAAATTGTCAGTAAAATTTATGAAATAAATCTATATAAAATGAATAAACAGTGTCAAAGTTCATACTATAATTTCAGTTCATAATTAACTGAGAATAAATGTATTGACATATGTTCTTTATATGTTATACTATTAGATTGGGTTTAATTTAACAGAAACAATGTGAATATAACATGTATGCAACATAAAAGCTTTTGCTTGGACTCTGCTTTCATGCAACACTCTTGAGTTTCCAATTCAAACCGATTAATAGTAATTAGATTGACTAATGTTTCTAATATATTATATTAGATCTTATCTTATAATTGATATGAAATTCCTAACAAACATATCATAAAATTTTCTTTTCACGAAGAAAATATCAGAGTCTTTAAGAATAAGAATATCCTTTAGAACTAATATAACATTTCCGATTCTATCATACGACTACGTGTTGAAGTGGCTATGGTTGGGCTACGTGAGTAGTGCGATTGTCCCACACAAGCTTAATAATAATTCCACGATAATATATAATATAAATAAAATCTTGATTAGCATCACTAACCCTTTTTGTTATATAAGATCCCAAAAACTTGTCTTAGCCCGACACAAATTATTGAGTCCGGTCTTGATTCAGCCATGTTTTGCTTATCATTAGGTTTGCAAATCGAACTTCTAAGTTCCAACCATAAAAAAGATGGGTTTTAGGATAGGCATGCATGATCGTCAAACTCATGAATATTGGCTAAAAAAAAATATACATATACACATAGTCATAACCTTTTTTAATCAAGTACACATTGGTTTCATGAGTTTTTGACCACCCCAACATTTCTAATAAAATCTTTAGAAATGAGTCGGTAAATGATATTTCAAAAGAACAATACTCACTAATGTGTACCATTTTAAATTAGAACCATGTGATATTGGAATGATAGCACTAACTATAGTGCTTAACAAGTCCCATTGTCCCAAATATTAGAGAACATACATATTTTCAGGAACTTTGTGTGTTGTTTATTTAGTAAAAATTGAACACGTGATACACATACAAAGATTTTGATTTGTTTTCAAGTGTAAACTCTTAAAATTAAACAATACTGAATGGTAAGTAAAAGTATTTGACTATTTGGTTAAGAGACTAATTAGGAAAACTCATAGAAGGAGAAGAGGACATGTGGAATTCACAAAGAAGCTAAAAAAAAACTCATGCAACCACAAGAAAAAGGTATAAAAAGACAAAAAAATAGTAATTGAGGGGTCGACAATGGGGAATTACAAAGAAACAGAAAACCTTGCAACCACATGAAATAAACAAATGTCTTTGTCATAAGATAATGAAATCACACTCTTGTCTCAATGTGTCAATGTTTGTTTAGATCTGTTCATCGCTTGCCTTGAAGAACCACACAAAAAGCAAAGTCACATTTTAAATTTAAAGACCTCTATATCAATCACCATCTCTCTTCACATGCTTCATTGAATCGCATCTCCTCTCATTTCTTCTTTTGTTTTGTTGGAGTTAGATAAAATCAAACGACTAATAAAAGTGTCATAGCTCTTATCGCCACAATCTCAGCCATCATCTTCATCTCTCCTTATAACTCACACTTCTCTTCCTTCTTCTCTACAAATCTCTCACTTCTCAATAAGCAATGGTGTGTTTAAGTTACTTTGTGTTTCTTCCTTTGTTTACTCTGTTTTCTCTGTTTTTAATGGTTTTGCTTGTCTTTAAAGGTTCACGTGTCATCGCATGGAGAAAAAGACGGCTCGGAAGAAACCTTTGATTACAGAGGAAATCCACCGGATAAGTCCAAAACCGGTGGATGGTTAGGCGCCGGTTTAATCTTAGGTAAAGTCTCTTCACTATCTCCATATTACACAAAACAAGTATCCTCTGTTTCTAAACTCCTCTGTGTCTTCCTACTTTTAACTATATGTTAAAGGGAGTGAGCTATCGGAGAGAATATGCGTGATGGGCATATCAATGAATCTAGTGACGTACCTTGTCGGAGATTTACATATCTCATCAGCCAAATCAGCGACCATAGTCACCAATTTCATGGGAACTCTCAACCTCTTAGGACTTCTTGGTGGTTTCTTGGCTGACGCTAAACTCGGTCGCTACAAGACCGTCGCATTCTCAGCCTCTATCACAGCTCTGGTAAACTCTTAAACCATGTCTTTGTAGCTCGGTTGGCTCGAGAAGTTTTAGCTCTGAGGCTTTGTTTTTGTGAAATCAGGGAGTGTTGCTTTTGACAGTGTCTACAACCATCTCAAGCATGAGACCACCACCATGTGATGAAGTCAGAAGACTACACCATCAGTGCATAGAAGCAAACGGACATCAGTTAATTCTTCTCTATGTAGCTCTCTACACCATAGCTCTAGGTGGTGGAGGAATCAAATCCAACGTCTCTGGTTTTGGCTCTGATCAATTCGATACGAGTGATCCCAAGGAAGAGAAACAGATGATTTTCTTCTTCAACAGATTCTATTTCTCCATCAGCGTAGGATCTCTCTTCGCCGTGATTGTTCTCGTTTACATTCAGGACAACGTTGGGAGAGGCTGGGGTTACGGGATCTCAGCCGGGACTATGGTGGTTGCGGCCATAGTTTTGCTTTGCGGAACCAGATGGTACCGTTTCAAGAAACCTAAAGGAAGCCCTTTTACAACAATATGGAGGGTTTGTTTCTTGGCTTGGAAGAAAAGAAAGGAGAGTTACCCTGAGTATCCTAATCTTTTGAACGGTTATGAAAACGCCACGGTTCCACACACAGAGAGGCTAAAATGTTTAGACAAAGCCGCGATTCTCATGGCCGAGAGCTCTCCTAGCTCGAAGGACTTCAAAGAGAAGGATCCGTGGATCGTTTCGACAGTTACACAAGTCGAAGAAGTGAAGCTCGTTATGAAACTGATGCCGATTTGGGCAACAAACATTCTCTTCTGGACTATTTACTCCCAAATGACGACTTTCACGGTCGAACAAGCGACGTTTATGGACCGACAACTCGGTTCTTTCACCGTCCCTGCAGGGTCCTACTCTGCTTTCCTCATCCTCACAATTCTTCTCTTCACTTCCCTCAACGAGAGAGTCTTTGTGCCTTTAACAAGAAGGCTCACAAAAAGGCCTCAAGGAATCACCAGTCTCCAAAGAATTGGAGTAGGGCTTGTATTCTCAATGGCAGCAATGGCTGTATCTGCAGCTATAGAGAAAAATAGACGCGACGCAGCGGTTTCTAACGGTACAAAGATAAGCGCGTTTTGGTTGGTTCCACAATTTTTCTTGGTTGGTGCGGGTGAAGCATTTGCTTATGTTGGACAGCTTGAGTTCTTCATAAGGGAAGCACCAGAGAGGATGAAATCGATGAGCACTGGTTTGTTTCTAAGCACGATTTCGATGGGATTCTTTGTGAGTAGCTTGCTTGTTTCACTTGTGGATCAAGTTACACATAAGAGATGGCTAAGAAGCAACCTTAACAAAGCCAGATTGGACTACTTCTATTGGTTACTTGTTATCTTGGGAGCATTGAATTTCTTGTTGTTTCTTATGTTTGCGATGAAGCATCAGTATAAAGGTGATGTGATGATTAGTGTTGGCGTGAATGGTTCAGAGGAGGAGAAGAAAAAGAAAGAGAGCTCTGAATTTGAGCTTAAGGACATTCCTTGAACTAGAGAGATTTGTCTTTAATTTGCTTATGTTAATGGGTTTGTTATTATTGCTTTGAATTTTTTTTTATTTTTTTTTTCATTTTGTTGTATTTTAGTATATTGTGTTGTGTTGTATGAAATAGAATATAGTATTTACTATATATGGTTTGGACTTGATTGTATTTTTGCAAAATTTAAACATTAGTTTTTGAGCTATTTTTTTTGTTCAACAAATTTTATTCTATTTAATTTTATTAATTCGATTAAAGTTTTTAGAAAAATGATTCGATAATGTATAGCTATTCATGATTTTGAAAAATTTATTCCCTAAAAAATTAGAAAATTAGATATTGATGGTTTTTGATCATTTCTAAAGAAAAATCAGAATCTCACTTTTTAAGAGATTTTAGTGTGATATATATATATTACATCAGTTTTTTTTTGAAAATTTTGTTTACTAATTCATTAAAACTAAAACCTTATTTTATGGGATCTTTACAAGAGTTTTTGCAACTATTTTTTAATTTATTTTATAATATTATTATTTTTTTCAATCAATAAATATATTTATCTAAATACTATTTCTATTTTCTATAAAAGAGTAAACTAAACCTATGTGTATTTATTCAGTATTTTTTTGGTGTTATGAAATTTTGTAAGCTTTTATTTGATTGTTAAATTTAATATCATTGTTTTACTAATTTTTAAAGACATATAACCAAAATTAAAAAAAAAACATAAAATAGAAAACATTAAAAAAATAAACAAAGAAATTATATATAAGAACAAAAAAATAATAAGTTACCATTCAAGTTTTTGAAAAACTAAAATCTAGACCAAAAATCAAAAACCAAAAAACTCAAAAACCAAAAGCCAAATCTAAAAACTAAAAATTCTCAAACATTCATCCATAAAAATAATGAAAAAAGAACAGATCTATAGAAATTTGAGGCGGTTTTTCCGTGAAGCTAATCAAAATCTGAACATTTTGATGGTATTTTTTGGGAAGAAAGTATTGTGAAGCAATTGTGCAGTTTTTCTTATTCGAATAATTTTAAAGATTGTATACTACCCATCCTACTAAACTCGTTAAAACTAAGTAATAATTGTTATTCCGGGGATATGTCATCCTAAACTATTATTATCTATGAGTATAGTCATTATTAGATTGAAGTATAATCATTTTAAAATGAAAACTAAATGTAAAATAGAAATATCTGAAATTGTTTCACAATCCATCCAAAAGAAAAGCTACAAAAAAATTAAACTACTCTATTTCTTGTTTTCTCAAGGCAAGCAGATGAAAGTCTGAAGGATTAGCAAGAGCTTCTTGGGCATGAACAATCTTCATTCTCAATCCCCAAGACTAAAAGAGTCAAGCCCATCAACCAAACCCACAAAATGTGTATCACGTTGGCTTTCACAAAGTCAAGGTCACTCAATCCAATTTTTTTTGAAAAATTGAAGAGCAGCCAAAACCTTGGGTTTCAAAAATATGAAGCCATTTTTGAAACCCAGAACAAAGCAATTGATTTGCAAGAAAATGAATTTGTGAAAGGTCTCCTTAAAGAAAGTAAATTAAATCATCTCCCCTAATTGATTTTACTCAAAACTGATAGAGCGAAGTTGGCTGTGACAGCTCATGCTGACTGCCTTCGGCTAGGTGTGGAGAGTATTTTTGACGATGTTCCTGAAGTTATTGTAGGAGAGGAAGTTGGAGAAGCTGCTGCCCAAGCTCCTACTGTGGTTGGACAAGCTGATGCCCAAGCTGCTGCCCAAGCTCATGCTGTGGGTGGACAAGCTGCTGCCCAAGCTCTGCTGTTGGCGTGGATGGTTCAGATGAGGACAAGAAGAAGAAAGAGAGCTCTTAATTTGAGCTTAAGGACATTCCTTGAACAAGAGAGATTTGTCTTTAATTTGCTTTTGTTAATGGGTTTGTTATTATTGCTTTGAATTTTTTTTAATTTTTTTTAAATTTTGTTGTATTGTAGAATATTTTGTTGTGTTGTATGAAATAGAATATAGTATTTACTAAAAAAATTTCAGATTCGCAATCTATATATCGGTTCGTTTTTCAATATTTTTATATTAAATAAAATATTTAAAAACTACCTTGGAAGCAGCATATCTTAAATTGTTGGAATGGAGATGCTGTCAAGAGAGAAGAGAGTAGACAATTAGAGAAGCAGATCTTGGATTCAGAGGACCATTGGGAATCAGCTAATTAAAAGAGTTGGATTTTGAGTTTCATTATGAAAAATTGAAAATAGAAACTACAGAGAGATTTACTCTCAAATAGTGGTTGGATTCTCAAAATGAACACAACTCTTTAAGCTAGCATGTTATTTTAACTCTTTTTTTAGAAAGATAATCTTACAATCAATGAATTGTTTGTAATTTTGAAGAATTATAAAATATAAATAAATTATAAGGGCCAATTATAATTCTGATCTGTTATTTCATATAAAAATATTGAAAAACGAACCGATGTATAGAAATTTGAGGCGTTTTTTCCGTGAAGCTAATCAAAATCTGAACATTTTGATGGTATTTTTGGGAAGAAAGTACCATGAAGCAACTGTGCAGTTTTTCTTATTCGAATAATTTGAAAGACGGTATACTATCCATCCTACTAAACTCGGTAAAACTAAGTAATAATTGTTGTTTAGGTGACGTCATCCTAAACTATCATTATCTATAAGTATAGTCATTATTAGATTGAAGTATAATTATTTTAAAATGAAAACAAAACGTAAAATAGAAATATCTGAAATTGTTTCACAATCCATCCAAAAGAAAAGCTAGAAGAAAATTAAACTACTATATTTCTTGCTTCTCAAGGCAACAAGATGAAACTTCGAAGGATCGGCAAGAGCTTCTTCTGCAGCAACAAGCTCCAAATCTTCATCCTCAATCCCCAAAACTAAAAGAGTCAAACCTATAAACCAAGCCCACAAAATGGGTATCACATTGGCTTTCACAAAGTCAATGCCACTCAATCCAAATTTTTTTTGAAAAATTGGAGAACAACTAGAGAAACCATTTTGCAACAAGGCAAAGCAACCAAAACCTTGGGTTTCAAAAATTTGATGCCATTTTTGAAAAATCCTAGGACAACCAGAACAAAGCGTAAAGCAACCCTTTTGCAAAGGCCAAAAGGGGCCAAACACTTGTTCTTTATACCCTGTAAAAAAAAATTAAAAACATTTATAAAATAACAACCCAATACAATGTTGAATCAATACAATAATTCTAATAACAATAAATAAACATTTAGAAAATAACAACCCAATACAATATTTTTGACTAAATTTTAAAAATTACCTTTGAAACAGCAGATCTGAAATGGAGCGAGCATACCGATGTGGCAGCAGTGGAATTGCAACCAAAAGAACGAGTCTGCAACAACCCATAAATGAATCAAAAACTCCTAGAAAAGGGAATTTGTAATGACGTGAACTTAAAAGATTAAAATATGTAAACAATGAGTAAAATGCTTATTATGCAAATAAGAGATTAAGTTACCCCTAAGCCTCCTCTGGAATGGAGTGAACGAGAAGACATAAGAGCACTTTCAATGGTAGAGACTCTACTAGAGTTGCTTACCTAATTTGATAGTATTATTGTATATTTAATTTAATTTTTTGATTATTTTTAGATGAAAAAGAGTTAAACCAATAATATTGAAACATGTGGAAATAAAAGTCTCTAATCTAGAGACTTAATCTCTCATTTGAGAGACTCACTCTCTTTTTTTCTCTTTTTCTCTCATTCTTTTTATTTTTTAAAATTATTTTATTGTGAAAATCTCTCAATGAGAGAGTCCAATGGAGATGCTCTAAAAGAGTAAACTCTTGCATAAAGAGTTACATGTGGCTATGTTAAAGATCACTAAATCGATCCCAATTTTTTGCTGCCTTGTTTTTTGTTTTTTTTTTGTTTTTTCCAAAGTACCAAGTAAGTAGGCTGTGCTCTCTGTAAATCTTAAACTTTCATATATATGATATTTACCATTTATCAAGGAAAAAAACTTCATATAACAAAACTCTTTCTTCTTTTGTTCAACGAAACAAAACTTTTTAAAAAATTGAATATGACTTTTGAAATCGTAAAACTAAAACAATGCAATGTACATTATGAATTACCTACAATTTCTTAATTTTTTAATTTTCTATTTTAATTAGGATTAGAACTTTAGGGTTATCACTTACAAGAGTTTTTTTTTGAATTATATATTCATTTAAAATGCGTTTTTTATAACATAAAATTGATTTGTTTAGAGACAGATTTTTAAGTACTTAATTGACCAACAAATAAAAAATACTAAAGCCACTTAAAAAATCTCATTTACCTCAATTCAAGAAAAATGAAAGTTTAAAGAGTAAAAAAAAAAGAAGTATGCAATTAAAGCTTAAGAAAACTATAGAGAAACAAAAAGAATTTAAAATGTTTGGATGGGATAGTTACTCCTGAATGGGATAGTTACTCAGAAGCTAGAGTATGAGAGGTTGGTATTGTTATCTGACAAGAGAATCTTTGGTATTGTCACAACACAATGGCTTGAAATCATCGATCAAGTAAACATATATATTGACGAGGATGTGTATATGCTCAGAGACCCAAAGAAGGAGAAGGAGTTCTGTTTCAACATGGGGGTTTCTTTAGCTCGTGCACGTCAGTATCCGCTATTACAGGTATCTAACGCTCTTTTGGTTTCAATTCCTTTTCTTTTAGCTCGTTGGTTTTCCCTTCTCAGCTCATTATCTTTACTCTACTTCAGGGGAGAAGAGTCTTTATCACTCCAAATACAAAGCCTGGTTTAAACACAATTACGACTTTGGTTAAGGCAGTTCATGGAGTGGTACTCATTTCTTCACATTTTTACACTTTCACACATAAAAACTGAAAATAGTGTTTATAAGTTTATCTTCCTCAAAACTGACTCATACTGAAAACAAATTCCAGCCTGTAGAACGACTCGGAAGATCTGCCCTAAACGAAGATAAGGTCTCAGAGAATCTTCTGGTCTTATCATGTGAAGAGGATCGCAATATCTGCATACCGTTTCTTGAAAGAGGTGAGTTAAACTTTGGTCTATATAACTTCTGGTTGTTTATGTAGTAGATTTCACGAGGAATCACGGTTATCTCTTTTTCGTTTTCCTTCTCCTCAGGGGCAGAGGTCTATAGCTCAGAGTTACTGCTGAATGGGATAGTTACTCAAAAGCTAGAGTATGAGAGGTTGGTAGTGTTATCTGACAAGAGATTCTTATATTTTCTGAACGAAGCTTTGTCTCATCTTGTTCTGAATTTTGAACTGTGTTAGGTACCGTCTCTTCACAGAACATGTTAGGAGAACGCGGTCAACGATATGGATCAAAGACGGCAAAGGTGAGTTCCAACGCCGTAGGGGTTAAAAGGAGGAAATGTGATCAAACTCTTTTTATGAGAGCTCTGTTTTAAATTCAGTTCATTAGATTACAAAGTGGCTGTATATGTAATATGTTATTGTCTTTGGCTTATTAACTTGTGTAATTAAGAGAGTTGGGTTTTGAGTGTCATTATGAAAAATTGAAAATAGAAACTGAGGGAGAGATTTAAACAAATAGTGGTTGGATTCTCAAAATGAACACAACTCTTTAAGCACGATTGTTTCTAAGCACGATTTCAATGGGATTCTTTGTGAGTAGCTTGCTTGTTTCGCTTGTGGATCAAGTTACATATAAGAGCTGGCTAAGAAGCAACCTTAACAAAGCGAGATTGGACTACTTCTATTGGCTACTTGTTATCTTGGGAGCATTGAATTTCTTGTTTTTCCTTATGTTTACGATGAAGCATCAGTATAAAGGTGATGTGATGATTAGTGTTGGCATGGATGGTCAGAGGAGGAGAAGAAGAAGAAAGAGAGCTCTTAATTTGAGCTTAAGGACATTTCTTGAACTAGAGAGATTTGTCTTTAAGTTGCTTTTGTTATTGCTTTGATTTTTTTTTTCTTCATTTTGTTGTATTTTAGTATATTGTGTTGTGTTGTATGAAATAGAATATAGTATTTACTATATATGGTTTGGACTTGGATTATATTTTTGCAAAATTTAAACATTAGTTACTGTATATATACATTTTTTTGAGCTATTTTTTTATTCAACGAATTTTATTGTTTAATTTCGATAAAAGTTTTTAGAAAAATGATTCGATAAAATATAATGTCCCGGGCTCTTAAATTTTATATAAATCAACGTTTTTGCAAAATTTAAACTCAGGCTCTCTACTAAACGACCGGGAAAAAAAAACTCTACAAAACGATGCGTTTTGTTCTTTTCAGAAGAGACCAGTGAGTTTGTGAAGAAGAAGATCGGAAGGAAGAAACGTATTCTTGCGATGGATTATAGCTCGTCGGAGAAGGAGAAGATGATCACTTATTTTACTACGCTCACATCTTCATCGAGAGACATAGCTAGATCCTTTCTTGAAACTCATCAATGGAATCTCTTCACCGCTGCTTCGATCTTCAATGAGAACCAAGTCACCATCGCCGAGCCAAATGTCCCAAACCCTACCGACGACGAAAAGCTCCGCCGCCGTGATCGAACTCATCCGTTTCCGAATCTTCGAATCAATATCCCTGACTCATCTCTTTTTCCGTCTGATGACTCTACGTCGCAGCAACCTTCTCGTGCTCAATACTTTCTCAGTTCAAAGCGTGCTGCTGCCGATAGTCCACGTGAGAGTCAGACGATTAAACGCCGTCAAGTCGATGGAAATATCCGTATGTTAGATGATCTCTCCGGCGGAAGTGATCATAGCGATTCCGATGAAGCTGATCAGGAGAACAAAGGCGGAGATCAAGAAGAGACTAGGTTAGTTACTTTCTCCTCAAGCTTCATTATCTTTCAACAATTATGTTTAGCATCGTAGTTATATTTGAGCCTTAATTATTCTTGCTTAAGAGGATCTTGTAATTGAACGTTTGTGCTATATTTAGTGATATGCTAAACCAGCCTGATGATCATGAAGTGGTCACGTTCATTGTAACTCTCTGGAGGAATGGTTTCACTGTTGATGATAGTCCATTAAGGACCTTGGATGATCCCGAAAATGAAGCTTTTCTTGAGGTTGTTATTACTATTCAATATCTTCTTCTTGATATTTCAGTTATTGGTCTTGTTCTTGTATATATATATATATATGATTCATTTATATAACATAATGTTTTTATGTTGATGCTAGACCATACAAAGGTTGGAGTCACCACGTGAAATTCATTTAACTCATGTTATCAAACTCATCAAGCGTGAAGAAGAAGACTTCACTGTATGTATATATCTCTCTTTCCCTTTCTCTCTTCCGGTAAAGTAAAAAGCTCATGTTCTTGATTACTATCTTAAAAACAGGAATCATCTGCTGCATTTCATGGTGTTGGAAGAACACTAGCTGAATCAGACTCTGTTTCTACTGAGCCACCATTGACTACTACTACACTGCCACCATCAATGGGCTTATTAGTGGTTGATCCTGCAGAGCGAACGACCTCAATCCAGCTTAGATTAGCGGACGGTACACGCCTTGTCACGTTGTTCAATACTCATCATACTATTAGAGATGTTCGAGGCTTCATAGATGCGTCGAGATCAGATGTTTCTACAGATTACCAATTACTTACCATGGGGTTTCCTCCTAAACCATTATCTGACTTAGACCAGACCATCGAGAACGCTGGCATCGTCAACTCTGTCCTCATCCAGAAGTTCTAGCTTTGTTTTT
Organism: Cardamine occulta; assembly: GCA_028015245.1. Classification (NCBI taxonomy): domain Eukaryota; kingdom Viridiplantae; phylum Streptophyta; class Magnoliopsida; order Brassicales; family Brassicaceae; genus Cardamine; species Cardamine occulta. The sequence continues at coordinate 9,004,413 of CM051370.1, read as the reverse complement.
ATAAGTATATAAGATCAAGTCATTAGTTACATATGGCATAAATCATTAGAAACTATTTTTGACTTTCTTTTTCTCCAGGCTAGTCTTAAAGTGTTTGACTCGGATCATTGGTCAACGGTATCTAGTTGTCTTTGATCATGAAAAAGTACAGTTTACTGTTAAAATTCATATATTTGTTTTTGCTAAATGGTAAATATCATTAAAATGAAAGTTTAGAATTTACAAGAGCAGAGCCTATATATGTGATACCTTGGAAAAAATAAAATAAAAAACAAGGTAGCAAAAGAGATGAGCTGAATTCTAGCTTCTGAGGCATTTCATTGAAGTCACAGTTGCATTAGGTTGTGACAATGATTCTTGTGTCTCCTCAAAGAGATTATGTTGCGGATCTCTCTGTCTAAGTTCTTGAAGATAGACAAAGTTGGAATGGAAATGTGATTATGCAGGACGTTGTTGCGCTGCTTCCACAAGTGGTATATAGTAGTCTGAGCCACTAGCTTCCTAAGGATTGCCGGAGCATGAGAAGAGCTATCTTCGGACCAGTCCATCAAATCATTCCAGTTATGAAACAAGGTGGTTGATGAAGATAGCCGTGTCAATACCTAACCCCAAATCTGAGAGCTAAAATTGCAAGTTAACAGCAAGTGGTCTCTAGTTTCCTCTAGTTGAGAACATAAGCAGCATGATGTTTGGATCGGTAATCCTCATGATGCAAGTCTCGTTCTAGTAGGCAATCTATCCATGTTTGCAATCCACATGGTAAAGACATGTTTAGGCACAACCTGCTTGAACCAAATTGCAGAAGCCCATGGCTACTCTGGAGCGTTAGGCCTTAGGGCGTTCCAAGTCCTTTTAGCCGAGAAGCCATTACATTTAAACTCATCTACAACCCAAGCAAAGTGGTCAGCAGAGTTTGACTTAGTTGGAAGATTGATGGTTGTCAGATGCATATGGAGAATTAAAACCACTTCAGACCGAGGAGGAGGCAGGATCCAACCCTCATCATTGCATGCTGCAGCAACTGGCGCATTCAGAGGCAGTGTAAAACTTCTTGGGCCTGTTCGACCCACAACAACCAATCATCATTGAAATAATACGGAGTGGGCCAAAGAAATTTCAAAGAGAGGTCTCAGATTTTAGTGAAAGGAAATACAATTTAATGTTATAATTTTCAAAATGGCTTGATGCTTGATCATATTCTAATAGCAAAGGTTTAGCTGATGTGGCAGCATGAGAAAAAATTTCGCTCTTTCAAAAATTCTATAAAACGATGCGTTTCAGTGTTATTGAGAGGCGTGAAGTTATTTTATTATATAAACAGAAGTTTTACAGTTAAGTTTGAGTTTGAGAAGAAGATCGGAAGAAACATATTCTTGCGATGGATCATAATAACTTGCCGGAGATGGAGAAATTGATCAGCTCCTTCACTGATATCACATCTTCATCTATAAAAGTAGCTATATATTTTCTTGGAACTAATCAATGGAATCTCAATGCTGCTGTCTCGAACTTCTTTGAGGCAAATGACACAAACCCTAGCGAAAATGAGCTCCTCCGGCGTGATCGAATCGAAATCCCTGATTCATCTTCTTCATCGTCTGATGACTCTCTCACTCCGTTGCTGTTTGTAAGATCACGGTCTCCATCGGATCCTTCTCGTTTTCATTACTGTCTCAGGCCAAAGCTTCCAGGCGAAGATCCGTATGGATGCCGGACGATTAAACGCTGTCGATACCGTCGTAAGGTCCGTACGTTAGATTATCTCTCCGACGATACCAATACGGATTCCGATGAAGCCAAGGAGTCCAACGACGAAGGAGACAAAAGGTATCTTTCAACAACTCTGTTTTTGCATTACATTAGTATTTGAGGAAATTAGGGCAAAATTGGAATCTGACGGAAACTGAATCGTGCTACTCACGAATCAATGATACTGCTAGGGATCTTGTGTATAGTATAAAGATTATGATGGTTTTTGACAAGTACTTAAGGCCTTAATCTTGCTTATTAGTCTTGTGAAATGTTTCTGCTTGCTTTAGTGAGATGCTTGAACAAGATCCAGGGAAAGCTAAAGATGTTGATGCAGTTTTGGTAAAAGCTAACGAGTCAGCTATGGAAAGACCTATAGAATCATCAAGATCAATGTCTGGTGAAACTGTTTCAGCTGAGCTTCAAGAAGAGAAGCTACAAGACCAGTCTCATGATGTGGTCACGTCTACTGTAACTATATGGAAGAACGGTTTCACTATCGATGATAGTCAGTTAAAGAGTTTGGATGATCCGGAAAATGTAGCCTATCTTGAGGTTTACTATTTCAATCTCTTCTTCTTGCCATTTCTAGTTGTGTTATTAGTTATTACATAGTTAAGGTATAATGTTCCATGTTGATGGCAGAGCATAACAAGTTTGGAGTCTCCACGAGTGCTCAGTCCAGTTCGTGTTCCTCCTAAACTACTATCTGACTTAGACCAGACCATCGAGAAGGCTTGCATCGCCAACTCTGTCCTCATCCAGAAATATTAGTTACAACATGTGTGGCAAATATCATTAGAAACTTTGTTTGACTTTCTTTTTTCTCCCTTTCGTATTTTTGACTTTGACCTTTATCTTTGACTCAGTAATTGGTCAACTGTATGTATTCGTCTTTGATCACTAGAAAAGTATAATTTACTGACTACTGTATAATACTACATGCTGAGTGTTATATAAATTTCAAATCGTCAATTATAGAATTTTAATTCTCTAATTGGTTCCTTGATTTATTTGGTGGGACTGATGACATCATAACGAATTGACCAATTACTATTTTGACGACCATGTAACGTTTACTTTCGGACATGCAATTCTGTCAAACCGTGCGTGTCTATGTTATTGATTTTTCTCTTTGTTCTATTTTTTTTTTAATTGTGGTATTAATTAAAAAAACAAATAAATAATGAAAATATCTGGATCTTCTTCAGGTTGTTTATTCGATCAGAACTCAGAAGAGAAGATAACTTAAATAGATTTACTGTAAAAATCCTTGGAGAGGGATAAGGAGAAACAATTAGTTTTATTTTTTTCTTCTTCTATTTTTGTTCATTACAACCTTAAAATCTCTCTTTATTTTCTTCTCTTTTTCTTACAGATTTTTTTTTTGTTCTGTCTGGATTTCGTTTCCATTTTTTTCCCCTTTCCTCTCTCGCTCGATTCAATTTGGGTGAGAAAGGAGCAATCTTTTCTTCAGGGTTTATCACACCATAGAACTCTCTTGCTCAAGCTTATTTAGGGTTTCTCTGATTGCATAGATCTCTCACTCGTCTGCGAAAATGTAAGCTCTTCTCCTCTTAATTCCTCTGTTATGTTATCTCTCCAAATTCATTTCGTTACTTGATCTGATTCCGATATGTTTATTTCGTTGTATTTCGCGTGTGATTTTGGATTCAGGGTTCAAGCTCGTTCGATGTACTGAAATTAGGGTTTTTTAAAATTCAGAAGCGAATCTGATTATGCTTAGACAATAAAGTGCGAAACTTTTTTTGATCTACTCAGAGCTTAGTGAAGAGTTTAGATAATGATCAAACAGATATTTGGGAAATTGCCTAGAAAGCCTTCGAAATCACTGCAAAATGATTCGAATGGTGAAGGAAACTCTTATTACAATCCAAACTCGAGCAGTAGTGGTAGTATCTCGAAACCTTCGTCAACATCTTCGAAATCATCAGCTTCAGGTTCACGTGTAGTAGCAAATGGTACTCTTGCTCCTACCTCATTGAGCAACAAACAAGGGAAGAAACCATTGGGAGAAGCTGTAATGGTTCCGCCTTCTGGTGTATATGAGGCTTTGCCAAGCTTTAGAGATGTTTCTATCTCGGAGAAACCGAATCTCTTTATTGGAAAGTTGAGTATGTTGTGCTGTGTTGTTTTTGATTTTACTGACCCGTCTAAGAATCTTAAAGAGAAAGAGATTAAGCGGCAGACATTGCTCGAGCTTGTTGATTATGTTGCTTCAGTTGGTGTGAAGTTTAATGATGTTGCGATGCAAGAGCTCATGAAGATGGTATCGATAAATCTGTTTAGAACATTTCCTTCTGCGAATCACGAGACTAAAATTCTTCAAATGCATGATATGGATGAAGAGGAGCCTTCTCTGGAGCCAGCTTGGCCTCATATTCAAGTTGTGTATGAGATTCTGCTTAGATTCGTGGCTTCTCCTATGACTGATGCAAAGCTTGCAAAGAGATATATTGACCATTCTTTTGTCTTGAAGCTGTTAGATTTGTTTGATTCTGAAGATCAAAGAGAGAGGGAATATTTAAGGACTATTCTGCATCGGGTGTATGGGAAGTTCATGGTGCATCGACCTTATATCAGAAAGGCGATAAACAATATCTTCTACAGATTCATTTCGGAGACTGAAAAGCATAATGGCATTGCAGAGTTGTTAGAGATTCTTGGAAGTATAATTAATGGTTTTGCTTTACCTTTAAAAGAAGAGCACAAGCTCTTCCTTGTGCGAGCCTTGATTCCTCTACATAAGCCTAAATGTGCATCGGTCTATCACCAACAGCTTTCTTATTGCATAGTTCAGTTTGTAGAGAAAGACTTCAAGCTCGCTGATACCGTTATTAGAGGCCTTCTAAAGTATTGGCCTGTGACTAACAGCTCTAAGGAAGTATTGTTTCTTGGAGAGTTAGAAGAAGTTTTGGAAGCAACTCAAGCTGCTGAGTTTCAGCGCTGTATGGTTCCTTTATTCCGACAAATTTCTCGATGCCTCAACAGTTCGCATTTCCAGGTTTGAGTCTTCGTTATCACAATAAACTTCATATTTGCTCTCTTGAAAAAGTTCTTGTTACCTAAATGAAGTTTATACCTTTGTTTTTCAGGTTGCTGAAAGAGCATTGTTTCTATGGAACAACGATCACATAAGAAACCTAATCACCCAAAACCATAAAGTGATAATGCCAATAGTCTTCCCAGCTCTTGAGAGAAACACGCGTGGACATTGGAACCAAGCAGTTCAGAGTCTGACTCTAAACGTGAGGAAAGTATTCAGCGACATTAACCAAGTTCTATTCGACGAGTGTTTAGCCAAATTCCAAGTGGAAGAAGAGAACAAAACAGAAGTTAAAGTGAAACGGGAAAGAACATGGAAACGTTTGGAAGATTTGGCGACTTCAAATACTGTTGCAGCAAACGAGGCAGGGCTGGTCCCAAGATTTGTATCCTCAGTCAATCTTGCAAACAGCTCTGAGTCCACAGCCACAGGGTAGGCTCTAGCCTCTAGTAGGTAAAAAAATGGCTGCGGTTTCCGATCTTTTGTATCAAAGCTTATACGACAAATGATAACGATACAACAGATTGGTGTTTGAGTTGTTGGAGCAATCTGAAATCTGTTTTCTTGAGGGAGCTCAGAATAAAGTGATCAAAGAGAGGAGTGTGAACAATGAAGTGATCTCATTCTCATTAGTGAATACTTGTTTTAACATATTTTTTTTGTTTTTGGGTTTCTGGGTTTTACTTGTTAGTTGCATTGATCTTCTTTTTGTATCAGCTGTTAAAGAGGAATTTGGCAACATATCTACTGTAAAATGTTATGGTCTATAGACTATAGGATGGTTCTTGAAAGACGAGTGTATAATTATTTTTTTAATTAAAATCTTTGGGAATCAAAATGAGAATATTTTGAGCTCTATTTTTCTCTGTCTACGGTTTGCGGAATATTTCAGAAAAGGAAAAAGTCAAAACCAAAACAAAAATTATTTATTCAAACTTTTTTTTTTTTGGTCAAAAAATTAAATTCAAACTCTTATAATTCGATTTCAATTTAATTATACTTTCTAAACAGAAAATACTAAACCATGGCAAGAAAAAATGGGCCCTTTGACCAAAGACTTCCAATAATTAACAAGCTAGTTGCATTAATTGATTTAAGAAATCTCTCAATAATTAACAACCGCTAATTAAATTTAAATTACTAATCATCATTCTCTCTGAGTTGAAAAATAGTCAACGTCGATTAGTCAACCTTTTCTTCTTTGAATCCTCTCTTCGTCTGCACAGAGCACAAGAAAACAAACACAGAGATCTTCCACGAATCTAAAGAGCTTTCAAATTTTTCGCTCGTCTTTCTCCGGCGATGAAGCTACGGATTCAAATCGCTACTCTTCTTCTTCTTCTTCTGTTCTCTTCGTCGTTTCTATTCTTCACCGTCGAATCTAAATGCACAGAGAGCTGCGGTTTAGCTCTAGCTTCTTACTACGTCTGGAACGGATCAAATCTCTCAATCATCAACCAATACCTAAATTCTCCAATCGCTCCTTACGATCAAGTCAATTTCGACCCAATCCTCAGGTACAACAGTAACATAAGGAGCAAAGATTTGATTCAGATTGGTTCTAGGGTTCTTGTGCCTTTCCCTTGCGAATGTCAACCTGGAGATTTCCTAGGGCATAAATTCATATACCCTATACAAGGAGGAGATGTTTATGACACTGTGGCGACTCGGAACTACGCGAATCTCACGACGGTAGATTACTTGCAGAGTACGAACCGGTTTCCGGCGAATAACATCCCGCCTAATGCGGTGCTTGATGTGTTTGTGAATTGCTCTTGCGGAAACGAGAGGGTTTCCAAGGCTTATGGATTGTTTGTTACTTATCCGCTTCGTCCTGAAGATAGTCTCAATTCGATTGCGAGCTCTTCCAATGTATCGGCGGAGATTCTTCAGAGATATAATCCCGGCGTTGATTTCAGCTCAGGGAATGGAATCGTCTTTGTACCAGGGAAAGGTATGATATTTAGAATCAATGAAGAAATTGAACAAATTTCTGCAGTTAAGAGTTTGTAGATTGAAGGTGAATTGAACAATCTCTGTAATTAGGGTTATAGATTGATTTTGGATGATAGTAATCACAAATTCATAGATTCGTAATGATTGTTAAAGTTTTGTTTGTGTTTCTGCAGATCCAAGTGGTGCATTTCCAACTTTCAAATCAAGGTTTTTTTCGTTTTTTTTTGGATTAGATCTTGTTCCTTTGATTTCTGTTTGACTGATGTGTTTTATCTTCCTCTTCATGTTTTTGTAGTAAACAAGGTTGGTTCTTTTCTCCATTTCCGAGCTTTTCGATGATTCTATACGACCATGTGGTTAAGAAAGAGGAAACTTGGGAGAGATCGAGAATGTGTGTTTGATAATTTTTGTATAAGCAGGTGGTATTGGTGCTGGAGTTATTGCTGGTATAATTGTAGGAGTGATTGTGGCTCTGTTGTTAATCTCGTTTCTCATATATTATGCTTACCGGAAAAGCAAGTCGAAGGATGATTCGCTTTTATCTTCTATTGCGTTGTCTACTAATCATGGTAAGTTTTGTGATGATCATATATAAACAGTTTTACCTCTACGTTAATGTTCCCTTTTTTAGCTGGAATTTATTTTCTTACCATATTTATCAATCTGTTTTTAGCTTCTGTGACTAGTCTCCAAAGTAGAGACTTGGCTGGTGCAGGAGTGTCTCCTCGCATTGCTGGCATAAGTGTGGACAAGTCTGTTGAGTTTTCGTTGGAGGAGCTTGCAAAGGCTACTGATAACTTCAATTTGTCTTTTAAGATTGGGCAAGGTGGTTTTGGGGCTGTTTATTATGCAGAGCTGAGAGGAGAAGTAAGCAGAGACCTTTGTTGTTTTTTTTTCTTTGTTAGTGTAGATTTTTTTCTTTGAAGCTATGCATGGAACACTGAAATGATTTGCTGTGTATCGCTTCACTTTTAGAAAGCTGCGATCAAGAAGATGGACATGGAGGCATCAAAGCAGTTCTTAGCGGAACTAAAAGTTTTAACTCGTGTACATCATGTCAACCTGGTAAGTCCCTTTTGTGTTCTTTCAAGATAATATCTGAGATCAGAGTCATCAGACAAAGATTGATTCTTGATCGAACTTTTTCAGATAATGAACTTGTTATTTCTTGTAGGTTCGCCTGATTGGATATTGTGTTGAGGGGTCTCTTTTCTTAGTGTATGAATATGTTGAGAATGGCAACCTTGGACAACATTTACATGGGTCAGGTACACAAAATCGCTTTCGCAGTACTAATAAGTTGAAAGTTACGATTTGTAAGAAAAACTAAGGAGTTTATATGTAACTAGGACGAGAACCGCTACCATGGACTAAGAGAGTACAGATTGCACTAGACTCAGCTAGAGGTTTAGAATATATCCACGAGCACACGGTTCCAGTCTATGTTCACAGGGACATTAAAACTGCCAATATATTGATAGACCAGAACTTCCGAGCAAAGGTCCATTCTCAATCTCTCATTGTCAATCATAGGTGTAACTACTGTAAAAACAACAAAGATGTTTTTTGCTATGTCATGGCGCTGATTCATTTTCGTGTTACAGGTAGCTGATTTCGGGTTAACAAAACTGACAGAAGTTGGAGGCTCAGCGACTCGTGGTGCAATGGGTACATTTGGTTACATGGCACCTGAGTAAAGAACCTGATCTCATTTCTCTCTGCATTCATTAACTTCTTTACAGACTGCGTTGTAGTGATGGTATATATTTATTATATGCAGGATTGTTTATGGAGAAGTGTCTGCAAAAGTTGATGTATATGCATTTGGAGTTGTTCTTTACGAATTGATTTCTGCCAAAGGTGCAGTTGTCAAAATGACCGAAAATACTGGTGAATTTAGAGGCCTTGTTGGTGTGGTTAGTAAATTATTATTTCTTCAACATTTCATCTTTCTGATTCAATACATGTAGGTTTGGTCACTTAACATATATTTTCTTCGTTTCTATGTTATACAGTTTGAAGAAGTATTCAAGGAGACCGACAAAGAAGAAGCACTACGCAAGATTATAGACCCGAGGCTCGGGGATAACTACCCGTTTGATTCTGTATTCAAGGTAATCTTTCTTCAGATTCTCAAATCCTTTTCATCATTCTAACAAGCCATGTCCATTTCGGTTTTCGGTTAAAACCAAAAAATTCTAACCGAAAACCGAGTTGGATAGAGTAAATGCAAATATCTGAGGATGATTTTATGTTTTGTGGTTTAGATGGCGGAATTAGGGAAAGCTTGTACGCAAGAGAATGCGCAGCTGAGGCCGAGTATGAGATACATAGTGGTTGCTTTATCAACTCTGTTTTCGTCTACGGGCAATTGGGATGTCGCAAACTTCCAAAACGAAGATCTTGTCAGTCTTATGTCCGGCCGGTAGAGTTGGAGTTCTGAATTCTGATGCTGTTTATAGAAATGAATTGGTTTGGTTTACTAAAAGATTTGATGAAATCAGTATATCTGTGTATACGAACTTGCACGTCACACGTTGACTTTTATATATTTTTCAATAACTATATGTCAACTTTAGCATCTCCAATCTCAGCATCTTACGTCAATGATAGTAATGATTAATTCCATTATTCAAGAAAAATAATTGATCAAATTTTAAAATTGTCATGGATTGTATACTATACTTACAACAATTCTTCCATAAACACACCTACGAAATTGGATTTTTTATTTATAACAAGAGAAGCTTAGATTTTTAGTTTATAATCGTTTTAGGTATGACTGAAACCTGTCTTTGATTCTTTGGTGCTTGCTAGTCTGCTAGATGTAAAGATATAAAAAAAATTATTTTTTTCAGCAACATATTCTAACTTAAAATGCAAAATTTAGCCTCTATTATATTTTTCTTAAATCTTCTCAGTTCTCACAGCAAGATTTTCTTTATTCCCCAACATTTTTCATAATAAAAAAAAGATTTCCCTAAACTTTTTTGACATTTAAGTTCTCTAAATCGGAAAAATAAATGCATTGAAAAACGTTAAACAAAAACCGACGTCAGAAAAAGGGAAAATATAAAAATATATAGCCGTTATGAAGATGGTAACGCGTCCAGCCAGACCTAAAAGGCTATAACCCATTAAAGAAACTGAAAATGAAATAGTAACGTACAATGCTTATTTAACTAGAAAACATTTTTGATTAATTATTTTCTTAATTAGCAGTATAATTTTCTTTTAAAATGTTCACTTTTACCACGTGTACGTCAGGGTTAAATGCTCAGTAAAGTAAAGAATAAAATTAAATTAATTAATTATTAATTTATGGACTTTGAAAAAAACACCCAAAACGTATGAATCAGCAGAAATCTCACTTCAGTTGAATCTTGGATCGATTTCCAAAAAAACAAATCAAAGAGAATCTGATATTTTCTATTAATGATATTTCCTTCTGATCTCTCACCCTTCATTCTTCAGCTTCTACATCTGCAATTTTCTGTCTTCTCCATTTCTATTCAGTGCTCAACTTTGTTTGACTTCACCAATAGAAACAACAGGACGAGTTTTATCGCTAAGCTCTTGAGCAGGTAAAAATTAAACTTAATCTTAATCTCTTACGAAGATATATATATTTTTTTAATTTCATTATAATTTGTTTAATCAGTATTTATTGGAATTGACGGAATTTGAAAAGACAATGACTGGGACCCGATAATTCCGAATTCTGGGTAAAACGAGAATATAGAGAAAATTTCCTTTGAAGGATCTTTAGATTCAACCTAGTTATAAATCTGATTCATAAGTTGATTTCAATTTTACTTCGATATATATTCTCCATAGTCCTTGGATTGCAAGAAACACTAATCTAAGCTTTTTAACCTATTTTTTTGTTCTCAGTCAATGGCTACACTAAACGATATCGGAGTAGCAGCAGCGATAAATATTCTAACAGCATTTGCTTTCTTCATAGCATTTGCGATTCTTAGACTTCAACCAGTTAACGATAGAGTCTATTTCCCTAAATGGTATCTCAAAGGTTTAAGGAGTTGCCCTATTAAAACAGGTGGCTTTGCTAGCAAGTTTGTCAATTTGGATTTTCGATCTTACATCAGATTCTTGAATTGGATGCCTCAAGCTTTGAGAATGCCTGAGCCTGAGCTTATTGATCATGCTGGTTTGGATTCTGTTGTTTATCTTAGGATTTACTTACTCGGGTATGTTTATTGTTTTTTTTTGTTCTTGAAATGTTTCAAGAAGTATGTGATCTTTGATCATTTGGTTTTAAATTTTTTTAGGTTGAAGATTTTTTTTCCAATAGCATGTATTGCTTTCACTGTAATGGTACCGGTTAATTGGACTAACTCGACGTTGGATCAGTTAAAGAATCTAACTTTTAGTGATATTGATAAGCTTTCTATATCAAATATACCAAATGGATCATCCAGGTGAAGCATCTAACTGTTTTTTTTAATCTTGTGGCTTTGGTTGTAAAATGTGAAAAGTATTGATTCTATTGGGGAATGTTTCTGTGTTTATGTATAGGTTTTGGGTGCATATTTGTATGGCTTATGTTATAACCTTCTGGACTTGCTTTGTTTTGAAACGAGAGTACAAGATTATTGGTTCCATGAGGCTTCAGTTTCTTGCATCTGATCAAAGGAGGCCTGACCAGTTTACAGTTAACAGAATCTCTCTTAGTTTTAGTTTTTTAGGTTCTTGAATCATATGTAAATTTTTTGTTTGGATGAATTTAGGTTCTTGTGAGAAACATTCCTCCAGATCCTGATGAATCAGTGAGTGAGCTTGTTGAGCATTTCTTTAAGGTCAACCATCCAGACTATTACCTCACTTACCAGGTAACAACAACTTTGGTTGGTCTAACTTATGATGATCCATTTGGGAGATTTTGGTTTATGGTTTTGATTCATCTTCTGTGTTTAGGCTGTCTACAATGCAAACAAATTGTCTGAATTGGTTCAGAAGAGGAAAAAATTCCAGAATTGGCTTGATTACTATCAAAACAAACACTCTAGGAATCCATCTAAAAGACCTATGATAAAGGTAAAAAACAATATATGCAAATCACATTGCTTTTCTTCTCTTTAGTTGAATCTTGATCATCTTTTACTTACTTGAGCAGATGGGTTTTCTTGGCTGTTGTGGTGAAGAAGTTGATGCAATCGATCACTACATTGAAAAAATCGAGGGTCTAACAAGAAAAGTAAATTTGTTTATGATCTTCTGTTACTAAATTTGTTTGATTACCTTGTTGTGTGCCTCTTAACCAAACTTTACTTTGATGGTTTCAGATAAGTGTAGAGAAAGAGACAGTAATGAGCAGCACGAAATCGCTCGTGCCAGCAGCTTTTGTATCGTTCAAAAGGCGTTGGGGTGCAGTTGTTTGCTCTCAAACTCAACAGTCAAGAAACCCGACAGAGTGGTTAACCGAGTGGGCACCAGAGCCACGAGACATCTACTGGGACAATCTAGCATTACCATATGTTCAGCTCACTATCCGAAGACTAGTCATAGCCGTAGCTTTCTTCTTCCTCACTTTCTTCTTCATGATCCCTATAGCTTTTGTCCAGACACTCGCCAACATCGAAGGCATCGAAAAGGCTGTTCCATTCTTGAAACCTCTTATCGAAGTGTATAAGCAATCTCAACCTTAACTCTCTCTTTCTTTGTTCTTGATGATGTTTTTCTTGAAATCTTTGTGTTTGTCGACAGGAAAACAATAAAGTCATTCATACAAGGCTTCCTTCCCGGTATCGCATTGAAGATATTTCTCATTGTCCTCCCAAGTATACTAATGTTAATGTCGAAATTCGAAGGTTTCATAAGTAAATCTTCATTAGAAAGAAGATGTGCAAGCAGATACTACATGTTCCAGTTCATCAACGTTTTCCTCTGCAGCATAATCGCTGGCACTGCGCTTCAACAGCTGAACAGCTTCTTAAACCAATCTGCAACCGAGATACCAAAGACGATCGGCGTGTCGATACCGATGAAAGCTACTTTCTTTATAACTTACATAATGGTCGACGGTTGGGCTGGTGTTGCAGGAGAGATACTAAGGTTAAAGCCATTGGTAATCTATCATCTCAAGAACTTCTTCCTTGTGAAAACAGAGAAAGATAGAGAAGAAGCAATGGATCCAGGAACTATAGGATTCAATACTGGTGAACCACAGATACAACTCTACTTCATTCTTGGTTTAGTTTATGCAGCTGTTAGTCCTATTCTACTTCCTTTTATCCTCGTCTTCTTCGGCTTAGCTTACGTGGTTTACCGTCATCAGGTTTCCAAAAAATCTCTGCTTTCTTGAAATTTTATCACAAGTTAAAGAAACCAAGAACTAACACCATTAGCTTTTTGGTTGCAGATTATAAATGTGTATAACCAAGAGTATGAAAGTGCTGGCTCTTTCTGGCCTGATGTTCATAGACGTGTAGTGATTGCATTGATCGTATCTCAGCTTCTTTTAATGGGATTGCTTAGCACGAAACGAGCTTCTCGTTCGACTCCATTGCTGTTTATACTTCCTGTGTTAACCATTGGATTCCACAAATTCTGCAATGGACGTTACCAACCTGTCTTTGTTAGATACCCTTTACAGGTTTAGTAATCACAGAAATGAGTCTTCTTTGTGTTTTTGTTTATTGGTTTCTTAGTTTTTGTTTTGTTTTTTGTCAGGATGCAATGGTTAAAGATACGTTGGAACGTACAAGAGAACCAAATTTAAATTTGAAAACGTTTCTTCAAAACGCTTATGCACATCCGGTGTTTAAGGCGGCGGATACTCTTGGGAATGAGATGGTTGTGGAGGAGCCGGAGCCTAATCGGACGCCGGATTTAGTGGCGACTAAACGAGGCTCAAGGAGGTCACTTAGTGGTTCTGTTGAAAACTTAACTTAGTTATTATAATAGTAGTGAGTCTAGTGTGACAAGTGTTGATGAGATTCTTATGTTTTTTCATGAATGATTTTTTTTTTTGTTCTCCTAGGTTATATATGAAGAAGTTTTCCAAATTTTGTATCATATCATATGATATCAATGAAAAATGGCAAAAAAAAAAAGTCAGGAGAATTTTGTATAGATGAAGAATTGATATTTAGCTCAAAGGGCATTTTCAAAATTTAATAATAAAAATTACTCTAAAATAAATGAAATAAGTTATTTATCAAAATTAGTCTAAAAATGGAAATAAACACTACTTTCAAGTTTCAAGTTTCAAGTTTCAAGTTTCAAACACGGAAACTTTACAATAAGAGTAATGAATTTGATGAATTAAGAATGGATTTATATTTATGTTCTAATTATTTTCCTTAGACGAAACTGATTTCCTCAAAATTTCAATATAGAAAAAATTAAAAAAAATTAAAAGAATTAAAAAGGTAAATTAATTTGGTTTGACGATAAACACAAAGGCTTAAAAGCTTAATCAAAATTTCAATACTCTTCTCTTTACCTTTTTCGTTGACATTTGATTTTAAGTATCTGATTGATCGGAGGAGGGGATCAGAATTTTTTGCAACACTCGCCGAAATGGACGAGGTGATGACAGCGGCGGACGCAGGTGGCGGAAATAGGTCGTTATACGGATCTCCTCCGTCGCAAAATCTGTTTCATCACAATCTCCCAATCTTCTCCGCTTTTCTTGCATTCGCTCTTGCTCAGTTCCTCAAAGTTTTCACTAATTGGTCCGTTCTAATCCTTTTCTCAGATTGCTCCGATCTGCTAAGATCAGAGCTCATTGGAATTTTGTTTTGTTTTGCTCCAATTCAACGAATTTCTTACTTTTAGGTTTTCGCATTCGATGAATTGTTTGGAATTTGAAATCTTTTCGTTACCCTCTTTGTGCTTTCTTCTTAGCTCGTGATTTTGCATTCAGAACTTGAGAATATTGGCATTTGTTAAGATACTTAAGATCTTTATAGAGCTAGAATGAATCTTGTTGATTGGAAATATGTAATTTCAGAGAGTGAAAATTCTCAGCTGTGGTTTGATAATGTAATGTTAGATGTTCTTCAGGTATAAAGAAAAGAGATGGGATTCTAAAAAGATGATTAGTTCTGGTGGAATGCCTTCTTCTCATTCTGCTACTGTCACTGCTTTAGCTGTTGCTATTGGCCTTGAAGAAGGAGCTGGATCTCCCGCTTTTGCTATTGCAGTTGTCTTAGCTTGCGTTGTGAGTTTTCTTCTCAATCTTGTTTCCACTTCAAAATGTCTTCTTACATTACCTCCTTGTGTTATTTCTTTTTGAACCTCTTACCGTGCTTAAGTTTACATGTACTGAAGAAATCATACAAAGTTACAGCCTTTGTTTTGTTTAGTGTAGAAAACCTTTTCAACTAGCAATTCAGTTTTTTCCTCAAATTTTTCTTTGTGAAGAGCCTCTTTGATTCCATATTAAAACCAAACCATCTTACCTCTGTCTTTGCTATGTTTGTAAATTGGGTTGCAGGTAATGTATGATGCCTCTGGAGTCAGGCTTCATGCTGGTCGTCAAGCCGAGGTAAAACCATATAATACTTTTATTAATCTCTGTAGCAGGATTGTTGTTTCCTACTTTTCATAACCACAAGCGCTTTTTCGAATGTGAAAATTCGCAGCTGCTGAATCAAATTATTTGTGAGTTTTCTCCGGAGCATCCGTTATCCACAGTTAGACCCTTGCGTGAACTGCTCGGCCACACTCCTATCCAGGTTTGCTCAATTTAGCTGTGCCTTTTTTTCTTATACGTTCAATCATTAAACAGTTCAAGTCCATGTCTATCAAAAGTTCTGGTATTGATAGAAAAGGTCAAGCTTTTGATCATAGTGAAACGTTTGGAGTCAGCCTTACTGACTTGTGTCATAGCAATGTTAGAATCAGTTTTTGGATTTCATAAAGCTAGAACATTACAACTTAAGTCCCCATATACAGTCACAATGTATCAACCCGAATTCTGTTGTCGATTCTATTGCTAAGTTATGAGGTTGAAATACAGGTTGCAGCAGGTGGAATTTTAGGATGCGTGGTAGCATATTTGATGAGGAGCACAAGCTGAGGGTAGATTCTTTTGAAATTCTTTTGAAATCATAGACCCTTTCGAGACACTAAATAGATTCAGTGATGAAGCTGAGGGTTAGATTATTGGAGTAAATGGGAATTGTTAAATTGGTGTAATATATAGATCATAGTTAGATATGTCTTTTAAGTGAGCTGACTTGTCATTGTTTAAGCTATTATTCTTCCTCAACATTCTGTCTCTATATATAATCTCTTTTTCCTATTCGTAATTATGAATTTATGATCACCATCATCCAAAACCATACATTATTGCCACTAGACCATAACAAGTTTTGAATTGTTTCCCCCAATATTCGAAAATCTGTGTTGGGTATTCTTTTTTAATGACTATGGCATGGCAATGTAGAATCAGATTCCATGTCCTACTTTTGCCTTTAGTGTCTATTGATTTAAACTCTCTTTTAGACTGTCCAATAAATGTAACTCGATATGGTATCTTAGGTTGTTAAATTTTTTACATGATGTCACATTTGGATTCACCTACTAGAACAGAGTTGTTTAATTTAGTAGAGTCGGCTTCTATCTTAGGACCACTTATGCTTGAGGTTCACACTAGTCATTGTCTTGTTTTGAAAGCTATAACCTTAGAAAATGAAATCCCCATGTGTTCATACGTCACATGTATGATGATAGATCCAAGTTGTTTCACAGAACAACGAATCCAAATTCTTTTCAAGATCAGGACATAAGTTATAAGCTTTAGTATCGCCTCAGAATTCAGAAATACTACATAAGCAGGAACTTGCATAAGAATACACGTGTATGTATATCTGTGTATACGTGTTCACAGATGTGTACGTGTAGATGTGTGTACCGTTGTAAAGTATTGTTCCCATTGCCACCGAAAGTGAAGAAAAATGTAGAAGCAAGAATTTATTCACTCGAAATAAGATATGAAATAAAGTTGAAAAAAATATTCCAACAAAAGATTTGTTTTTTTTATTAATCTCATCCTCTGTTTCAAGATTACAAAACCCTCTTAAGAGAGCATCACTTTCAAACAAAACAGACAAGAAAATGGGATGTTTCGGACCATCAAAGACTTCAAGAACAAGAAAACATGAACAAGACACGACGACCCGACAAAACTCATTTCCTCCTCAACCTCAAACTCTAAGAACCGAAGAAGTTCTGTTACAGATTCCAAGATGTAGAGTCCATCTCATCGACGAATCTGAAGCTGTGGAGCTTGCCTCCGGTGATTTCAAGCTCGTTAAGGTCTCAGACAACGGTGTGACTCTTGCTATGGTTGTTAGAATCGGACATGACCTTCAGTGGCCAGTGATTAGAGACGAGCCGGTGGTGAAACTCGACGCACGTGATTACCTCTTCACGCTTCCGGTTAAAGACGGTGATCCACTTAGCTACGGTGTCACTTTCTCCGGTGATGACAGGGACGTAGCTCTCGTGAATAGTCTGAAGTTGCTTGACCAGTTCTTGACTGAGAATTCTTGTTTCTCGTGTACGCCTTCGAGTAAAGTTAACAATGGAATCGACTGGAAAGAGTTTGCGCCGAGGATTGAAGATTACAATAACGTTGTTGCTAAGGCTATAGCTGGAGGAACAGGACATATCATTAGAGGAATCTTTAGTCTCAGTAATGCTTACACTAATCAGGTTTAAAATCACACTCTCATATATTAAAAGCTCTCTTGATATATACATGTAATATGATTAAGAATTTTATGATAGAACAGGTTCACAAGGGAGGTGAAATAATGATTACAAAGGCTGAGGAGAATCAGAGAGAAGGATATTACAACAATGGAAACTCAAGTAGTAGTGAGAAGAAAAATGGAATCAACACTAACCTTCAACGGTATTAACTCCTTAATTTTATCTCTAATATTAACCGCGACAGAAAAAAAAATTCACATTCTTGAAATATAATTTTTGTTCAATATTTTATAATAATTTTTGTTCAATCTTTTATAAAAATCACATTGAATTTTAGATTGTGGAATCATTTGGAAAAATACATTTCAAAATGTAAACGCAAACAGAGAATCGAGATGTAAATATTTGGTTCTTGATTCTTGATATTGTTGATATATATATAGAGTAAGGAAGCTGTCAAAGGCGACTGAGAAGCTGAGCAAGACGATGTTGAATGGTGCGGGAGTTGTGAGCGGCTCTGTAATGGTCCCTATGGTGAAGTCGAAACCAGGGATGGCTTTCTTCTCCATGGTTCCAGGGGAGGTTCTCTTGGCTTCACTTGATGCCCTTAGTAAGATATATAATTGAAATAAAATGTATTTTTGTCTCAAATTATGGGATGAGAAAAAAAAACTTAATGAGATGTAATGTTCGTTTTGATCCAATCCAACAGATAAAATACTAGATGCAGCTGAAGCCGCAGAGAGACAAACTCTCTCTGCGACATCCAGGGCTGCTACTAGAATGGTCAGTGAGAGGTAAATAATATAGATCACCTTATCATTCTTAAATTTTGAGATTCATTCATTCATGTTAATTGTGAACATATATATATATATACACTTTTTAAAAATGAATTTGGCAAAGCAGGTTTGGAGAGAACGCAGGAGAGGCGACGGGAGATGTTCTAGCAACAGCGGGCCATGCGGCTGGAACTGCCTGGAATGTTCTAAAGATCCGCAAGACTTTCTATCCTTCGTCTTCTCTCACGTCCGGGATTGTCAAAAATGCTCCAAGAAAGTGATTTACTATTGTGTTTATACTTTCAGTTCCTTTTATCAACTTATGATCGGTGGAAGAACCCAAACCCAAAACCAAAACTAAGTTACGTTTTATATTTGGATTCTCTACATAATTAGAGACTCAGCAGCTATTGTTTGTATTGTACTAAGAAGCAACCCAAAATGCATAAGCTTTGTGATTGTCAACAATATGCTCTTTATTGGATATAAAACTCTAGGGCCGGCCCCATCTATGCGAATCCAAACCAATGTCGAATTTAGTAGGAATTGTAGAGCTCATTAGCTAGCTCCATGAGATTGAGAATTCATCGTGGACATATAGAGCCGGTAACATCGTGGACATAAAGAGCCGGTACGGTGTACACACACACGCAATGGAATTCAATAACAACCCGTAGCTTAGTCTAAATTATGTGTGTTTATTTAAAATATCCTTACACAATTATTAACCATTCTTTAAATAGTTACGTTAATATCGTGCATGTAGTTAAAAGACTAAACATATGTTAGGTGGGCATTTCTTTTGTGTCGGCATTTAACTGCAGAGTCACTAATTAGGATTCGGGTCAGCTTATTCTTAAGAGGTCCAAGAATACCTGTGGAGTATACCGCACTCAAAATTTAGATCTATCCAATTAAAAACCACTAGTTATTTTCCTCCAATTATTGAAAAAAAAAATCTCCATATGAATCTATCAATTAGCCAAAAGATTGTGAGAGTCAATGTGGTGTTGATGCATAAGGCATTATTTTAAAACTTATTTCTCAAACAGAAGGAGATTGATCAGTATTCACTAGGATAATTCTTTAACATCAACAATTGGTGATCATATGTCATGTACTTGAGTTGCTTGTAATTGTTTCCAAGCGAGACTATGTTCATTTAGATTTCCATCGTGATGATTTTTTTTTTTGGGGTGCAACTTATAAGTTATGACACAGGAGTTAATTTCCAAAACATCCTTTCGTTTTTAGTAGATTACACTATTAAGATAAATTAAGGAAATGCGGATTAAAAAAAAAAAGAGAATTACACAATATATAAGTAAGATAATGTTGTTGTTTTTCTTAGATTTGAATTTCTTACATTTTTCTCTAAATTTTTCTTATTTTGATCACATATTGTGGAGTGATATTGGTTTGGCAAAAATAGAGATCAAGGATTTAAAAGAAAAATACGGTAACAGTTTAGCAAGGTTCAAGCATGATCTCCTGCATGTGGAGATTGGGTTTGTACTGGAGATTGGATTTGTGCCTTCGTCATTGATTGCTCTGTGGCTCCAGGTTCTAGTGGAGATCCTTTAGTCGATATGGATGGATTGGTGATTGGTCTTGTCACATCGTGTTGAGGTTCAGAGAGAGGGGTAGATATTGGGATGCCCTTGCCTATTGACTATGTCCGGAGAATCTTGAAGCTCTGAAGTGTCGATTCTCCTTATATTTGATTATTTGAATGTATTATTTTTTCAGATATTGTTTTAAATTTCAATGTTAAGGAATTAATATATATATGAACTTCAGACTGGTCAAAACAATTAATTTTTTATTTGACGCCCTCTTCCTAATTTCATATTAATCTCCTATGGTCGTTTATATATAAATAAATAGATTTGATTGCGTAGAAATAATTCTATTTGTCAACTTTATGACAAAAAAATATAAAATTCAATTTTGTGAGATATCATCACGGAAGAATAAATAAACACACTTGGGGTTACAATGAAAAAAACCACAAGACCAGTTTAATTAATTGCTCAAAAAAATCAAGGAACGGATGAAGAAGTCTTGGAATGTCCAAAAATCTAATCGTATTATGGGCTGAACCGCCTTGGTCAACGGTTCAATTAACCCACCTTAGATCGGTTAGACCCGTTCCACCTCCAGTTCTATATTTTCAAATTTACATTTTTGTGAAAACATGACACGGTCAAAAAATTTTAAATATAGTTTCGTTCAAGGAAGAAACTTTGAAATATTTTGTTTGTAAAGAAGAAATCAAATATTAACAACTTAAGATACTTTTCGTATGACTTATCTTCTATAGAAAACAACTTGCTAGTTCTAACAGGAACAAATTACTAGTTCTCCAATATCAAACTATAAGATCATATATTATAGTTTTAAGTTTATATCTTGGCTATTAATATGTTCGAATGTTAACTATTTAAGTAATTACCTACATTTTTCCAACGAACCTACCTCACTTAAAGTAGTACTACACTAAGAATAAAGACACGATGGCCTCATCAACTCAACAAAACCAATCTCCCCAAAACGTGAAAGAAGAAGTCTTGTTGCAGATTCCCGATCGCAGAGTCACTCTTGTCGATAAGTCAGAAACGTTGGAAGACGGAGAAATCGTAGAAAGCCTTGAGTTTATAGAAGATTTCAAGGGGGGAGAACAACAATGATGAAATTGATTGGAAAGAGTTTTCACCAAAGGCTGAAGAATACAAAAGCGTTGTGGCCAAGGCCATCGCCGGAGGAACAGGGCATATCATCAAGGGAATCTTCACTTGTAGCAATTCTTATTCTAAGAAGGTCTCATACATATAATTTGTTTTCATGCTATACTTAAAAAGTATTTATCAATGTGAATATTATGTTTTTAATTTTCCATGATAAAACAGGTTCACAAGGGAGGCGGTGAAACAACAATTGCTAAAGAGGCTGAGGAAAAGATTGGTGACATATCACAAATAAATGGAGGTGACAACAATGTAACTAAAAAGAAGAATAAAATCAATACAAATCTTCAAAGGTATTCACATATATTATATATCAAACAATAAAATCTCGGGTTCTTGTCTCCTTTTTAATTATAAACTAAACATGGTTCTTTATTTTTGTTGGATGTAACATAAACATAGAGTGGAGAAGCTGTGGAAGGCAAGCGAGACCATAGGAGCCACGGAGCTAGACGTTGAAGAAATGGTGAGCGGTTCGATGATAGCGCCAATGGTTAAGTCGAAGTTAGGGAAAGCGCTCTTATCAACTGCTCCAGGAGAGGTTCTCTTGGCTTCACTTGATTCTTTTAGTAAGTTACATAGATTACTTGCCACTCGTTACTCATCTTCAATAATTTAAAAAGTTTTTGGGGTCAAAATTATAAGAAATAAAGCAGGTTTCATTTCATGTTTAATGTGATTCCAATAGACAAAATACTTGGAGCTGCTGAAGCTGCAGAAACACAAACTCACGCTGCCACATACATGGCTGCTACTAAACTTGTGAGTAAGAGGTATATTTCACTTACAAGTTTTACATGATCATTGATTTGTTTTGTGGATATGTTTATTTATTTATTTGAAAGTAACATACATACATTCACCGCGCTGTAGTTTTGGAGAGAAAGCCGGGAAAACCACCGGAAAGATACTAGAAACAACAAGCAGCTTGAGCCGAACCGCTTGGAATATTCAAAAAGCTCTCGATCCATCTTTCTCCATCGCATCAGAAATTGTCAAACATGCTCCAAAACAGTAATATGTAACCAAAGTTACATTTTTTATATGTTGTAACAAAAATTATGTACATATGTTTGGTTTTGGCCTTGGTCTTGGACTGCCTATGAGCAAAAGATTTATACAAGTGTGTAAGAAAATTAAAAACGAGTCTTTTAGATCAAAATGAACCGGAATCCAAATTTGGTATTTTGACTTTTGGTATTGCAAGAACCAAAATTCAACCAGCAAATACAGTACAGTATCAACCAAGTAGAATTTCCCGCTCTAGGGCATGTCTGATTCAATCTGAAATTGAAGAAACTCATGAATCACTCACATCTTGCTACTCCAACGCTCTCCTTCACCGTAACCCTAATCCCCAAACACCCAATTTTTCCAATTACCACACGGAACTTTGCAAAACCTAGGCTTCTCTTCCCGCTCCGGCTTAATGAGACTCCGGCTTGTCTTGCCGGGAAAAGGGTTTTCCGGGTTAGAGCCAAAGTTGACGGAGACGAGAAAACCGGGAATTGGGTGAACCGGTTACCAATTCCAGGACTTGGAGCTGAAAATGTCTTCAGATTAATTTCAAGCGCGACGGGTAGTCCCATCGGACAATTCATATCGTCCCCTGTGACATTTCTTCATTCGGTGGATCCCAGGATCAAATTGGTAATTGAAATCTCGCTTCTTTCCAAATTCTTACCGAATTTTGTAAAAAAGTTCAAGTCTTTTTAGTTAGAAACCAAACGGTGCACGAATTGTTTCTTCTTAGGCCTTAGCTCGTTGGTTCAGTCAAATTTGATTAGTTTCTGATGAAGAAATGCGTTTATAAACTCTACTGGATCTTCTTGCAGTTATTGTCCATATAAAGTTAAGTTTTTGAGCATTTGTGAAGCAAGTAGCTATGGATTTGTCTGACTTGTTCAAAGTTTAGATATTTATGATTAGAGTTCTTACTTATGGGATCAGTGTTTGAGTTGAGGACTCTGTAAACCTCTTAGAAAGACAGGTTTTTGATATATATAAAGCTTGATGGTTCCTTTTTGTATTTGGATATGTGTAGGTATGGCTATTAACTCTAGTAGTTCTTCCAGCAAGAGCAAATATAGTTGTGCGTTTGGGACTTGTTGTATGTACAGCTCTTTTGTCAATCTTTGTTCTCCCAAGACAATTGTGGATGGTGAGTTCTTTTTCTCTGCCTTAACTCTGTTTCTATATGATATTGTTATAAGATTTCTTAGTCCAAGAGCAATTGAGATTTTTTCTGTTTCTCCATTTTGGTTTTGGCTTTTGATGATTGGAATGTTGCAATGAAATAGATATGGCAGATGTAACATGTGAAATGGTCATATATATGCAGTTCTTGAGTCAATAAGATCAATGCGTGTCTAACTTCTTGAAATTTCAAGTTGCTCTTCTCTCTGCTTGACTTAGCTTCTGTCTTGTAATCCATCTTCTCCTCTGAGTTTCCTTACTTTGTTATGTAAGGATCAATTGGGAAGAGTCTCACTCCTTTCTGGAATCCTATTCATAACCTTGGGGCTAGGTTCAGATGGTGCACCCCCAATGCTTCAATC
The DNA here is from genome assembly GCA_028015245.1 of Cardamine occulta. Lineage (NCBI taxonomy): Eukaryota > Viridiplantae > Streptophyta > Magnoliopsida > Brassicales > Brassicaceae > Cardamine > Cardamine occulta. The sequence goes on along the minus strand of CM051370.1, from coordinate 8,980,865 downwards.
AAGAACCCCACCATCTACAATCACAAGCTTGCCCAATCTTCCCATGTCTTTGAGCGGTTATTCGTACATGTTACTGAAGCTTGGACCTTTGCAATTCACAAGGAAAGGTTTGTCTGTTGGAAGCACAGCTGCATGCTTAACCTTTATTGTAAGTCGGTTTGCTACTTCCACGGTTTCCCCCTTTTTTTTTTCCTTTCTTAGATCACTTAACGGAACATTTGTTTTTTTTTTGTCACAGATCTTCCAAAGTGCTAGCATTTGCCTTGCAACCACAACACCAGAGCAACTTGCACTAGCTCTACGTTGGTTCTTGTTCCCGTTGACATATATTGGTGTTCCAGTCGGTGAAATTATCCTCACACTCCTACTTTCACTGAGATTCATTAATTTGGTTTTCGATGAGGTGAAGACTTCACACATTTTTTCGTTCTATTCACATCTATCTCCTGGCTTCACATAATGTTACGTTGCGCACATGTTACATTGTAGGTCCGAAGTGTTGCACTAGGAATTGTATCCCGAAGAGTAAACTGGCAGCAGCTTACTGTTATTGAGACACTTGATAGTAAGAATCTAACTTTCTTCTCTCTTTCTCTGTAATAACTGGTTCTCTCAGTCTTACCAAAACTCATCTTACAAGTGACTGCTTTTTGTAGTTTTCGCTTCATTCATACGCCGCATCTTCAAGAATATATTTCGCCATGCCGAGCAAATATCACAGGTCAAATAGATTTTTAGTTGCTGAGAGATAGCAGTAGCCACAAGATCTACTTCTTCCATTATTTGAAAATCTCATTGTATTTTCTATGTATGTGCAGGCCATGATTGTTAGAGGCTTCAAAGGAGATAGCAGTAGCCACAAGATCTACTTCTTCTCAGGCTCATCAAATAAGTTTGCAGATTTTGCATCAGTCTTGTGTTTAATCGGTGTAATCTCAACCGCGTTCTTGTCTGAGTACTTTCTTGTCTAATGATATTACTGATTGCTTCAATCTAATCTTTCTTTTACACATTAAGCAATTATAACACTTTCTTTATTTCTTGAGACAAAGAGCAACCGAAACATGCTAATTAGGTAACTGGAAACGGCAAAGAGGACATGAATTGGCTATCTTAAGCCAAGCTTGAAGACATTACGAGTTGCTTCCTCCCCAGGAAATATCTCCTCGTTACAAATCGTACACAAGCTCATCTATTGTCCAAGCACCTTCACAGTCTCAAGTTCCTCAACTCAACAAGACACGACAACCCGACAAAACTCATTTCCTCCTCAACCTCAAACTCTAAGAACCGAAGAAGTTCTTCTACAGATTCCAAGATGTAGAGTCCATCTCATCGACGGATCTGAAGCTGTGGAGCTCGCCTCCGGTGATTTCAAGCTCGTTAAGGTCTCCGACAACGGTCTGACTCTTGCTATGGCCAGTGATTAGAGACGAGCCGGTGGTGAAACTCGACTCAAAATGTAATCGCAAACGCAAACAAAGAATCGTCCATAAACTCTTCAGCTTTATACTTTCCTAAGGTCTTTTACATCCATATACTAATCCCAAGCCGTATTGAGAAATGACTCTGGAGAAATCAAAGGACATCTCTACCTTCTTTTCAAAACAAATCCAGTCTTGATTTAATTCATGTGGAGATTCCGAACCACCTTAGTTCTGAAGTGGGTACTGGCAATATTTCCCGAAAAATTATCTGGATGGTAAAATCTCTTGAATTCTTCAGCCAACATATGAGCTAAGAGTTTCGGTAGCAGGTTGATAAGTTTCAAGATACTAAACTCTGTATTTCTTCTTGAATCCTTATCCAATAACAATGGAGATTTGTTCAAGAGATCTCTCTAACAAACTCATCAAGTTTGTTAACAACTTCACAACTACAAGCATAACTTCTCCTCTAAGCTACCACTATTGTTTATAGACTTCGGCGGTTACACAATCTTCACGCGCCTCTCTCATTCATCTTGAGCTCCCCACCCTCTTATCACAGGTAAAATATACGAAAGCTTTAAATACTAGTATTTTGAACTGAAGCCGACCAGCCGTCCGTTGATGACAAGGCTTATGAAACTCACTGTTGCATCTTCATTTACCTGTTTCAAAGGAATAACATTGCAAAAGAAATGAGAAACAGAAGCTTTGCTCCTGGCCAATCTGAATTCAACAGCATGGAGCAGAGAAAATAAGACTATAAATCGAGAAAGAGATAAGTTAGGGCTGGTGATGCTGAGGATAGAATGGAAATTTTTCTTTGAAGAAGACTCATTCTATGCTATTCGATTCACAGTCATTTATTTGATCTGCAGTTTTTGACATACTTTTCACCTCTTACCGCACAGGGTAAATTATTTAATTGTTTATAGTTATACAGAGGTGAAAATACACTACAAGGTACGCCACAAAAAAAATTGTGGTTAGCTGTTATGCAGACAGGTGATACAGAAAATGTGGTCAAATTAGAGGACAGCAGCGTTTCATAAGTAATGAACATTATTATATGTTATTCAACTTTTGTCTTTCTAGTGTTCAGAAAACAGTACCACTGCAAGGGAAATAGTTGGGTGGAAAAGGAAACTGAAAGCAGAGACAAGGAGAAAGCTTTGTACATGTTATATGAATCACACTTAAGTCATTGAATTAGAGAAAAGCTTGATTTTTAAAACAACAGAACTCGACATGGTTTTATCATAAAACTTGACAAGAGAATCTGATATGATAAAACATAACTCGACATGAACATAAATTAAGAAAAACATAAAAAAAGAGATTACTACAATTAATGTCGAGCTTATTTGGTCGGTCGCTGATTTAGTCACCTCTTTTCCTTTTGCCTCCAGCTGGCGGCTTGATTTGAACCAAACTTGGAACATAATTAAGAGTAGCTGGCCAAGGTCCATCATATGCATCTATTCCAAATTTCTTCTCCTCGTCTAGAAAGAAACTTCCTTCATACGAAAGTTGAAGATCACGGCTCAAATCCAATGCTAAGAGCTTGGTCCAGGACACATCTTTGGTGGTGTCATCATCAATCTTATTTGTCACCCATATCTCTGTCTTGGATAAGGGCTCGACCTGTACTAACAAGCAAAGCTTCTCGTCTCTAACAACAGATAGACAAAGATTTGCATACCAAAGTATATTGATAGGGAAGAGGCACAGGATGAGATTTCTTTGTTGAAAAATCAAATCCGAGTAAAGTTATGCCCAGGTCAGTTTCATGACTAACAATCCAGTAAAGATTTCCCTACATTAGGAGTATGATATCCTCAACGTAACTCCACAAAACCAGTTTAATGGCTCAAGAAAAACAAGCAACCGACCGTCTTGGTCAACGGTTCAATTATCCCACCTTACATCGGTTTGACTCGGTTCCACCTCAACGGTTCTCTAGTAGAACCTCTATAAATTAATACTTGATAAATTAATAAGTATTATAAATTAATAAATTTTGCTGGTTCCAAATCAGACCAGTGTAAAAATGAACAAAATTCGATAAGATAATAAGATAATATATTTTTTTAAAATCTCTATGTAAATATATGGTACTATTAATAACATAAATTAATAATCATATATATTTATATATATATAAAGACTATAATTTTGTTTTTATGAATTTATGTTAGAACTCATAAATAACTTTTCTTATATAAGAAAATATTATGTTGTATTTTAAACTATCTTATTGTTATAATGTAAATAATTTTTCATAAAATAAAACAAACTTTTCTATAAATTTTTAAATTATAAATATGTATAATTTTTATTTCAATAGTTGTATAGACTGTTTAAATACAAAAATTAAGGTTACTAATCATAAATTTAAAATTTATGTTAATTGTTTATATAAGTAAATTCATCTATAATCTTTGTTAGTTGTTATCAAAATAATTTAATTTTCTTTGAAATTTTAAACTTTCAAGTCCAAAACTATTAAAATTTATAATATCCAATACATTAATTTTATTTAGATCAAAAAATTTTAATTTATTTATTTTTAATTTTTGACAAAAAAATCTATAAATTAATAAATATTATTTTATACTATAAATTAATATTTATTTATTTATAAATAAATTAAAATCACTATAAATTAATAAAATATCATGGTCCCAATATTATTAATTTATAGAGGTTTTACTGTATTTTCAAACTAGAAATTAGCGATAGAAATTCAACATACACAACGTGCTCAGTCTACCAAATAATAATAATATGGTTTTAATTGAGTTTCATGATAAAACAGGTTCTCAAGGGAGTAGGTGAAATAACCATTGCTAAAGAGGCTGACGAAAAGAGTGGTGACACATCACAAATAAATGAAGGTGATAACAATATAACTAAGAAGAATAAAAATCTTGAAAGGTATTTACATTTTATTGTTGTTTTTTTCATCACAAAAGACCTGCAAAACTTTATATTATATCAAACAATAAAATCTCGGGTTCTTGTCTCCTTTTTAATTATAAACTAAATCATGGTTCTTTATTTTGTTGGATGTAACATATACTGATATACATAGAGTGGACAAGCTGTGGAACGTGTGCGTGATCATAGGAGCCATTGTGCTAGATGGCGAAGAAATGGTGAACGGTTTGATAATAGCTCCAGTGGTTAAGTCGACGTTAGGAAAGGCACTATTATCCACTGCTCCAGGAGAGGTTCTCTTGGCTTCACTTGATTCGTTTAGTAAGTAACATAGGTAGAACCATTACTTGCCACTCATCTTCAATAATTTTGAAAGTTTTAGGGGGTCAAAATTATAAGAAATAACGCAGGTTTAATGTGTTTAATGTGATCTAATAGACAAAATAGTTGGAGCTGCTGAAGCTGCAGCGACACAATCTTACGTTGCCACAACCATGGTTGCTACTAAACTTGTGAGTGAAAGGTAAATTTTCACATATATATCTAGGGGATAATTATATGATAAGTTAAATAATCATCCATGTTATCTGATATATACTGATTTGTTTGGTTATTGGTGGTTGCTTTTTTTTTTCTTTTTCTTTTTTGGTGGTTACATTTTTGTGATGACCGCACTGCAGTGTTGGAGAGAACGTCAGAAAAACCACCAGACAAATATTAGAAACAACGGGAGACTTGAGCCGAATCGCCTGGAATATTTCAAAATCTCTCGAGCCAACTTTCTCCATCGCATCAGAAATTGTCAAAAATGCTCCCAAACAGTAATATGTTACTTTATTAAAAGAAAAAGAAAATAACCGTGTTACATTTTTCTTTTAATAAATCTTTGTATTTCATTTCTCGATCTTCTTCTATGATGTAAACGGTTTCAAACCAGTTCCAACGAAATAAAGTGTTTTAAAAATGGTTACATTTTATATGTTTTATCATAGATATATCTTGGTTTCGGTCTTTGGGATTGGGATATGAGAAAATTTATATATATACTACAAGTGTAAAAAAAAAAATCAAAATCGAGTCTTTAGATAAAAATGATTAGAGGTGGACATAATTCATCCCGTTCTTTCCTGTTCTATTCTCTGTTGGAAGTCCAATTTTAGAATATATTCATGTATGGTACTAGCTTATGATTCCGAGAGACGAGAACCGGAATTCCTGAAAACTCATTCGGAATAAATTATATATAACAGATAAAAATTTATATATCCCATAAACATAATAATAGAAATTATATCTATTGAATCTTAAATTCCCAAAATTTTCTAATATGTTTAGAACAAATTTTATTATTATTATATTTCAATTTATGTAAAAATTTTATTTTTTCTAATAAACTGGCATATATAAATTAAAACCTTCCATTCACCATTCTAATTTTGGTTTATTACGATTTTAGATTGTTGAAATATATTTTGGTTTATTTTGATTTTGATGATTTACGATTATAAAATTTATGTTGAGTTGTTTTTAAATTTTAAGCTTTTAATTATTAAACAACCACATTTGTGATAGATTTTTTTTTTTGAGAATTCTCGTTCCCGTCCCATCCCATTTCGATCCTGTCCCAAATTTTATATAAGATATAAATGGAATGTCTTTTACTATTTTCGAATTTCTATCCCATTTACATTCCCATCAAATTCCGTCCTGAATTTCCGTTTGCCGAACTCTAAAAATGATATGACAACAAATTTGAACGCGAACCGGAATCCAAATTTTGTATTTTGACTTTTGTTATATACGAGAACCAAAAGTCAACGTCTGAATGTGTGATAGAACAAACGAGCAAATAGTAGAGTATCCACCAAGTAGGATTTCCCGCTCTAGGGCATGTCTGATTCAATCTGAAATTGAAGAAATTCATGAATCACTCCAACGCTCTCCCTCACCGTAACCCTAATTCCCAAACACCTAATTCGTCCAATTCTCGATCGGAACTTTGCGAACCCTAGGCTCTTCTTCCCGCTCCGGCTTGTTGAGAATCCGGATAGAGCCAAAGTTGACGGAGACGAGAAAACCGGGAATTGGGTGAACCGGCTACCAATTCTAGGACTAATTGGAGCTGAAAATGTCTTCAGATTGATTTCAAGCGCAACCGGAAGTCCCATTGGAGAATTCATATAGTCCCATGTGACATTTTACAAGTTCTCTCTTTCTCTGTAACTATAACTTGTTTTCCGAGTCTTTCCAGAACTCATCTTACAAGTGATTGCTTTCTTGTATAATGTTATTAATTTAATCTTTCTTTTACACAGTAAGCAACTATAACACTTTATTTATTTCTTAAGACAAAGAGCAACAGAAACATGCTAATTAGGTAATTCGAAACGGCAAAGAGGGCATGAATTGGCTGTCTTAAGCCAAGCTTGAAGACATTCCTTGTGGAAGAAATGAGAGCAAGGCATAAGATTTGCTTCCTCCCCAGGAAATATCTCCTCGTTACAAATCGTACACGAGCACATCTCTTGTCCAACCACCTTCACAGTCTTGAGTTCCTCAACTCTTCTTGTATTCGCTGGCTTCAGACCTTTTTTCCATAAGCGTTCCATATTGATCGCTTCGTCCCTAGAATTGTTAGCTTTCCTCTCCCATTCCGACTCATCTATAGTCAGACCAAATTCTCTCAATGCCTCTTTGATGTGTTCCACCCATTGTGACACCGACTCCCGATGTACGTTTCCTTCAACCCGAGTCTTGATCAATTCAGAGATCTTAAGATCAATCTTGCCATTATACTCGTCGTCTCTGCGTTCTTTAATCATCGTCTCGCATTCCACAATCGGTATCCTGATTTGCTTCGTGACGTGAGCTCTTAAATGCACCCATCTTCTTTTACAACACGCCCACTTGTTCTTGTTCTTGTTCTTCGTCAGGTAACCAAGAAACTTCCTGATAACACTATCTTTCTCCGTGGATCTCAAACCAACCGAGGGCGTCATCTCTTCAATCTCACTCGATAAAATCTCGTAAACCATTGTTCTACTTGTTATGGTCTTCGCTATCAGAAGAGACAAAGGCAGGCGAAAACAATGTCTCACATCTTTGTCTAGGAAAGAACGGGTCAATGTCTTCCCAAGCCACTCGTGCTTGCTACTGTAAACAACATCAATCTTGAACTCTACTAACAACACAGCCTCTGCCTCCTCGTACTTCATCGTTTCGCTAATTGGCTTCTTCTCCGAGAAATCATACTTGAATTTAACCGATGATGATGATGAAGAATTTCGAACCATTAAACCGTAGTTGTAGCTTAGCCATGGACCATAAGTTCTTGTCCATAACTTGCGAGTTAAAGCTCTCTCCTTAGGGATTGAATAGCAAGAGGTATGATCAATTTTGCCACAGACTTCACAAAATTTCCCTAAGTTCTTATATTTGAATTGAACATAGTGAGGCCTACGTTTTCCTCTAAGAAAAAATCCAGCTTTCAAGGGTTGTCTTAGATTTACTTTGACTCTAACCCAAAAAGCTTTTTGAGACTTATCAATTTCACTACTAATCAGTGGCTTATCACTCAACTTCTTAGCTATCTTCTTCTCATAATCTTTGAGTGTGTAGTAATATAAGGGCAACCCCTCTGCCTTGACCCAGAAGCAAGCCACCGAGAACTCATCATTGTCGGATATATCTAAATCTAACGGATATTGCTTGAGTACCAAGATAACTCCATCAACGTTCCAAGGTCCTTTTTCTAAAACTTTCTTAGCGTCTTCTTCTTTATTGAAATCAAATAAGATTAGATCTTCTTCTAAGGGAGTAACCTTGAAACTACCGGAGAGGAAATAACTCCATTGTTGCTGCAGCGAGGTTTCAGCCCTTTTGATGGACGGTACAGGGAGGCTAGTGAAACGGGGGAGGAAATAACTCCATTGTTGCTGCAGCGAGGTTTCAGCACTAACAGGGAGGCTAGTGAAGAATTTTCCGGCGAGAGAAAGCATCAGATCTAATAAGACTATCGATGAGAATATCAAACTTTTGTGTCTCGTTAAGATTCTACTATGATATACCAAGATAAACCCTAGTTAATGCGGAATTTGATTTGACTTTGATGTGTGAGACGCGGAAGGGTTCTGTAGTAGTTTTATTAGGTTTTTATAAGATCGAAAATAAGATTTAGTTGTTGACTTTTTTGGTAATGTCTTCAAAAACCCTGGTTTCACCCTATTTCCTTGTCCTTTTTTCTCGGTTTCACCTTAATTCAATAAATCTAAATTTTGAACAAAATGAAAAATTGGTGATTAATGTTAAAAATCAAAATAATGTTGTAAACTAGAGAGAATTATGGGGGAATTTGGTGTGTTGTATTATTGATAATGAGGTTTCAATAGAACATTTATATAGGAATCAATACAAGAGATAAAAGGTAAATCCTATTCGGAATAGGAAAAATATAAACCGTCTTAAGTCTTATCGGATATGGGCATGATGGACCAGAACTAGAGTTTGACAATCCACAATGATTTATAACACTCCCACTTGGATGTCATAACTCTAAGAGCTCGTAATACGCTTTGGATGTTGGCTCATTAAAACCTTTCTCGGAAAACCCAGTTGGGACAAAACCGAGATAAGGAAAAAGAGTACAACACGCATTACTCCCCCTGTTCTGAACATCACTGAATGTCTTTCAATCTTCGCATTTCAATCTGATGTATTAGCTTCTTGAATGTCGAGGTTGGTAGAGACTTTGTAAATAGATCTGCTGAATTTTTACTTGAACGAACTTGTAGAACTTGTACTTCTCCATCCTTTTGTAAATCGTACATAATGGTCGGTTCCTCCTTTCCTTCGGACATCCCACAATCTACTCTAATATGTTGAGTCATTGATCTCAACCAAACACATTCACGGCTAGCTTCATGAATCGCCAAGATTTCTGCATAGTTGGACGATGTAGCAATAAGAGTTTGCTTCATGGATCGCCAAGATATAGCCATACCCCCGTGAGTAAAAACATATCCCGTTTGGGATTTAGCATTGTGTGGATCCAAGAGGTAACCTTCATCCGTAAAACCAATCAAACCATCTTTGTTATGGTTAGTATAAAATAAACTCAAATCTTTCGTTCCTTGTAGGTAACTAAGTATATGTTTAATCCCATTCCAGTACCTTTGGGTCGGAAATGAGCTAAATCTTGATAATAAATTCACAGCAAAACATATATCTGGCCTAGTGTGGCTCGCCAAATACATCAAAGCTCCTATGGCACTGAGATATGGCACTTCGGAACCAAGGACTTCTTCATCGTCCTTCTTTGGACCGAATGGATCTTTATCCAAGTCAAGGGATCTCACAACCATGGGGCTAGACAATGGGTGAAATTGGTCCATGTTAAATCTCTTGAGTACTTTCTCTGTATATGCCGTTTGATGCACAAGGATTCCATTATTCATGTACTCAAGTTGTAACCCCAAATAAAATCTTGTTTTTCTTAAATCTTTCATCTCGAATTCTTTCTTTAGATATTCGACTGTTTGGGAAATTTTCTCAGAGGTTCCTAGGATATTCAGGTCGTCTACATACACCGCGATGACTATAAACCCCTTAGTAAATTTCTTTATGAATACACACGGATTTATGGGGTTGTTCTTATAGCCCTCTTTGACTAGATATTCACTTAGTCTATTATACCACATTCGACCTGATTGTTTCAATCCATAAAGACTCTTATTCAACTTTATACAATGTTGTTCTCAAGAACTTTCATTATCTTTGAGCTCAATTCCCTCTGGGACTTTCATATATATTTCATTATCCAGTGGACCATATAAGTATGCGGTTACAACATCCATTAACCGCATATCCAAATTTTCTCTTATGACCAGACTTATTAGAAATCTAAATGTTGTAGCATCCACCACAGGGGAGTATGTCTCCTCATAATCTATTCATAGTCTTTGCGTGAATCCTTGTGCAACAAGTCGTGCTTTATGTCTCACGATTTCATTATTTTCATTCATTTTCCTCACAAACACCCATTTGTGTCCAACTGGTTTAATATCAAAAGGTGTCCGAATTATAGGACCAAATACATTCCTCTTCCTTAATGAATTTAACTCCACGTTTATAGCTTCCTTCCATTTAATCCAATATTTTCTCTGAGTGCATTCTAATATTGACGTGGGTTCTAGATCCTCGCTTATATTCATAATGTCAAGTGCTACCTTGTATGCAAATATTTCATCAATGTCGACATTCTTTCTATTCCATTATTTTCCAGACATGACATAATTTATTGAGATCTCATTATTGTCAAGAACTTCAGGACCTTGAAGCTCGGCGTCCCGAGTATCAATGTTTGGTTCCTTTGGTTCATTCATGTCTAGAGTTCCAATAACCTCAGATTCTCCCATTGCACCTTTCTTTGATTTCCGAGTGTTCTTATCCTTGGAACCTAATGGTCTACCTCTCTTTAAGTGCGCTTTAGATTCTGTAGCAACTTAATTGTGTCCCTCTTGGACATCAATTATTATTGGTGCATTAACAGCTGGTATATATGACTTTGTTACTCTCTTCGGGTCAGCAAAGGAATCTGGCAATTGATTAGCTAGCTTTTGTAAATGTATAATCGTTTGGACTTCTATTTCACATTCTCTAGTCCAAGGATCTTGACATGTTAAGGATGTTTGATTCCATGTAATTTCCTATACCAGTATGTTATTATCTCCTCCTAATATTGGATAGTTAGATTCGTCAAAGTGACAATTCGCATACTTGGCCTTAAATAGATCACCCGTGGTGGGCTCAAGATACTTAAATATGGTGGGAGAATCATATCCAACATATATCCTCATCCTCCTTTGAGGTCCCATCTTACTTCTCTGTGGTGGAGCAATTGGTACATATATGGCACATCCAAATGTCTTAAGATGGGATATGTCTGGCTTATGACCCGTTAGCAATTGTGATGCGGAATATTTGTGTTCACTAGATGGTCTGATGCGAATTAGTTCAGCTGCATGTAAAACTGCATGTCCCCAAGCTGAGACCGGGAGTTTTGATCTCATTAGTAATGGCCTCGCAATTAGTTGAATGCGTTTGATAAATGATTCGGCCAATCCGTTTTGTGTATGTACATGTGCCACAGATTGTTCTACACTTACCCCCATGGACGTACAATAATCATTAAACGCTTGGGACGTGAATTCACCAGCATTATCTAGACGTATAGTCTTTAAAGGAAAATCCGGAAAGTGTGCTCTTAGATAAATTATTTGAGCAAGTAATCTCGCAAATGCCAAATTTTGAGTTGATAATAGACATATGTGTGACCATCTCGTGGATGCATCAATAAGTACCATAAAATATCTAAACGTCCCACAAGGTGGGTGAATTAGTCCACAGATGTCACCTTGTATTCTTTCCATAAAATTCAATGTTTCCTTATTCACTTTTACTGGTGATGGCCTGACTATGAGTTTCCCTAGTGAACATGCTTCATACGTGAGATTCTTTGGGATAACTCTTCTTTCTTTTAATGTGTACCCATTTGTATTTAATAACAATTTTGCATCATGTTAGAACCGGGATGGCCAAGCCGGTTATGCCATAGAGTGAAATTTTCAGAAAACACTTTGTTTACCGTGGCATTTGCTTATATCATATTTATCTTAGCACAATAAAGGCCTGTAGATATGGCAGGTATGGTTTCTAGGATTTTCTTATGGCCATTAGCGAGTTCAAATATCATAAGGAATTCTTTATTCCCTTCGCCCTTAGTTTCAATATGCAAATCATTCATTCGAATGTCTTTAAAACTCAATAGGCTTCTCTTTGAGCTCAGTGAGTATAGTGCATCACTTATTTCTAAATGTGTACCCTTAGGTAATAATATGTTTGCTTAACCATATCCTTCTATTAAATTAGATAAATCCAAAATAATAGCAATAACAAATAAATTCAAAAATATAAATCCAAGCAAATAAAAACACCAAAACCAAACATAGAAACTAAATGTCGAGATCAACTTTATTCTTTTAGATAATCTGAAGTCTCATATTACATTAGATCATCTTGCTCATGATCAAAATCATTTTCATGATCTTGATGGATCAAATTTGCTTCCGGATTCTTCCCTTTAATACTCTCTTGATAGAGGTCAATAAAATACTTGGGAGTTCTACATGTTTTGGCCCAATGATTCCCCATTCCACACCGATGGCATCCATGCTTGTTGGCCGAGTTTTGTGGCTGAGAAAAATTGCCACGGTATCTTCCACGGCCTTGTCCTCGGCCATAGAGACTGTAGCTGCGGCCACGTCCTCCTTGCCATCTTCCACGTCCACGGCCTCGGCCTCTACCTCGGTCATTAAACTCTTTATGGACATGGTTTGTTTCTTTATTTTTTTTTTTTGGCTTTATTTAAGGCTTCAGGGAGTGGAGTTGATCCGGGAGGTCTCATTTCACTATTTCTCATCAATAACTCATTATTTTGCTCAGCTAGCAATAAACAAGAGATCAAACTTGCATATGTCTCGAAGCCCTTTCCACGATATTGTTGTTGTAACAATACGTTACTTGTGTGGAATGTAGAGTATGTCTTTTCAAGCATCTCTTCTTCAGTTATTTTCTCACCACACAATTTCAATTTAGAGACAATCTTAAATAAGGCCGAGTTATACTCATCCACGGATTTAAAATCCTGGAACCTTAGATTCCTCCATTCATATTGCCTTTGGTAACATCACCGTTCTATGGTGATCATATCTTGTTTTCAACTCGTTCCAAAGGTCAAGAGGATTTTCAATTATCAAGTATTGATCTTTGAGACTCTCAGCAAGATGATGGCGAATTATCATAATTGCCATGTATCAATTTCTTTCATTCTCATTATTATTCCCAACGATACATTCATCATGTCCTTTAGAGTGATCTTAATATCCAATGCCCATTGTAGATAGTTATCTCCCGAGAGAGTAAGGGCAGCAAATTCCAAGTTTTGGATATTCGACATTTGAAATTATGCATCATATTCTCTTAAGTATCACAAAATTTTAATATTCATGTATGGTGTAAAACAATTTACGTGATAATATTCTAGCAACCTAGCATGCTCAAAATACAAGTCCAAATTATCATGCAAGGTTCTCATGCAGCTTAAATATTTATATATTGATCAGATTTTAATTTGTGACAATTATTATCATGCAACCGATTTAACAAAATAGCAAGGTTATGTAAAATAAATTCATGCGATAATAATCTATCAAAATTATATGATCGAATTTTCATGCAAGATCTTAACATATCTATGTGCTTTGATCGGATTTTAATTTATGATAATTAATCATGCAATCAAATTTATTAATCTATTAACAAAACAAAATAATTTTCATGTGATAATCGGATTTAGCATGCGAGTTCTAAATATATATGCTTGTCAGATTTTAATAAAATTTGTGACAATTATTATCGATCAATTTTAATCATGCAACATAATCATCAATCAAACAAACAATTATATGCGGATCAATTAGGGTTTATACATATATATATGTGCAATTTCCATATTAATTAGAGTTTCATAATTATTTAACCAAATTCATAACCTCATCGTGAATATCAACAAACAAACAATAATTAATCACACAAGAATATCCGTGTCTTGCGACACTCCAGCAATCATACAATTAATATTGAACATGAAAAACTGAACATGCTATATAATTAGGGTTTTATCGGAACAGCCGGATCATACATCCGAACACATGACTTCCGGTTAGCCGGAACAACCGAGCATCGGAACATATATCCGAATATAGATCATCATTTAGGGTTTTGGAGATTTACTAATTTAATTAGGGTTTACCGATTTCATGGTTATATATGTTCTAGGGTTTTAGAACTTACCTTAGAGATTCGGTTTGAAGTAGAAATCACGAACCAGATATCTTCCTCAAGAAATACACTCAATCAATCTTTTCACAACCTCGTTACCATGTATTGGGGGAACCGAGTTTCAGAGTGAAGTAAGATTGACTGGTTTCAAGAGATCTTCTTTGCTTTGCTTTGATCCGGTTGCTTTGTGATCGGCGGCGAGATTAGGGTTTTAGATGCGGCGGCTGCTAGCTAGGGTTTTAGAGACTATCGTGCTGATAACGTGTTGTAAACTAGAGAGAATTATGGGGGAATTTCGTGTGTTGTATTATTGATAATGAGGTTCCAATAGAACCTTTATATAGGAATCAATACAAGAGATAAAAGGTAAATCCTATTCGGAATAGAAAAAGTATAAACCGTCTTAAATCTCATCGGATATGGACCTGATGGACCAGAACTAGAGTTTGACAATCCACAATCATTTATAACAAATAACACAATTTTATTTTGTCCGTTATCATGTTGGTACACATAAGATCCGGCTCAACCGCGTTCTTGTCTGACTAAGCTAGAGACCAGACCATCCTTTTTGATAAACTCCATATGAGATTTGGTACGAAATATAAGGAATCAGTTGCAATGTTTTTCTAGTTTGGTTGGCTTAGTAGTTACGTTAAAGGAACCTAACGTTTCATGAAACCTCGAAATGGAAATCGAACCAAAGTTGGAAGTTTTTTTCTCCTTGGTGTTTGTACGTGGTGTTATTGTCGTTTCGAATAGGAGATGTACATTGTTGCGGTATAGATGGTACATCGTACATGAAGACATTTGAATATCAGCCATTTCGTGTTTATTGCCTTGGAAGAAACCACTTGTTTTCATATATACTTGGACTTTCTTAAACCAGAAACATGATGGATTACAATAAAAGCGGATACAAGCGGATACAAGATCCATACATAGTTCTCATATTAAAACATTACAATATAGTCCAATTATTTGTATAATCCATATTTGTTGAGTACAATTAGATTTGAGGTCTAAGGGAAAATCTAATTTGAAGAAAAAAAAAACGACACAGAAACAAAACTAAATTAAACAACAACAACAACAAAAATAGAAAAATACTTCGAGGTACAGATGCATCGTTACGAGGAAACAAAGGTCTAACCGAGAAGCTATTTTTTCCCTCTTCCCACCATTTTTGTCATCTCTTTTTTTTTCCTCTCTTATTTATTCCAAATTCCATTGACTTTACAAAAACTCACGAATTTAGATTTTTCGTAGATTTTTTTAACTTATATTCAAAAACTCGAGCAGGAACCGAAGAAAAGGACCATTTTACCCTTTTCTTCTTCCTTCTCCATTCCACCACCACGATTTATTTTATTATTTTCTTAGCCGCCGAAGGAAACTCCTCCGGCGCCATTTTTTCTTCTTCTTTTTAGGAATTTGTAAAGATGGGAACTGAAATTCTCCGGCCTCAAAATTGTTTGGTTGACCGGATAAGAGATTCTCCGGCAGCTATATATCATCCCCGGAGGAATCATTTTCACCGGAGATCACCTCTACGACCTGACCACAGGAGACGTTTCGGCTCCGATGAGTTTAGAACGATGACGAAAGACTCCGTTCGGAGAAAAGGAGAGTCTTTCGATTCGATTTCAAACATCAAGATTCGAAAAACTTCTGCAAAGAATGCACCGGAGGTCTCCGCCGACGGTAATTATGCCGGATCATCGATTTTCGTTGTTTCTCCGGCGCCGAGCTCGTTACCTTTGCCGTCGTTCTCGAGGAGAAATGTGAATAGTCAAGTTCTTGTTGTTTCCGTGGATGACTCTGCGTCTCAAGATCTCCGGCGACTTCTCCGGTTGGAATTTTGAAGAATCGATAAACGGAAAAGTTACCGGAAATCGTCAGCTACTTAACGGTTCATATATAAATGATCGGAATCGTCTCCGTTACTGTGTTTTTATAATTCTTATCCTTTCCCTTGAATATATTTGTTAGTTGAGGATATGAAATGATCATATAAAAAGTCCGGGTCAGATTTAGAAACAAATGTTAAATATTAGCTGACTTTTTCAGGTCTTTGTGTAACGTGGAGGTTTTAAGTATAAAATTCTTTCGAGGGTCTAAATGTCAATTAATTAAAAAGATATGGGCTAAGATATTTCGTTTGGGGCCCAATAAATATATTTAATTTAAGGTATACCCAAACTAAAGATTTTTGAGTATGTTTATGGCGATTTTGTGCGTAGGATAGAAGCAGTTGTGATAATTTGGGAATTTAGGATAGACAAGCGTTATATAAATGATATTAGCAAAATGTTGTGAAAAAATCATATATAGTCGACTGATGAAAATTTGATGGTGATTTGAAATTATCATCTTCTTTCTCATTTTTCTTAATTCCATCAGCTTCAAATTTGGTGTTGTCAGAAGAAAGATCTTAAACTCAAGTCTTTTGAAATTAATCTCCTCCAACTTATTATGATTAAGATCATCTCTGTCAAATCACTAAATTAGTTTTTGAGTGTTTAGATTAGAAAATATCTAAAAACCTCTAATTTTCTACTTATTTTAAAAGTTCTTTCATAATTGAAGTGAAAATTTTCTTCGCATTTCTAGAACAATTCTTTATTTTTATAAGCCTTCCACATTGACATTTTCATATGTGGCTATATCAGTTCAAAAAAAAAATTAGTAGATAAATCAATATTGATTTTTTGTATCATTTGATATTAATTTTTTAAAAAAGGTTTTTCGTATTTGATATTTTAAATTATATCGGATAAACTATAATATTAATTTTTTTACTTCTCTAAATACTAGTAGAAATGTAGCAAAGATGGGAGTATATATACCAATCATTTGTTGGTTTAGTGGTTAAATCATTTAGTTATCGAAAACGTAAGGATTTTAGATATCATATATTAGATTTAAGTTGGAAAGGATACGCTCTTCAGAAGGGGATTAAATTGTGTGGTTTGAGTGTCCCCTTGAGGTAGAGACAAGAAACATTCGTGTTGATTTGCAAGGCATCCTTTAGCTTTAAAGTACCTTGGAGTTTTGATGCAATCAAATACCATTCCGATCACTTTTGTTCATGCTCTAAAGCAACAAAAATCATATTTTGTGGTGGTATATGGGTTATTTGTTCCACGGCACATATGTCTCTATATATTGACATGTTATATAATTTTAAAATATTTTTTTTCATTTGCTTCTACGAGAAAAGTTTGTACGAGGAAAAATATTTTTTGCGGTTTAATTCATAAAAAGCATGTCAGAAATATCTTGGTACGAAAAAAAGAAAAAAAAATGTTAGTCACATCAAAGGAAGGGTTAAAAATTTTCCTTAACATATACTCCTAACTATTTTAGTATCTAAAATAATTATATGAATAAAGCTTTTGACAAAAGATAATAGTTATATGAATTTTCGTTACTGATAAAACTAAATACTTCTTAACCTTTGAAATAATCAATCTTCCAAAAATCGCTAGGCGCTAGTCGGACGGTAAGGGTGGGCCTAGCGCCTAACCAATAAATCGAAGATTAAACATAGATTAATCGGGGATTAGTTTTATAGTTTTAAGACTATTTTAATGTTTTAAAAATATATTAATCCATTATAATTAAATTTTTCTATAATATTATTTTTAAAATTGCAATAAACACATAAATACATATTTTTAAAAAATAAATTTATGATTTTCATAAAAAATTTGAACATAAGTTATTGTAAAATATCACAAAATCTCAATCTAAATGTCTGAATAACAAAAAAAACAATTAACTGGCGGCAAAAGTGGGTCTAGCGATTAGGTGCTAGTCGGATGGCGAGGGTGGACCTAGAGACTAAACAAGGAATAATTGGAGCTAGAGGAGAATTTTTAGAACATGGGAAATAACTAAAACAATTTAAAAAGCCCAAACAAAATATAATATGAATTAAAGAAAAATAAAATTGAAAAACAAAAGAAACTTGAGAGCATCCACATTGTAGACATGGGGATTGTGTCTTCCCCAAAAGAAACTTGAGAGCATCCACATTGCAGACAACGTGAT
This sequence comes from Cardamine occulta, assembly GCA_028015245.1. Taxonomy (NCBI): domain Eukaryota; kingdom Viridiplantae; phylum Streptophyta; class Magnoliopsida; order Brassicales; family Brassicaceae; genus Cardamine; species Cardamine occulta. The sequence goes on along the minus strand of CM051370.1, from coordinate 8,962,545 downwards.
TCGTTGGAACACGTGGCAATATTTGGGAAAATATTGTATTTTCCCGGAGACATAAGTCTCCATTAATGATGGTTTGATACGCTAAGTAAGTTGTTGAGTGTAATGACTGTGGTTGGCAAGATCAAGATTTTGGTTCATACATTTGGATCCTAGTGAAAGCCGACGGTACGAATCAAGCATAACTGCATGCAATACGTTTAATATTTTTATTAATTTAATATCTGAACTGCTCTTCAATGAAATAAAACGTTGAATGGTGTTTCCTTTCACAGCCTAAATTTTCATATCTTTAAACATTTATGTAAAGATTTCACGTGTACTCCATTAACACCAACCAAATAAAAATTACTTCTCGTGAGTTATCGGTAGTTGCATGTAACTTTTAAAATGTATTATTATTCTTGAAATCGATTGTGACATATAAATAAAATTTGCCAACTTATCAGAATTATTTGCACCACACATTTTACCTACCACTCAATCACCACCAACCACATCCCCTCATGAATATATCCCTCTGACTCTCTCCCTCATTATAACTTCGATTTGGATTTTGGACCGCTAGGTATAGTATAATCATTATTTACGTGGCAATAATTCAAAATATACCGCAATGATACAAAATGCTCCACGACTTAGGGTGTGATTGGTAAAGATTGGAGTAAGTAAGAGTAATTAAGAATAGATGAATTGAAAGTAAAAAGTTTTTGATAATTAGAGCAAGTGTAATCATTTTCTACTGTTTGTTTTTAAAAAATTTCAGCTGATTGGTTAATAATCCAGTTGAAGTGAGAGTAATTAATTATTACTTCACTTTTATTACTCTAACTAACCAATGAGACACTAAGCTATAATCATCTGGTTAGGTTACTGAGGTGAGGACACTTATTATTTTTGTGTTTGTAACCAACGAGCAATGTACGTTAATGCATTAAATGTAGGTCACATGTCGATAGATAATGGCTCTGATTAGTGATAATTGGCTAAAACAGAAGTAGATATATATACTCATGCATTTATTAATAGGGAAATTATACTATAAAAAGACTTAAGACCATATCCAAGGGGTTCTAATAGAGTTTTTTAAGAATAAAAAATTGAAAAAATTAATAAAGTAGATGCACTATATTCTCTTATCTCTCCACAATGAAAGCTACCATTGGTGGATTGGTGGATATGAAATCTATTCTGCACTTTATTTTAGGGTTAATTAAAGCTCAGGTTTTAGGTTAGCTGGAGTCTCACCCGTCAGGCAGTTAACACTTACCAACTATCAATCAAATGGGATAGGAGGAGTGTGCAGTGTGCTATATATTTAAGCATCCAACATTTATAGTAGAAAAGAAATTTTACATGTTGGAAAGTTTTAATAATTTTCATTTGGTTAGTCAAACTTAACAATCTAAATACAACTAATTAAATAAATAAATTTCTAATTACACAAGACTACTGTCTTTATATTCAAAATAACTAACATATGTAACCAGGTAAAATTTGACACTTTTAACACTATGTAGGTGTTATGACTTATGAGACACGTATCAATTTTGGTCTGTAGGTGGTGTTAAATGTCGAAAGATCGAGACGATAAGGACGATTTTAGTTAACTGAGATTTTGAGGTTCGAAGTTGTAAAATGCGGAAGTAACAAATTAATTGAAATACTATGGAATAAGTATTTGTTTCTTTTCTCTTTATCAGTGTTTATATAATTATATTAAAAATTTTATGGCAGCCTTCAATCCGATTATTCAACAATCAAATAATATCATCTGAAAAGTTAGCTCTCAAGGCATAAATTTGTTTACTAGATATTTGTTGTCTGCTAATTAATTGGATATTAGTGCCGACTATTAGTAATCACTAAACTTTTACTTCTTTCTTTACTTTTTGCAACATACTTAAACTTTTGCTTCTTCTTTTTTTGCATGGTACAGATTATACCGCATCATATCTAACAAAAGTCACACATAATAATCATTACAACATCAAACAGTATTATTGAATGCTTTATCTGACATTCTTCTAGAAGGATAATGACACTCCCTAGACCCATACCAAATAAAACAACACAACAAACGAAATAGAGAATGCATACAAGCACAACTAAGGATTTTCAGAATAATAATAATAATAATAATAAGATTAATGACTTGTTGAAAAGTTTGTGATTGATTCAGTCAAGACATGATTATGACTTGCGTTTCGTTTAACCACAGGTTTAGCACCCAACTTCTCCACAAACTCATCAAGATTCCGATCCGACGAGCCACCGTGAGAAACCGCCGCCTCTGCCTCTTCCTTCCACTTCAAAGCGTTCTTCTTCAACTCTATAGCTTTCTCTCCTTTCGTAACCTCTCTCAACTTCTCCGCCACTTCCTCCCTCGGCACCACCTTATTCTCCGCCTCTCCACGGCTGAGTCTCACCCCAGTCTTCAATACCTCGGCCATATAAACCGCGTCGGTCACTTGATCTCCCCATTGAGGAAAACAAACCGTCGGGACTCCGGAAGAGACAGCTTCCATCGTCGAGTTCCAACCACAATGAGTCACGAAACAAACCACAGAAGGATGAGCCAACACTTTCTCTTGAGAACACCATTCAACGATCTTCCCTTTCGCTTTAACTTCTTCAGGCAAAACATGTCGCTTCTTGTTGAAACCTAACTCTTGTTGCCTAATCACCCACAAGAACGAAACGTCGGCGTTTAACACACCGAACGCAATCTCATCTATCTGTTCTTGTTTCACGTAAGCGACGGTTCCGAATGAGATGTAAACAACGGAAGAATCAGGCTGCGAGTCTAACCACTCCATGCAATCATCCTTTGGCTCAGAAATGTTTCCTTTAGTGTCATCACACGTTAACGTTTTAGCTATTTTGTAAAGCGGTCCGAGTGGTCTAATAGCGCCAGGGGGAGAAAGATTTGACATGTGGTCGATGATGTCTTTCTCCAAGGAGTCGAAAGTGTCAATGAGTACAGAGAAAGTCTTGTGAAGACGTTTGATCTGATCTAAGATCACTTCTCGCAAAGCTGTATAAGGAGTTGAAGGGTGAATGAAAGAAGGGATCTCATCGTGCTTCAACAGAGGCAAGCCAGGGATTTGAACATCGATCTCGGGTTCTGTTTCGGTCGGGAATTGAACTAGTTCGTGGTGGTAATAGTAATAAGAGGCTAAACAAGCGCAAGATTGGACCCAAAGAACAGCACAAGGGATTTGAAGATCTTCTGCCACGTCACAAACCCAAGAGACGAAAGGGTTGTTGATGAGACATGTCACGGGCTGTTTCATGACTTCCTCGTAACGTTTAACGAGGTTCTTGATCTCTCTTTTTCCGACGAGCTCGAGATGTGGTCTGAGAATGGTTATGTCGGCTCTACTAGCGTCGTCGTCTTCGGGGAGACCGTCGTCGAAGAAATCGAACCGGAGATAGCCTTTACCGACCGGTTTGAGGATGCGTTCTTGGATCTTGTTGATGATTTTCATCTTCTTGCCCCATGCCTCGGTGGTGACGAAGGTGATGAGTAGACCCTTTGAAGCTAAGAGCTTAGCGAGACGAAGAAGTGGATTAACGTGACCTTGCCCTGGGAAAGATACGAGCATCACATGAGGTGGTAGAGAAGAAGATTGTAGTTCCATCTTTAAGAAAATGGTTTTCTTTTTTGGTTCTCTGTTTTTTTTTTTAATTAAACTGTTACATGTTCGTAGAAACGAGAGAGGTATGCTTAAATACAAGACAGGGATGGTGAAATAATTAAGGAGATTTCAATTTTTACTGTCATTTATGCCTCTGTATTATATTTTTTTTTTATGTTTTATAAAGAACCGCTGTATTGTTTAATAGTATTTGGTAAATTAAACCATCTCTAATGCTTAAGAACTCATAAGGGGTTCTAACAATTTAAATAATAATATTTTTAGTATAATTTAATTAAATAATTAAATTTTAAATAAGAAAAAAAACAACCTAATAAATCTAATGTAAAATTTCTCTTAAAAACTTCTTAAATAGAGTTCTAAAATAAAAAAATTTAGATATGTATTTTAAACTCTTTTTCTCTTACACACACTTTTTATTTTTTATTAATAAAAAAATTTAGAATTCCACTTTAATGCTCTTAGTATCTGAATCTCACTAAATCCATGAAAAAGTGACTTGTGTCAGTGGGTGACGTGTATATATAAATCATCACTCGTTTTTCTCCGGTTATTTACATTTTTAAAACCAAAGAATACGCCTTCAAATAAAATAAAAAAACCAAAGAATAGAGAAATACGTGATGTCAAAATAAAAAATAGAGTTTTACCCCCAAAAAAAAGAGAGAAAAATAACGTTCTCTATATTCCATATGGGTTTAAGGATTATTTGATGAGTTAAACCTTTTTTCGAGAGAGATGTCCTTTTTCTAAATTATATATGACCTCATTTATGTCCAAAAGATTTAAAGTTTCATCCTGGTAAGATCCTGACAAAAAATAAATAAATATTAGGTATCGTATTATTTTTTTTGCAATATTCAGCGTGACGTTAGTTGCATAGCTCCAAATGGTAAAGACAAATGAATAAAACTATTTAAATATAAACTATAAATAGCACAAAGATAAACGAGGAGATTAATGGAATATAGAAATATAAAGATTTTTCATTCCGTTCATTTTTCTAAAGTTTGATGGCGGAATATTTTACTTTAAAACTAGTTTTGTTTTCGGTTTTTTTAGAGGGATGAATGGAGTTCGTTTTCATGATTCAGAAAATAGATTTGCAGGAATATATCAAACTGAAATGGTAACAGCCACTGATACAAGTAACAAAAAAAAAAAAAAAAAAAACCAATAGACACTTACAATGAAATATACATGTTCTAAAGAAGAAATTCTAAATTTGACTAAGATAACGAATATTCACCAAAATATAGTAGCGTGTTCAAATTTTAGCCTAGCATAGCAACAAACCCCCCCCCCCCCCTACTTCTAAGTTCTAACCGGTGAAAACTAAACTGATCCTAGTTGACTATTGTGAGATATTTTTGGACGATGATATTCTGTTTTTTATCAAACAAGATATTAAAGTGACGAAAGATTAAACGGCGTGGCATAGAAATACCTCTTATTTTTTGGTTTTTGTAGGTAAAAGAGTCATGGAAAATCTGGGAGACTAAAGAACTTTCTTAGTTCCACAAAATTTTAAAAAGGTGACGTGTTATTATTCCGTTGGTTAGCTAATAAGAGGTCTAGTTTCATTTCCACCAAGTTTGCTTGAAGTAGTTCCAATTCTACAACTACTACAAACCATAAAAGCTATAAATGAGTTTTGTTTTTACTCCGGGCATCACGACAGCCTTTTTAATGTGACAACCTTTTTAAGTTTTTAAAGTGTAACTCAAAGTTTCATTATACAAAAAATCCATCGTAAAACTAATTTTGCTCAGACGCATTTAACTATAATGGAACACAATGTTCATTGTAACTGTAGTTTAAAACCATTAATTCACTCATGCATGTCTTGCAGTCTTGCCACTCAAATTTAGATTCTTTTTTTTGTTGCTCTTTTAATTCCACAACACATGCCTCTGCTCGAATTAGCTCTATTTAAAACCATTTGGTAGCATATTTCTGAGCAATTGCTACATGTGAATCTCTCAAATCAACCCTTACAGTTTTAGCCAAAATAAATAAATATATAAAATAAACCCTTACAAGCTAATTTTTATTTGGGAGGGAAAATTGGCAATTCCTGATCAATTCTTTTTTTAAAATGTAAAATATATTACTCAACAAAGAAAAAGTTATTTACAAAGCAAAAATCTAATTTGAAGAAACAGAGAAAATAAGAAAACCAAAACAGAGACAAGAGTGATCTGGCAGCTAACAAACATTGAATTACGTAAGATTAATAATCCGACAAGAGCGAAACTAACATTAGTAACCGTTACAAATAATTACTATAATGTTTTAGAGTTTTCATTTTCTTAGATGATGTATGAATTCAGTAAACGTCGGTCCCTTAACTATCATTTATGTCCAAGTCCGAATCATTTGGGGAAACATGGTTTGAATGTTTTGTACCAGACTAATATTCTCTTTTTGGAAAGATTTTGAAAAGGAAAGTATTATCAAAAATTTAATCTCATACATCCGGTTAAGTGTTACTCTCTATTTACGGGTACATAACATAAGCATCAAATCGGTTAAACCCCTGGTTACAAAAGAAATGATTAAGAAAATTAGTTCAAAATATTCAACATCAGTTTGGAATGACTCTTGAATACCAGCTCAAATCCTAATTTTTAAAAGAGACACTTGAATGATAATTTATAAATTTGAAAAGTATACAGCTGACTTATTAGATGATACATAATAGAACACATTCTATGGTCCTTATAATTTGGCCATGCAAGCGGAAGCTAGATCTTTGTCAATTTCTTCAAACAAAGTTCAAACATGATTTTAATGGGAATTGTCTTCGGAAAATCAACAACTAATATCAAACTTACATGTTTTTTTTTTTTTAAAAAGTGTAGCTTGAAGTTTTATAAAAAGGAATCTCCATCGTAAAACTATTTTTCCTTATACACCCCTTTTTTTTTTATTAAGAAATTTGTCATAGCAAAGATAGCTGAAAAGCTAGGCTAAATCCACCAAACACGATTACATCTATTATCCTCACCCAAAAAAATATGTCTCAATAAAATAAAACATTAAAACTATATTTGCTCAAACACATTCAGCCTAGCTCGAAGTACTCTTTTTTTTTTTTTTTTGTCAACAAAAATCGTCATATGTTAAGTTAACGAGTGGATCTACTTGTTTACTTTTCTTTAATAGTTATGTTTTCTAAGCATTTGCGGATGACGAAAGAGAATGAAAAATGTCACTACCACTAATTGAGTTGGAGACAAAAGACAAAACGACATTAATTGGAATGAAGCCAGCGATGTCTTGCAAAAATATATGATGTCTTGCAAGTTGCCACTCAAAATTTGTATTCTCTTTTGCTTCTCTTTTTCACTCCACATCACATGTCTCTGCTCGATTTAAAACCACTTGTTAGCAGAGCTCTGAACAATTGCTACATGTGATTCTCTCACATTGACACTTAAAATGCTAATTTTTATTTGTTCACAGGAAAAAAATTTACCCACATTAAATTTTTTTTTAATGTAAATTTTATTATTTCATATTAGACTGGTTAACTAATTAACAGTAACCTACCTAATTAACATAAAGTGTAATATATATATATATATATATTTTTTTTTTGGGCAAACATAAAGTGTAATATTTATAAAACACATTTAAAGAAAAAAGTCAGAGCAAAATGAAGAAAAATCGAGTTAGAAACAAGCGTGGAAGAAAAACAATGCAAAATTGAGCTTGGCACATTACGTTAGATTAATACTCCCTCTATTTCAAATTGATTATATTTCTAGTATTTTCACACACACATATTAAGAAACTCATTAAAAGTTGATTATAATTGCATTGTTTTTTTGTAAATAACAATTTTCTATAATTCTAAACCAATAATATTCAATTATTTTTCTTGAAATTTATAATTCATTATTAATAACTAAATAATTTTTTGAAAAAAAATATTTTTCTAGAAATATGATCAATTTGAAACGGAGGGAGTAATTGGATAACAGCAAAAACAAATCAGTCAAAACAAACATATTTTATCTTATATATGTAAACTTCTTAATCCAAGTGGTTCTATGCTTTTGCTTTTTAATCTGTTCATATCTGTCGCTTATTTTCAAACATTCTTTTCTCATAAATTTCAATATTACTATGTCTCACTCGTTTTTTCATTTGGATGTACATCAAGACTTATCATTTAAATGTAGCAAACGACATGCAGATGTAGCATCCAAATATTGTTCGGTTTATAACCATTTTCTGCACCCCAGAAGCTGCATCTCAATACAAAGTTATTAGTTTGAAATTATGTAAGAAAATCTGGATTTATAATAGAAAACAAAATTTAGATAGTGGAAATAAATAGCTAGTTCTTAAACTATTTTTTATTTATATAATCAATTCTATTACCTTTTTAAAATGATCAATAATTTTAAAAGAAAAATTATTTCCGAACAGCTGGATTTATATCACCTAGAGTTGTATATCAAATAAGCTAAATAAAATCAAATTCATATACATACATATGTTCCGGTCTAAAACCAAACTTTTTTTTTGTTGGGTAATAAGTAGTAACCAAACATTTTGTTCTACACTATATATATTTTGGACTACCACATCCTTCAACGACCTATGACATTATGCGTGACATAAAATGAAATGGAACAATAAAATGACTTCTTCACACTTTATGCATCGTCTAAATGGGATACTATAATACAAAAGGGAAATATAACGAATCTAATTCTTGAAGCCACGTTTTCTAGTACAAGCCGAAAATACTAAAAAGAGTAACAAAAGCAAAAAAAAAAAAAAAAAAAACTAATTTTATTAAATCCGGCCCAACTTTTTTAAAGAGTATAAGCAACACCAAACTCGTTTTTACGTAGAAGCAATCTCTCTTCCGCATCCTATAAACGCTCGACAAACAATACTTAATCTCATCACAACACTATAAACCGACAACTAAAAACCTAAGTAAATTTTACCAGAAGTACAACAAAGCAAAAATGTCGAAAACGTTCAAAGCCATAAGAGACCGGACATATTCAGGCGTAGGAGACCTCATCAAGCTCCTCCCGACAGGAACTGTCTTCTTGTTCCAGTTCTTAAACCCTGTCTTAACCAACAACGGACATTGTCTCCTCATCAACAAATACTTAACCGGAGCTCTCATCGTTGTATGTGCCTTCTCTTGCTGCTTCACTTGTTTCACCGATAGTTACCGAACAAGAGACGGTAACGTTCATTATGGTGTCGTTACTGTGAAGGGTCTGTGGCCAGATTCGTCTTCGGTGGATTTGTCTTCGTATCGTCTTAAAGTTGGAGATTTCGTTCACGCTTTCTTCTCTCTTATTGTTTTCAGTGTTATTTCGTTGTTGGATGCAAATACTGTTAACTGTTTTTATCCTGGCTTTGGTTCCACTGGGAAGATATTTCTTATGGTTTTGCCTCCGGTGATCGGAGTTATCTCCGGTGTTGTTTTCACGGTGTTTCCTAGTAGACGTCATGGAATTGGGAATCCTTCAGAGAACAATGAGGATGATGCTTCCGAGAGAGAGAAATGATGTATATGAATTATAATATTTATATGCATAATTAAAATGAAGTGGCTTGTGTTTATTCGTGGAATGGCAAAAATTAAGGTTGTGTTATAATCATTGTAAATTTTATTTTGTGATTTGTATTATTTATGTTGGCGATCGAGTGCTGATCATTTGTTGTGTGTTTACTACACTAAAGATATTTTTTTCCCAAATGTTTGTTTATAAACTCAAAGTAGTAACATTAGATGTTAGAACCTTTTAGTGAACCACCATTATTGAAATTAAAAGATGTTTAGGAATTAAAAGACATACTGTACACGTCTTTTTTTTCTTTCTTTTTCCCTCTCATGTACAAGTCTTTCTAAATATCCTTTTATTTTGAAAGAAATTAGCTAGGAAAATAAAGTGTGGATGTTAATAAGATATGTTCTTGATTTGCTAACTGATAATTTATAGTGTATAGTGTTAGTAGAAATAAGAAGAAAAAAAGAGGGTATTTTCTTGATTTGCTTTAACTGATAATTTATTAATTTTCTTATATTTAGTTTGAAGGATATGATTAAATTACTATTGAACATGGATGTCGTGAACTCACAAGCTTTTTTCTCTTTATTTTGTTTCGTTTCGTGAACTCAATACGTAACTATGTATTTTGAGAAACCAAAAGTTTTTGGGTCCCACGAATAAGGGCTTCAAAGTTATTAAGATTAGTTAGGGGTCAAATATTGAATATACATACGTTTTAGGACTTCATCACAGTTTATTAGAAGTAACATTAGATGTTAGAACCGTGACAACTCTAAAACCCTAAACCCGCCACCAAGAGAGCTAAATGAAGTAAAACGGAGAAGAAGAAGAAGCAAAAGAAAACAATCAAAGCTTTTTGAGAATGGTGAAGGCTTACCTAAGGTATGAGGCAGCGTCCTCTTTCGGCGTGATTTCATCATTAGATTCGAACATAGCTTACGACTCTACGGGTAAGCATGTGCTAGCTCCGGCGTTGGAGAAGGTCGGAATCTGGCACGTCCGGCAAGGTGTCTGCACTAAAACCCTAACCCCTTCCTCCTCTCGCGGCGGACCATCATTGGCCGTTACCTCCATTGCCACCTCTGCTTCGAATTTGGTACTTTTTATTTGTTTAATTACTTGAAATTTGTTAACTTTATGGTCTATTTGTTAGATGAATAGATGAATAGAGCTAGAAATGTTGTAAAAATTGAATTTAAGCTTAATTACAGACTTATGGCAAAGAAGTAAATGTTTGAGCAAAAGCAGTTTGATTTAACAATGACATAAAGAAAGCAATTTGCTTATTTCATCATGTTAAAGGATGTGTCTTTGATTAAATTTCTGAAAAGCATTGAACTTGAGTATGTTTCTACATAGTCTTCTCCTGATATTAGTGATATTCACGGTGCTTGGAGTTAGCTGTTGTTTGATTCTTTTTGTAATGAACCAGGTTGCAGTTGGGTATGCAGATGGGAGTATAAGAATATGGGATTCTGAGAAAGGGACCTGTGAGAGTGTTTTGAATAGTCATAAAGGGGCTGTGACTGCTTTACGGTATAGCAAGACTGGATCGATGCTTGCATCGGGAAGTAAAGATAATGATGTTATCCTGTGGGATGTTGTTGCCGAAACAGGCCTTTTTCGTCTCCGTGGGCACCGGGATCAGGTTCTTTAATGTCTATCTTTACAGTTCTTTCATGTACTGTTTTGAGTATTCATCCTGATTTATCTGTGGGCTTTCATTTTTGTTTTTGGCTGAAGCGATATGCATGTGTCTATTGCAGGTCACCGATCTTGTTTTCTTGGATTATGGTAAGAAACTTGTTAGTTCATCTAAAGACAAGTTTTTAAGAGTCTGGGATCTTGAGACACAACACTGTATGCAAATAATTAGTGGTCATCATAGTGAAGTTTGGTCTGTTGATGCTGATCCAGAAGAGAGATATGTTGTTACTGGTTCTGCTGACCCAGAACTTAGATTTTATGCTGTTAAGCAAGACTTGCCAGATTCAAATGCAAAGGAATCCAAGACCAACGAAGAGCATTCGACAGGTAACAAGTGGGAAACTTTAATGCCGTTTGGGGAAATTCAGAGACAAACTAAGGAAAGAGTTGCGAGGGTTAGATACAATGTTTCGGGAAATCTACTGGCTTGTCAAATGGCAGGAAAAACAATTGAAATATTCCGGGTTTTGGATGAAGCTGAGGCAAAAAAGAAAGCTAAGCGTAGGCTTCACAGGAAAGAGAAGAAGACTTCCAAAGTGGCAGATGAAAATGCGAATGGTGAAGCCAGTGCTAAAATTGAACAAGCTGATGCTGTTTCTAGTCTTACCGTTCCTGATATTTTTAAGCTTTTACAAGTCATTAGAGCTGGCAGAAAAATCAGCTCTTTCTCCTTCTGTCCGATATCTTCAAAAGAATCCTTAGGGACTTTGGCTCTTTCTTTGAACAATAACTCACTGGAATTCTATTCCCTTAAGAGCAGCGAAAACGAGAAAACTGTTGCCATTGAACACCAAGGACATCGCTCTGACGTGAGGAGTGTTGCCCTTAGTGAAGACAACACCCTTTTGATGTCAACCAGTCACAGTGAAGTGAAAATTTGGAATCCTAGTACGGGTTCCTGTCTCCGGACCATTGATTCAGGATATGGATTATGCAGTTTGATCGTTCCTCAAAATAAGTATGGTATTGTTGGAACCAAGAGCGGAGTACTTGAAATCATTGATATAGGGAGTGCTACCAAAGTGGAAGAAGTGGAGGCTCATGGTGGCACTATTTGGTCAATTGCCCCTATACCAAACGGTAATGGGTTTGTCACAGTCAGTGCAGATCACGAAGTAAAATTCTGGGAATACCAAGTCAAACAAAAATCTGGCCAAGTGAGATTCCTGACTTTATGATTCTTTGATACTCTCTATTTGAATTAGTCAATAATGCATTTTCTTTTCCCTTTCCCTACATTATTTTTGCCTTAGTTCTTCAGTTTTGCTTCGTTAATTGCTTCTCTACTCTACTCTCATTTCTTTTAATTTTCCAGTTTAATGTGATTTGATTAAAATATATCGTGTTTATAACCTGCAGGCGACCAAGCAACTCACTGTTTCAAATACTAGGTCCATGAAGATGAATGACGATGTACTTGCTGTTGCTATCAGCCCTGATGCTAAACATATTGCAGTTGCACTGCTTGATTCCACGGTGAAGGTAGGTTTATTTGATTGTATTCTGTTTATGACCTACTTAAACAAGAAACCAATGATTCCTATTAAACGAGAAACCAACGACTTAAGTCATGTCATCAAATGATACTTTAACCACATTCCTATCTATCTTATAGCATTTTTCTTGACTTATATAACACCAACTTGCTTACCTTGTATTGGTTTCAGGTTTTCTACATGGATTCTCTAAAATTTTACCTCTCATTATATGGTCACAAGTTGCCTGTGATGTCCATTGACATCTCATCGGATGGAGAGTTGATTGTAACTGGTTCTCAGGACAAAAATTTGAAAATTTGGGGTTTGGATTTTGGTGATTGTCACAAGTCTATCTTTGCTCATGGTGACAGGTACCTTCAAAATTCTTACCATGTTTCTCAAACTGCCTTTAAACGTACTCAATGATGTGGACTATATTATTAATTTTTGGTCTGGTTTTATCAAAAGAATTTGGTTTTCTCTAGTAGTATACCAAGAGAACATTGTAGATCTTGCCTTTTTTTTTCCTTTGCAAAATAGAGAGCCATTGTACCAGGCAAAGCCTTAGAAAGGGAAAAATGCTAAAAAACAGTATGGCGATTGCATGACATGATATAAGCAGAAAAATCTTCTTTTTTCCTTTCCAGTATCTTTCCAACAGATTTACTTGGCTAGAAAATTGTTAAATCATTACCGTTCTTCCTGTGTTTAAGACTCCTTGGAATTAGTAGAAATATTTATGGTGCTTTAGTGACACATGACTTTGTTTTACAGTGTCCTGGGTGTAAAGTTTGTTCGGAATACCCATTATCTATTCAGCATTGGGAAAGACCGCCTTGTGAAGTATTGGGATGCCGACAAATTCGAGCTGTTGTTAACGCTTGAAGGACATCATGCAGAGATTTGGTGCCTTGCTGTCAGTAATCGTGGTGATTTTCTCGTAACAGGATCTCATGACCGCTCCATGCGTCGCTGGGATCGTTCTGAAGAACCTTTCTTCCTCGAGGTAATTCCCCACTATTGGAGGTTACTCCATTGAATTTACACGCTGAAGTCAGATTCTGAAATCACGAAAGTTAGAGCATTAAACATAAAAAATATAATAAAATTCTTCTATTTTGGTTGCGAATGTAGATTTGGTGGCATGACTACACAAATATAAAGTATACTTTAATGAGTTGCTTCTAGGTCTATGTGACTTTGGGCCAACATAATATAATTTTTGCTGGATATATTGCAGGAGGAGAAGGAAAAGAGACTGGAAGAGCTTTTTGAGTCTGAGATTGATAATGCAGCAGATGACAGGCATGGACCCATGGAGGAAATTCCAGAGGAAGGTGCTGCAGCATTAGCTGGCAAGAAAACAATACAAACTCTATCAGATACTGATTCAATTGTAGAAGCTCTGGATGTCGCAGAAGATGAAAAGAATCGTTTTGCTACATATGAGGTGGGTATTGCGAATTTCTTTGTTTATTTATACATATGAACATGGCATCCCCCTAGTTGTTACTTAAGCCCTGTTGGAGCCTGGTTCTATTTCGAGATAGTGACTACGGTGCTTCGTTTTTTCGCCAATTTTGGAGTTGAATTTAGCATAAAATGGTTATGCCAAACATCTATGATTGCTACTATGTTTCCTACTTGTTCTTTGCATCGTGATTTTTTTTCCTTTCTAATTTTCAGGAGGAGAAAACAAAGGGAAAAGTTCCGGAATACCTACCAAATGCTGTGATGCATGGGCTTTCTCCGTCCGAATATGTCCTCAAGGCCATCTCAAATGTGAAAACAAATGATCTTGAGCAGGCTTTGCTGGTAGGTTTCTTTCTTCTATCAAACCATCGTTTTTACTGATTACTTGGGTGCACCCAATTTGTAATGGATCCAAGGTTTCAATGCCCTTTCGGATTTTGTTGTAGGCTCTAGCATTCTCAGATGCTTTGAAGCTTCTTTGCTACACGAAAGACTGGAGTTTAATTCCCGACAAGGTAATTATATATACTGCTTTTGTGTCCCTAGGTTCTAGATTTCAGCTCTGAAGTGTCTATAGGTGTAAACTCATGTGTTATAAAGTAGAATATGCTCCATCTCGGTCATCAACATCTTAAATAAAATCAACAGAACATAGATCTCTGAGGTCTTGTCATAGAATTTCACGATGTTTGATACCCAAATTCTTGCAGGTAGAGATGGTTTGCAGGATCTCAACCATTCTATTACAGATACATCACAACCAGTTGGTAACAACGCCGTCTGCCAGACCAGTCTTGACTGTTCTCAGGGATATTCTATACTCAAAAATCAAGGTACTTAATGTTTGTTATAGCCAGAGACTCATGATGAATTTAAAAGAGTTTTGAGTTCTTTATGTTTCTGGATTGGTTGGTTTTGAAATGAATCTGCAACATATCAGGCATGCAAAGACACAATCGGTTTCAATTTGGCTGCCATGGATCATGTCAAGGTAAAGCTTTCCCCTTTGGATGATGTTCTTTTAAGCATTTTTGTCTCATCGTTGGAGGGTATTAAGTGAAAGATTTGGTGTTTTTGTAGCAAATGATGGCATCAAGATCTGATGCTCCCTTCAAAGATGCAAAGGCGAAGCTAATGGAGATACGGTCACAGCAAGCGAAACGTATGGCATCACGAGCAGATACAAAGATGGAGAAAAAACGAAAGAAGAAGCAAAAGAAAACAGAGGAAGGACATGGCCATGCTTTGTTCTGAAGAGATGTAACTTTTAAGGATGGTTAAATGTAATCCAATTTTGCATGTATTTTTTTTCATTATTAAGTTATTAATTACTTCATCTTTGGAAAATGGCTTATACCAAAAGGTTCCACAAAATGTACAATTCTTAAAAGACTGGTTAAACCAGTCTGGTTTAATTTAGCTCATATCATTTTCCGGTTAACGTTGAATGGCCATCTGCAAAATGCCCAACTAAATGGAAAAATATTTTTGGTACCATGGTTGGTAATTTGTATGATAAAGTCAACTAATAGCCATGTTTAAACATAATTTTATTCATAAAATATGGTAATATCTATCTTCATAGTAGTCTGGTTGGTTATATAGAATATATGTATTTTTGGCAGTTTTCTGTTTAACCTACTTGGGAGAATTTTCTGAAGATAGTTGATGAACAGGTAAGGTTTTGGTTCCTTACTGTATTTTTTTCTGGTAGCAGGTTTACATTGTTTGACATTTCAGAATGAGACGCTCAACAAAAATTGAGTTAATTTGGAGCAGTTGGCTCATAGCTTCTCTTCATATATACTTTTAATTCTCTCATCTCTTCATTCATCTGATCTTATACTCTCATTCGTTTCTTTGTTAAGAAATCTCTAAAAAGTGTTAATCTTTTGTAGCTGTTTTCATTTTTGAAACAGAGAGATTACATGCTAAGTGTTTTTAGAAGGAAGCTTCGTTGTCTTTTTTCAAGACTTGGATGGGTCATCAAGAAACGGGTAAGGGCTAGAGTTATCATCAGGAGGTTCAAGAAAGCAAAGTGGAGAGCTCGAAGAAAGAAGACCCCGGAAAACGAAGTTTCTTCTATCCATCTGAGCTTAAACTCAAGAAGACATATTCGGGTTGCCACGTATAACGTTGCAATGTTCTCGCTTGCGCCTGTCGTGCAAAACATAGAGGAAACAACTTTGCTTGGTGATATAGATAGCAACAACATCATCACAAGTCCACCTCCAAAAGGGATTCTAAAGCAGTCTCCATTACATTCTTCTGCTGTCAAGAAACCAAAGGTCTGTATTAATCTACCAGAGAATGAGATTTCATTAGCACAAAGCTATAGCTTTCTGAGTATGGTGGAGAATGATAATAACGATGGGAAGGAAAACAGAGGAAATATCTCGATGAGATCTCCTGTGTGTCTTCCTTCTTGTTGGTGGGATCAAGAAAGCTTTAATGGATACAGTAGCAGAAGAAGTATAGCTGATTTGTTAAGAGAGTTGGATGCAGATATATTGGCTTTGCAAGATGTGAAAGCAGAGGAAGAGACACTTATGAAGCCATTATCGGATTTGGCTTCTGCGTTAGGTATGAAGTATGTGTTTGCTGAGAGCTGGGCGCCAGAATATGGCAATGCTATACTTTCAAAATGGCCTATCAAGAAGTGGAGAGTTCAGAGAATTGCTGATGCAGATGATTTTAGGTGATACAAAAATCTCTTTTACTATTCTTACTGGTGTCTTCGTTTACTAAACTATTAAGTCTTAACAACTTGAATCATTGATTTTAACTGTAAGCTCATGAGACTGAGAATCGTAAAGTCGGTAATGTTATATTGTTAGGGTTTAAGAATAAATGATTTTGTTATATGTTCGAAAGCACGGTGTTTTGCTGCGTGTGGTTGGCTTAACGTTTTCTTTTGTGAAGGAATGTTTTGAAAGTGACTATAGAAGTCCCATGGGCTGGAGAAGTAAACGTGTACTGTACTCAACTTGACCATTTAGATGAGAACTGGAGGATGAAGCAAATTGATGCAATTACTCGAGGAGACGAATCTCCACATATCTTGTTGGGAGGTTTGAATTCTCTTGATGGCTCTGACTATTCCATAGCAAGATGGAACCATATTGTAAAGGTAAAATTTTTGTTAGATATCAAAAAGTTAAAAGTATATAATATCTTAGATAGTTCATATATAATTTAAGTTTGTTTCTTATATAAACCAAAAGTATTACGAGGATTCTGGAAAGCCAACACCTAGAGTTGAAGTGATGAGATTTCTTAAAGGAAAAGGTTATTTGGATGCAAAAGAATTTTCAGGAGAATGTGAACCTGTAGTCATTATTGCTAAAGGCCAAAGTTAGTTTCTCTGTTTCTCTTTAACGTTCAAAGTTTTATCATTCCATTAATTATACCAAATCATATGTGAAATTGTTGATTTCTTGCAGATGTACAAGGAACATGTAAGTATGGGACACGGGTCGATTACATTCTTGCATCTCCAGAGTCACCTTATGAATTTGTTCCTGGATCTTATTCGGTTGTTTCTTCGAAAGGTACTTCTGATCATCATATAGTCAAAGTCGATTTAGTTATAAGGAAAGATCGATCTCGCGGTAGCTTCAAACATTCGCGCAAGAAAGCAAAACAGAAGATCATCCGGATAAAAGCTAATTTGATGTCTGAAAATACATGGAAACTAGGAAATCGTATGTCTTCATAAAGTTTGGCTACTAATTAAGGAACATTAATACTTGTTTATAAGATAACATTTTATTTGATTAATAGTAAAGATGCAATACAACATTTAGTGTAGATATTGATCAATATGGTCATACAGAACTAATTAAATGAATGGTTAAGCTGAAACAATAATTTTCTTTTAAAAGATAAAAAATCTTAACAAACAATTTAGAAACAAAAGAAGCAACACATCTTAGGGAATGTCAGAATCCTTCTTGGCCTCCTCTTCTTCCTTCTTGGTCTCCTCTTCTTCAACTGGAGCGTACCCAATTCCGTTCCGTTTGCTCGGGAACAAAGCAAAGATACCGGCAGAGGCAACACCAACGGCCGGAGGCAAAGAAACGACCAAAGTCTTTTGCGTTTCCCTGAAGTTTGGATAAAAGCAGCTTGCGGTATTAGCGTCAAGCAACACCAGTGTCCCAAACACAGCCACCACGAAAATCGCGTGAACAAAATCCGCAATCCTAAGCTTGTATTTGGACAAATCCTCGGATCCAGGTTCCGCGTAAGTCCAAAGACCCTTTTTGGTAACTATACCGTACTTTCTTGATCCATCAAGACCTTTGAAACTATCGGTGAAGCAAGAGAAGACGCATGAGAAGCTGCAAAGAGTGACAAGAATGCTTGACATGACCTTATTACTTGTGGAGCATTCACCATCGTTAGTAAGGACAGGGTTAAGTAAAAGGTAGATGAAGAGTGTTCCTGTTGGGAGAAGCTTTATAAGACTCTGAAGACCACCAAGGGATTTGGTTGCCATTGGTTCTGATGAGGCTGGAGAGTTTGTTTTGGGTATGAGCAAAGGAGAAGTTTTGGACATGAGCTTGAAACTAGAATTTGATGTAAAATCTATAAAGTGTGTTCTTGGTTTCATGCGTATGTCCGTTTTTATAGAACAGTTGATTCGGTCCCGAGATGTTGGGTTTCAACCGTAGAAGAATTAATAATTATTATTTATAATATTGACCAAGTCGACTTATTTTTTGTTTATGAGTCTACACACGAAGACTAGATAACTATGAAACATAATTAGACACATTCGATGAAAAAAAAGAAAAGAAAAGTAAACACACAAGTTTTGGACCTTAATGAAAAATATACATTTTTAAGGAGTCGAAACTCGAAACACGTTAATCTTGACTGAATCTAAATATGTAGAAACTTCTTTTGGATCCGGAAATTTCTTAGAAAATTAAGTAATTATAACTTGAGCTCGACAGAAAATTATTAACAAAAATGCATCATAAAATATACTCCCTCTGTTTCTAAGAAATTGATGTTTAGGAGTTTTTATACAAATTAAGAAAAACAATGATTTTTTTTTTCTCTCACTCAAAAAATATTCTAATAGTTTTGAACCAATAATAATATAGTAAAGATAATTCTGTTTAATTATTACATTTTGAAATTTACAATTTATCAATAAATAAATAAAAAAGTAGAAAATCAATCTTTATGAAAGACAATAAAAATGCTAAAACATCAATATTTTAGAAACATATGTAGTAATAAACAACGAATTTGATTTTTTTTTGGATGTGTTTGTTTTAGGTTTATATGTTAATTGTGCTGTTTTAAAACTTACATTCAAGTTAGACAAAACCATTTTAATTTTTATTTTATCAAACTTAATTTATAAATATTAAACGCAAATTGATATAGCGGACTTGACTTTTTCTTCGTTTACGGTTGCATGATTTGTCTATTTTATGTGAAACAATTACATACTGGTGTTTTTATATAAAAACTAGGATAATACTACCCACGTGTTGAGTGGAGGAATTTTTGTATTTTTCTTATTTTATGTGAAACAATTACATACAAGTGTTTTTAATTTGTATATTATGCCGTCGAAAATGGAAAGAGAGATTTGAATGTGTTTATTATTTTATTTTGTTGAAGAAATTCGCATTTGAATGTGTTTCTACCTCTGCCTTTACAATTTTTAAATTATACTTTACTTTATACAATATGTTTCACATGTAATTAAACAAAAAAATGCAAAAAAAACTAACAATGCAATTTGCACTATATTTATAATTTGTTAATAATGTTTGGAAGAAATTAAATATTGCAGTTTATAAAAAAAAATATAGAACATACTATCATATATTCATATGTAAATATATATGCGTTACAACCTCTTATATGTATGCTGCTTTCAGATGTCAAAATATTTCAATAACCAAATATTTTATTTTTACTACCTTCTCGATTCTCATAACCACAAAAATCGATTGAGATTATGTGAATTTTATGGATATCCGAATTTTAAATAATTCCAATTTTGAAAAGCCACGGTGTTAAAATATCTGATTATTTTTATTTCAAGTTGAGGTAGTAGAAATTCATATGATTTGGGAAGTCAGAATTGGTATCCCAATTCGTATGATTTGGGAAGTCAGAATTTGGAAATGATGGCTCAATTTTGACATTTTATTTCAGGTCTTTAGTGGTCCTTATGATCAATCAATTAACGATTCAATAGTCTCGTCATGTTTTCTATAATTTATTATCATTTTTTTCGGCTAATTTATTGTAACCTTTTGTTTGTTTTGTCTTATATTACATCACATTATTAGAGATAATTGATCTAATCATATTATGATATAATCGATTACGACAATATGATGAACGTTTTTTTCTTCTCACGATGCAAATTCTCTTCAACATGTGATTCTGTATGTATGTTATTACTATGATGGACATGTTCTCTCTGTAACACTCAGATCTATGATGAACGATACTGTGTATACAATATTTCTATGATGGGCATGCTCTCTCTACAACACACGAAACCAAGATAGATGATTTTTTCTTTAGCATTTTTGCAATAAACTCTGTTATTTGGAATCAAACCTTAAATCTAATGTAGAAGTCTTTAAACTGGTAATGAATGAGACAATTCATTAACCAATGAGACAGTGATGTTCCACAATTTATTATCATGTTTCTTCTTGCTTTTTGTAAGTTTGGAATTTAATATGCTTACAAAAGTAACTTTTAATAGAAAGATAGTCATTTTGATTAAGGTTTACTTGGAATTAATAAAAAAACATTATAAACTAAGTGGAAAAATCTTTTATTGATTTTCCTCTTCCCACTAATAATTTTCGTGTCTTCTTTTACTAAACTACTACGTCTTACCAACCTGAATCATTCGTTGACCCAAAAAAAAAAAAAAAAAACCTGAATTATTGATTTTAACTGTATAAGCTCATGGGACTGCGTGTCGTAAAGTTGGTACCTCTATAGAGTTAGGTAGTGCGTTTTATATATGTTTCCCAATTTAATTACTGTTCCAAAATAAAATTAAGATTTTAGAAGCAAAAGAAGATGCGATGTTTTTGTTATCTGTTCTGAAGCACGGTGTTTTGCTGAGTCATGTGGTGGACTTGACGTTTATTTTTGGTGCAGGAACGTGTCAAAGGTGGTTATAGAGGTGTCCCATGGGTTGAAGAAGTAAACGAGTATTTTACTCAACTTGACCACTTAGATGAGAACTGGCGGAATAAGCATATCGATGCAATATTGACTCGAGAAGACAAATCTCCTCACATCTTGTTGCAGAATGGGAGGCTTGAATTCTCTTGATGGCTCTGACTACTCCATAGCAAGATGGAACCATATCGTCAGAGTCGGCCTTGAAAAGAATACAATTTTTTTTTATGAGGATTTTTTTTTCAAAACAAATAAACAAATGGAAAAAGTGTAGTTTACCTTTCTTTGATATATAAATTCCCTACTACTTTAATTTTATAATATTTATAATTATATGTTGTTATCTAATATTATATTCTCTGTTATTTTTATGTTATTGTCTCATTTTTAATTATTTATAATAATATATTTAATATTTTATTAAAATTTTAAAACAGTGGGCCTCAAATTAGTCCCCACAAAAATGGGACGTAAGTGCAAATGTTTCATGGCAATGCCCTCGTGCCCTCGGCTCTGCATATCGTTAATTAAGGTAAAATTTCGTTAGATCGGTCGTAGTTTAGTTTGTTTCATATATAAACAAAAATAAGAACATGTACTGTAAGAAGTGATGAGATTTGTCCATAAGGTCTCACATAACTAACATCTCAATTCCCCATCTAACCAATGTGGGACCTTATCATTTCTCAAGGGAGAAGAAATTTGTGGATAAAAGCATATTTGATGTCGAAAGATACAACTAGGAAATCTTATGTCTTCATCAAGTACTAATTAATTAAGGAACAACACTAGTTTATATGATAACATTTTATTTTTATACATTAAGATACAATACAACATTCAGTGTAGATATTGATTACTTTGGTCACATGTACAGAACTAAACACACAATCGTTTTCTTACAACAAATCTTAAGAGATAATTTAGAAACAACAAAACACAACACATCTTAGGGAGAGACGTAATCCTTCTAGGGGGGCTCCTCATTAACTGGAGGCTCCTCATTAACTGGAGGCTCCTCTTCAGCTAGAGCATACCCGATTCCATTCCGTTTGCTCGGAAACAAAGAAAATATACTTGCCGAGGCAACGCCCACAACCGGAGGCAAAGCCACCACCAAATTCTTTTGCGTCTCCCTTAAACGCGGATAAAAGCAGCTCCCAATATTAGAGTCAAGCAACACCAATGTAATAAAAACAGCCATCACGAAGACCGCATGAACGAAATCCGCGATCATGAGCTTGTACTTGGACAAATCCACGGATCCAGGTTCCGCGTAAGTCCATAGACCCTTTTTGGTGACTATACCGTACTTTCTTGATCCATCAGGACCTTTGAAACTATCGGTGAAGCATGAGAACAGGCAGGAGAAGCTGCAAAGAACGACAAGAATGCTTGTCAAGACCTTATTAGCCGCGGAGCATTCACCGTCGTTAGTGAGGACAGGGCTGAGAAAAAGGTAGATGAAGAGTGTTCCTGTTGGGAGAAGCTTTATAAGACTCTCCAGGCCGCTAAGGGATTTTGTTGCCATTAATTTTGATGAAGTTGGAGAGTTTGTTTTTGGTATTAGCAAAGAAGAAGCTTCGGACATATGCTTGAACCTCCAATTAGAGTTAACTTGTGTTCTTGATTTAATACGTATTTAGGTATTTATAGAAGCACAATTAGAGATGATAACCGATTGATCCGGTACGAGATGTTATGTTTAACACAACTGGTTAATGGTTATAATGTTGACTAAGTTAAATTAGTACTTTTGTTTATGTCTACACACGTAGACTAATTAAACAATTCTGAAACAGTTTATTGTTCTCTGCAGCGATTATAAAAATATACACATAAGTTATTATTATTAACTTTGGACCAAAATGAGAAGACATTTCTAAGGCGTCATAGCACGTGCGGCTATGAATCTTGACTATATCTAAAAATATAAGTCTCTTTTGGATCCGAAAAAATTCTAAGACTACCTGGTTATAACTCGAGGTGAAATAACATGGGTTAACATAAAGGCATCATATAGTATATGTACAACGAAGTGGATTGTTTTCGTATACGTATTTAGTTTGGTATTTATAGGTTAAAATTAGGAATAACGTGCTGTTTAAAAAATTTACATTCATGATTTAAGTTAGACACAAGATTTTACTTTTCTTTAATTTTAACAAGTGTAATTTATAAACGTTATACGTAAACTGATAGAAAATATGGACATGACTTTTTCTTCGTTTACGTTTACCTTTATTATCCACATTGTTTAATAGTGTGTTTATTTTATATGAAACAATTACATACTAGTGTTTTATATATATATATATATATATATATAAAGTAAACTATGTAGTTGCATGCATTTGGGTTATACAATTGAAGACATTTTTTATGATCTTTTTGGGTTATACAATTGAAGATTTTTGTTTAGGAATACTGTAGACAGACCATACATATATATACAACGGGTTTAAAGACAGATAAGTAAAGAAGAAGTGGAAAAAAAACATTTGGAACACTTTCACACCCAACACTAGCTAGTTGATGCTACCACACCTTCCATGGCCACGGTTGCCATGTCCACCAATTGCTGTCCCTTAATTTTTTGTTAAACAGAGACATACAAATTTGTTTTTCTATATCAACATAATTTATTAACGTAAAACACAAATTGATAGAGAGTATGCCATGACTTTTTCTTCGTTACGTTTACATTTGTATCTACACGATTTAATAGTGTGAAACAGTTTCATCTAGTGTATTTATTTATATATAAAAGGGTATACTATGCATTTATAAATGCAAATTTAAAGAGACATTGGAATGAGTTTATTACTTATTTTTTCGGATAAAGAGTTTACTATTGAAATGCAAGTTAACTGGTACAAGGTTATGACTTCTTTTGAGTTATGCAATTGGAGGAGAAAGTTTAGAGAGACCCTTTTTTTTTTTCAATTGAAAAACGTAAAACGCAAATTGATAGAGAATATGTACTAGAATTTTTCTTCGCTTATGTTTACATTTGTATCTACATAATTTAATAGTGTGTATATTTTATGTGAAACAGTTACGTACTAGTGTTTTTAATATTAAAAAAAATGCATGATATGCAGTTGTAAATGCAAATGTAAAGAGACATTTGAATGTGGATTACTATTTTTTGTTAAAGACATTTGATTTTGAATGTGTCTTACGTGTACGTTTACAATTTTATATTTATATTTGAATTTATACAATTTTTTTGATAGTACAAGCATAATATTTTTACATGTATATTTCCTAATTCCGGGATGGCTTCATCGCGGAGAAAACCTTTTCGTGATAGCTTAGCAATATGGAGAATTTGCTGGGAAGAAAAAAAGAATATGAGTTTTTTTTTTTTTTTTTTTTTTTTTTGATAAAGGAGGAAGAATATGAGTTATACAATCAAGAGTTATACCGTTTGCTGCATTCGGATGTCAAAATATTCCAATTTACAATAAAAAGCAGAGAATTAGTTTTTTTCTTTCCTCCAAAAAGAAATACAAATGTGAAACGTAAACATAAAAAAAGAATATGAACACTATCAAGTATCAAAATTTCAATGTTGATTGTTGGCGCTAGCTGGAGATATGTCGTAGTATATTTACTTGCATTCTACATTAGGGGATCCATCTAAACCGTAAAAAGTTTGGGTTTTTTAGCTTTACCTAGCTTATTAATAATATTAATTTAATTTAAAAGTAAGGACATGAACCAATAAAATTTGATTTTTTTTAAGTGGCGGGTAAATAGGATCAATCGCAACGCATGCTTGTGTCCGAAGCATGACGTCATCATTTGTTGTTCCCCTGTCTCGTTCGATCCAAAAATAAATACATATCGCGTGGCATTGACTTTTGAGTTTACGTTTTAGATGTCAAAATGGTTTGTCTTACAATATTGTATGCCAACACGATCTAGATAAAGACGACAGTTCAGGTCATTTCCTTAGTTAACCTGAAATTGGCTATGAACCAATGAATCGACTAACTCGTCCTGCATGTTTACCTTCTGTTTTTTTTTCGAGTAAATAAAATTTATAATTGGCGGCTTGTACAGCGACTTGAATTTTAGCTTTATACATTTTTAAATATGATTTAGCTATTGGCTAATGCTTTCTTATAATAAATTAATTACTTAGAGATGTGGTGGGTGAGTGCATATTCTTTCTTGACTTTTTTACTTATTAATTTGTTTAAAACTAAGGAAGCGCAATTTGATAATGTAAGATATCAAATTCATAATAAGATTTGAAAGGTCCATAATTAGTGATGGAACAAGCTCTAAGACGATGGACCGAGTATAACGTATGATCCACTAGTTAATAATCTCTTGTTAGTTAGTATATTAATACGTTTTATGCCATTGGTTAAACGCATCGTATATACGTTCTTGCATGTGCCCATGTACGTCACATTCATCATGTGAGGCGTGTCAAAGCGGAGATCTTTACCCAAATGCGCAGACATAAAGTGATACTATTACTAATACTAAATAACTATTGTTTATTTTGGTTTGACGTGTTGGAAGTGTCATTCAAAATACAAATTTTCTAAGACAAAATGCGACATCTACTGTGCATGAGAAGATAGAAGAATGGTGTATTCGTGTATCTATGAGGATGATTGCGAAAGTATTTGGAGTGATGAAAATCCCAGAGACATGATAAATGAAGAAATAGCGGTTGAAAAGGATGAGATTGGTGTGGGTATATAATTGAGACCTGAGATAGACCAAATATGTTAAAATTAAAACCTCACATAAAATTGCATAGTATGTAGTAAATATATTAAGAATATGAGCCATTGTCTACATTGTTACTCAAATATATGAATCTTTAAAACAAAAAGAATTAGTGTTGGCGTGTAAAGGTTGACTTGCGCCAAAGTGGCTGCATGCCAAATCGGTTCAGTGAACCACTAGCTTTGTGAAAAATATTGTAACTTCTTCTCTTCATGCAAATTAAAAAACAAAAAACATTGCAGAGAAGTAAAAGGGTCTGGACAATTAGAATTTTGAAAGAAATCTATAAAAAAATATAAATATTTCAGAAAGAGAAAAACTTTAGTTATCACTCGGAAAAATATTTCAACTATGATTGATAAGTGGTTGGTTTTTATCTGTTGATATATATATATATATATTGCGTATAATTCCCACCAATTGCAAACTGATTTTATCACTAAACCAAACTAAGACACTAGTTCTGGACCACTTCTGGTAATAACGTTTCCGCATAGAAGTTTCATAAAGTTTGAAACTCAAATAAGAAATACGAATTCTAAAAGGAAAAATCTGAAGAAAATAAGATAATTTTACAAAATGGCCAAATTAAATGAAACATTTGGTGTTGTATTTACATTAAAAAAGATTAAAAAAAAGAGGATAAGAAAGGATCGTATTTAAATAACTAAACACTCCACCACATGATTGGATGAGATATGCTATAGAGGAATTAGAAACTGCATTTACAAAGTGTTAGGCCACCTATGGAGTTCAAATTCACAATGCATTTGATAAACTCAATACGTTACGATTTATGTGAGATATCATTGTAAATAAACTAACCCAATCAATGTTTATAATAAAGAAATACTAGTTGGACAAAAAACAACGAGGATCAATCAAATAAAATATTATTATAAAAGTTTCCCCAGAGTGATGCTATTGGAAATGGAAAGATACATTGAATGCATATCATATATGCTTTCATCAATTGTACAGTGATCTTAAAATTCGAAATAATACAAATATTTAAAAAAAATATTGAGAACAAAAAAAGACAAAGAGAGAAGTATCAGATGCTCTTATTCCAATAGTATTCTATTTTTAGAGATTTCTTTATTTTTAGAGCAAAATCTTCTCCAATAGTACTATATATCTTGCTCTAAAAATAGAGGAATAGAGAAACACTGTGCATTCCTCTATTTTTAGAGAAAAACTTTTTTATTTACAATATGATCTTTTAATTTTGTATATATATTTATTTTATACTTAAAAAAAAATTATGTGTTTATTTGTGTACCTATATACAATTATATTTAAATTTTGGTTATCTGATTGTTATAACATGCAAAGAAAACATATATTAAATTAAAAATACGAATTACATGAAAGATGATAAATTAAAAAAAAATATATAACTAAAACATGAAATTAAAAATAAAAACTGAAAATAAATTTGTAAGAGAAACTCCACTTTCGGAGGTCAATACAGCGGAGAATGAGACCATCCGATTCCAAGAATTTCTGCCTCGTTATAGAAAAATCAAAGACAAAAAAGCTCATTTTTCACTATGCAATGCGATAATCGATCATTTGTGGAAAAAGTATACCAACGAAGATACTTAAAATAATGTCATAGTTATCTTTTAAATTTGGATGTGGTGTAATGCAATGTTTCTTTTTATAATAAAATATTTAATTTTATTAAAATCAGATTTTTATTGAATTATTATTATAAAATAAAATAAGTGGGTCAAATTTATAAAATTAAAAAATAAAGGATTTGGTATAAATTAGTTAATACAATAAAATATTATATATATTTTAAATACCATTTTAAAAATAAAAAATATAGGCAACCATTGGAGCAAACCCCTCCTACTTTTAAAAATAGGTGATATATTGTGTTTTTAGCATCTTAATAGCTTTGTTTCTAACTCATTTTCATTACATTTCGCATGATTTCTAGGCATTAGGTGCATACTCTAGTGTAGTTTGCATTTGCATGTCGTTTTGCAGGTTTTGCTTGGAAATGGAGCTAAGGAGTGCAATTACAAAGCTAAATGGAGTGAGGGATGAAGTTAGAAGGTCCGAGGCTTGTCAGCGGTCAGGTCCAGCGGTCCAGCAAGACCGCAAGACTCCAGTGGTCTCTCCCAGCGGTTCAGACACACCGAAGGCGTCCATAGGAGTTTTACAGAAGGTTTGGTGGATCACCCCCTGCGGACAAGACCGACCGAAGGATCCCAGCGGTCAAGTCCAGCGGTCAAGACAGACCGCTGGGATGTCCAAAAATTAGATTTATTTTCCTTAAACCGGATTTATTCGGATTGGTATCTTTTTAATTAAACCAATTTCGTGTTTTGAGGCTATAGATAGCCAACAAGAACCCAGATTTAAGGGAGGCTTTTATTTTTTCCTTTTGAGAGAGAATTGAGAGAAAAACCTTGTATGAATCCTATTTTCAATAATCTAAGTTTGGATTTCTCTTCAATTCTTCTATCTAATTAAAACTCTGAATCATGTTGATCCAAGCACAAATCCAATTGCTTTGTGTTGGCATGATCATGAATGAGTAGTCATTCTAGATCCTTGGGGTTGATGGATTAGGGTGATTATGACCTAGATTGATGGAGTTTTAGGATTGCTAGTCAATTATTCATTCTTAATATGAGTTTTAAATACTAGATGAACCCTAATCAAGTTTGTTTAGGACTTAGGATTTTTATGACCGAGAGGTGTTTGTTAAAATTCCTGAATTAGATTATTAAGTGCTAATCACTCCTTACATACGAGAGTATTTGTCTAGGATGTTTAGTGGCTAGTTAAACTTGCTAAGAATGCTCACTGTTTAATCTTTGGCTAACGAGAGTTATTGTCTGAGGATTGACTAGTGAAGATACTTTTGTCACGAGAGTGGACTAGTTTGCAATCGTATTTAAGGCCTATGAATTGGAATTGAGTAGTCAAGATTGAACTCCATTGACTGAATTAGTAATCGCCCTTGCATATCCATCATATCCCTTGGTTCTACCTTTAGTTATATTAATCAAAAGTCATTTATTTCTGCTTAATTTAGTTTGAATTTATTTACAAATTTTGATTTCAAAAACCCAATATTTCTTATTAGCTTAGCTCAAGATATAACTTGCATTGTTATTGTGTTGAATCTCGCTTCCTCGTGGATTCGACTCTTAAGTATTACAACGATACTTAGGGTTATTTGGTAACCCGGATTGAAAAATCCTACTATCAAATTGGCGCCGTTGCCGGGGAAGCGACGCATTTAACCATTAACATTTGGTTTTGTTTTGCGACTAAGTTTACTTTTATTTCAGTTACTGATTTTTCTTTCTTTTCTTTCTTACTAGGTGCATGAACCTGAGAAGTCGCGGACCAACGAATCTTATTGACCGAGTGGACGATATAAGACAATTGGAACATGCTCATAGTAGGGCAAGGAGAGAACAAGAACGGTTAGCTCAGGAAGAACAAGCAGAGATAGCCGATAACAGGAACATACCCAATGATCATGACGATGGTGAGCCTAGAGCAGAAGGTGGAAACCCGCAAGTACACCCTCAGAGACCTCGTCAGAACATTGGTGCTTACGATGAACCGCACACACATGGTCACCGAACCGGCATTCAGCCGCCTCTAGTAGACAACCACAACTTTGAGATCAAAGCAAGCCTTATCAACATGGTTCAAGGCTCGAAATTTCATGGTTTGCCAATGGAGGATCCCCTTGATCACCTAGATCAGTTTGATAGGTTCTGTGGTACTATGAAGATGAATGGCGTCTCTGAAGATGCCCTCAAGCTGCGCCTCTTCCCATTCTATTTGGGGGAGAAATCTCATACTTGGGAGAAGAACTTACCTCCAGATTCTATTACAACTTGGGATAAGTGCAAAAAGGCGTTTCTGGGTAAATTTTTCTCTGCTACACGTACTAACCGGTTGAGGAATGAGATATCAAGCTTTACTCAGCGTGGTAATGAGAGTTTCAGCGAAGCTTGGGAAAGATTCAAGGGTCTTACTTCTCAGTGTCCACACCATGGCTTCACACCGGGTAGTCTCTTGGGAACCCTTTACCGAGGAGTCTCGCCAAAGTATAGAGCTCATCTTGACATTGCTAGTAGGGGAAATTTCTTGGGTCAAGAAGCTGAAGATGGTCTGAATCTGGTGGAGAGTCTTGCGACTAGTGACAGCAACTATGGAGGAGAAGACTATGATAGAAGCTCGAGAGATGGTAGTGAGGTGAACGAGAGGCACCGTAGAGAGATGAAAGCTTTGAATGAGAAGATGGATAAGTTGCTGCAAGTGTCTCAGAAGCAAGTTCATTTTGTTGGTGACAATGAGGGGTCTCAAGGGTATCAAGATGCTGGTGATGTGGGTTATGAAGATGCACAAGAGGAGATGAACTACATTGGTGGTCAAGGACAAGGTTTTAACAAGGGTTTCAATCCCAACTATAGGAACCATCCAAACTTCTCCTATAGAAACTCAAATGTGGAGAATCCACAAGACCAGAATTACCCATCTGTGAGACCTCAAGGAGGAAATCAACAAGGAAACTTTCAAGGTAATAATCAGCAAGGGAACTATCAGGGAAACAACCAAGGGAACTTCAGGCCTAGAGCCCCCTTCGCGCCTAACCAAGCTTTCTATCCGAACAGGGTCAAGCCAGTGCTTCTAAACCAAGTTCAGATGACACTAATACAATGCTTAAGAAGATATTAGAGAATCAAAGCAGAGGAGCAATGGAGCTCACAACTCAGATGACAACAATCCACAACAAAGTTGATGGGGTTTACCAAGACCTCAATGCCAAGTATGAGAGCCTGTCTTCCCAAGTTGCTCAAATGAGCAGCTCCTCTTCTAAGCATCCTATTGGTGTGCTACCGGGCAAATCAGAGACTAACCCAAAGGAATATGCGAATGCAATTACTTTTAGATGTGGGAAGAAGTTACCTAGTGGAGACAGCAATGTGGACAATGCCAAAGAAAGAGGGGAGGTAGTGATTGAGATTGAGGATAAAACTGGGACAGTAAATGACGAGGAAAGACTGAAAGAGAAAGTAGAAGACACCGGGATAGATGTGGAGAAAGTGGTGTTAGAAAAGGGTAAAGGAAAAGTAGTAGAAGAAGTTACCAAGGACAATATAGGGGTGTCAACTCCAAAAACGGGTTCAACTTTTTCTAAGAAGGAAAAACTCTTTGTACCACCTCCCTATGAACCGAAGCTTCCGTTTCCAGGCCGGTTCAAGAAGCAATTCATGGAGAAGTATCGAGCCATGTTTGATAAGCAAATGAAAGAGGTAACAGTCACAATACCTCTGCTCGATGCCTTTGTGCTCTCACCACCGTACATCAAGTTTCTCAAAGATGCTGTGAAAGAGAAGAAGACTCAAATGGAGAGCATGGTGCTCCTTACTCATGAGTGCAGCACTATCATTCAGAGGAAAGTGATAGCAAAGAAAAAAGAAGATCCAGGGAGTTTCACTTTGCCTTGTTCACTCGGTCCACTATCATTCAACCGATGTCTTTGTGATTTAGGAGCATCCGTCAGTCTAATGCCATTGTCAGTTGTTAAGCGGCTTGGTTTCACAAGATACAAGGATTGCAGGATCTCACTTGTGCTGGCGGATAGGTCTATTAAGACACCCATTGGCCTACTTGAGGATCTCCCGGTCATGGTCGGACACTTTGAGATTCCGACAGACTTCATAGTGCTTGAGATGGATGAGGAACCTATAGACCCACTCATATTAGGGCGCCCATTCTTGCGTACTGCAGGGTCTCTAATTGATGTGGAAGGAGGTAAGATAAACTTGAGGTTGGGTAGAGAAGTGTTGACCTTTGATATCAACAGAGTCTTGAGGAAACCAACAATTGAGGGTCAGATATTCTACATTGAAGAGATGGATGCTCTAGCTGATGAGTTGCTAGAGGAGATTGCCTTAGAAGACTCCTTTCAAAATGCATTGACAGTGAAGAAGGGTGAGTTTGGGTTGCTGGAGATGACAAGTGAGGGGTATGAGAAGATACTTGATTCGCATCTACCATCTTGTGAGGACAGCCTATTTATAGAACTGAATGAAGAGAGACATGGGGCTGCATTACTCGAAGCTAGCAATGGTAAGTCTAGCATGGAAGGAGACTGGAGTGAGCTCAAAGCACCCCAAATCGACCTCAAGCCTCTTCCCAAAGGTCTAAGGTACGCGTTTCTAGGCTCTAATGACACATACCCGGTTATAATAAGTGATGAACTTAATGAGGTAGAGACTTCCGCCCTTCTAGGTGAATTGAAAAAGTTTAGAAAAGCCATAGGATACTCCCTAGATGATATTAAAGGCATCTCAGAAACCCTTTGTGTGCATAGGATCCACCTTGAGAGTGAATCAATGACTTCCGTGGAGCATCAGAGGCGGTTAAACCCAAACCTCAGAGATGTAGTGTGGAAAGAGATTCTCAAACTCTTGGATGCGGGAATAATATACCCAATTTCGGATAGCACATGGGTTTCACCGGTACATGTGGTACCAAAAAAGGGCGGAATCACGGTAGTCAAGAATGATAACAATGAGCTCATACCAACTAGAACCATAACCGGTCATAGAGTTTGTATAGACTACCAAAAACTTAATGCAGCAACCCGTAAAGACCACTTTCCCTTACCCTTTATCGATCAGATGTTAGAGAGGTTAGCAAACCATCCATACTATTGTTTTCTTGACGGGTACTCGGGATTCTTTCAAATCCCGATACACCCAAATGATCAAGAAAAGACAACTTTCACATGCCCCTATGGTATCTATGCATATCGTAGGATGCCATTTGGGTTATGTAATGCCCCAGCTACCTTCCAAAGATGCATGATGTCTATTTTTTCTGATTTGATTGAGCATACTATGAAAGTGTTTATGGATGACTTCTCTGTATATGGAGATTCTTTTGCTTCTTGTCTAGCAAATCTTTGCAGGGTATTGGAGCGGTGCGAAGAGACGAACCTCGTCTTGAACTGGGAGAAGTGCCATTTCATGGTGAAAGAAGGAATAGTGTTGGAACACAAGATCTCCAAGGAAGGAATTGAGGTGGACAGAGCGAAGATTGATGTAATGGTTGGTTTGGCTCCACCGAGAACAGTGAAAGACATTAGGAGTTTCTTGGGTCATGCAGGCTTTTATAGACGGTTCATCAGGGACTTTTCAAAGATATCTAGACCTCTCACACGGTTGCTCTGCAAGGAGGTTGGTTTTGAGTTTGGTAAAGAGTGCATGGAAGCCTTTGAGACAATAAAGAAAGAGCTAGTGAGTACACCTATTGTTCAAGCACCAGATTGGAGTATCCCTTTTGAGATAATGTGCGATGCTAGCGACTATGCAGTTGGAGCAGTTCTGGGACAGCGGAAAGATAAGAAGCTTCATGTGATATACTATGCTAGTAGAACTCTCGATGATGCACAGGTGAAATATGCCACGACGGAGAAAGAGCTGCTAGCTATAGTATTTACTTTTGAGAAGTTTCGGTCTTACTTGGTTGGCTCCAAGGTCATTGTGCACACAGATCATGCAGCATTGAGACACCTCTTGGCGAAGAAGGATGCAAAGCCGAGATTACTGAGATGGATCTTACTTCTCCAAGAGTTCGATCTGGAGATTAAAGATAAGAAGGGAACTGAAAATGGCGTTGCTGATCCCCTATCTAGAATGAGAATTGTTGATGACATACCAATCAATGATTCTTTGCCTGAGGAACAACTTCTAGCGATCACTCTACTACATTCTACCTACGATACCCACAATCAGCTTGAGAAGGTTCAGAGTTTGAGTGAAAAACTTCCTTGGTATGGTGACATAGTGAACTATCTGGCTTGTGAAAGAGAACCACCGAACCTTGATGCTTATCACAAGAAGAAGTTCTTCAGAGACATTGGACGGTACTATTGGGATGAGCCTTACTTGTACACTCTCTCCAAAGATAACCTATACCGGAGGTGTGTTGCTGAAGAAGAAGTTGAGGGTATATTGACTTTGTGCCACGGTTCAACCATTGGTGGACATTTCGCCACTTTCAAGACGGTTCAAAAGGCACTCCAGGCAGGGTTTTGGTGGTCGACTATGTTCAAGGATGCGTTTGACTTCATCTCGAGGTGTGATCCTTGCGAAAGGAAAGGAAACATAAGCAAGAGAAACGAAACTCCTCAAACCCCAATCCTAGAAGTGGAGATATTTGATGTATGGGGAGTTGATTTCATGGGACCATTCCCATTATCTTACGGTAACCAATACATCCTTGTGGCGGTAGACTATGTTTCGAAGTGGGTAGAGGCTATAGCAAGCCCCACAAATGATGCCAAGGTTGTGCTGAAGCTTTTCAAATCAATCATCTTTCCAAGGTTTGGTGTACCAAGATGTGTAATCAGTGATGGTGGTTCTCATTTCATCAACAAGGTATTTGAGAGTTTGTTGAAGAAGCACGGAGTGAAACACAAGGTAGCAAGTCCGTATCACCCGCAGACATGTGGTCAAGTCGAGCTTTCTAACCGAGAGATCAAAGCAATCTTGGAGAAGACAGTGAGCACTACTAGGAAAGATTGGTCAGTGAAACTTGATGATGCATTATGGGCCTACAGAACAGCTTAGAAGACCCCAATAGGTACCACGCCATTCAACCTTCTATATGGGAAGTCTTGTCACCTCCCTGTTGAGCTAGAGTATAAAGCAATGTGGGCGACCAAGCTGCTCAACTTTGATATCAAGACCGCGGAGGAGAAGCGCTTGATACAGCTGCATGAGTTAGATGAGCTGAGACTTGAAGCTTATGAAAGCTCAAAAATCTACAAGGAGAGAACCAAGGCCTTTCATGATAAGAAGATAGTGCCAAGGAACTTCAAAGAAGGTGATGAAGTCCTTCTGTTCAACTCTCGCTTGAAGCTCTTTCCCGGAAAGCTCAAGTCTCGGTGGTCGGGTCCCTTTGTTATTGGAGAGGTACGTCCCTATGGCGCTGTTGTTTTGAAGAACAAGGACGGTACAGGGTTTGTTGTGAATGGTCAGAGGTTGAAGCCGTACTTGGCAAATGTCACATCGAGGGAAGGTGCAACTGCATATCTCTCGGATCCACCATCCCAATAGACGCCAAGGGAAGTCGAGCTCATGACATTAAACGAGCGCGCTTGGGAGGCATTCCCATGGTATCCTTGTACATATTTTTCTTTCATTTTATCTTTTTACTTCATGTTTTTGACTAATAGGTTCAGATATTGCCAAGGGAAGGTGGAATAAGAAATGTTTGGAGCAATTTCTACGCCAGCGGTTGACCCCTGCGGTCAAGACAGACCGCATCACTACTACGGTCAGCTCCAGCGGTCCAGCATGATCTGTGTTTGGTGGAGCATTGATTGCGGTCTAGACAGACCGAAGGCGTGTTTTGACGGGTTTTTACAGAACGTTTGGTGGAGCTGTTGCTGCGGTCTAGACAGACCGAAGGCTACCAGTCACTTCCCCGTCGAGGACAGACATTGGCGAGCCCATGTAAGTCTCCTTATTTTGATTTTCGGTTTAAATTGGTTCATTAAAGTCAAACCACTTCGATTTTAAACCGGTTTTCACACTATTCTTCTTCCCAAAATCGATTTTCATCGACACCCTTCTCATTATTTTTCAAAACCTTCAATCTAAAACCTTGAAAACTCAAGAACTTTCTCAATTCTCAAGTGTTTTTCATGATTTCAATTGCTAAATCCGAGTTTTTCAAGCATCTGTTGAGTAATCCCTGCTTCATTCCTCATCTAGTTCATCCATTCATCCGAATCTAAGGTATAAATTTCGAAAATTTTCAACCTTTGGGCAATGCATAGATTCGTGAATTAGGGATGCAATGAGAGAAGAATTTGATCCATAGTGATGTGCAAATCATTACCCATTACTTCGTTTAGCTATTGCTTCCTTGAATTTTCAGTTTTGATGGTGAATTTGAAAATCAAAATTCTAGGGTTCATAGTGTGAAAAACGAAATTTTTGGGGAATTTGAAGATTGTGGTTTCAATAGATAGCTAAAGATATTCTAAGCAAGATCCTAGAAGACTACTAGGTTTGAAAACATCTTGGTGTTGAATTAAAAGAAAATTGGGTTATTTGAGTTTTAAATGAGTTTATGTTTTGATTTCATTCAAAACTAAACTAATTGTGCCTTTTATTTGTGGAATGGTTTTGTAGGTGATAATGACTAAATTAAGAAGAGAAGAGGACAATGAGGAATCAAGGAGAAGAGCTAAGGGTAAAGGAAAGGCTACCGCCTCTCAAGAGCAGTCACGTAAGGGAAATGCGAAAGCGACCGAACCATCAGGAGATGCTAGTGGTCCCGAGGATCCCCGACCTCAACAGTACACACTTGCCCAACGGAAGGCGAGGTTTTCCCAACTGGAAAAGGAACGGGGACTCGATATCCGGATGCGGAGTTTTTGACACAAGCGGGGCTTTAAGAGGATGTTCAGGCGATCTTTGAGTATATGGGGCTTGCCAAGTTCATGAGTCTAGCCTCCGATACCTATGCCGACCTAACCAAAGAGTTCCTCATTACCTTTAGAGCTCGGGAGAACAAGCCTCAGGAGCTTGAGTGGGATGATGTCGGATACATTGAGTTCATGGCAAACCGGAGGCGCTACAAGGTCACTTATGAGGAGCTGAGCGATATCTATGGCCTCCCGAGAGGCATACATCTATCCACAGGCAGGTCTGATACCGAGCCATTCTTTGTGTGGAGGACGATTGGTTCTGGGCCTTACTCCAAGGGTCTCACGAAATTGGCAAACATTCGGAACCCCGCCATCCATTATGCTCACAAGGCCATAGCCCACACATTCTTTGCGAGAAGAGAAACGGGAACGATGAAGGATCCGGAGATGAAATTTCTTATGGTGGGACTTGCACCATTGCTGAAATTTCTCAATGATGGTCGAGG
This sequence comes from Cardamine occulta, assembly GCA_028015245.1. NCBI lineage: Eukaryota > Viridiplantae > Streptophyta > Magnoliopsida > Brassicales > Brassicaceae > Cardamine > Cardamine occulta. The sequence continues at coordinate 8,925,795 of CM051370.1, read as the reverse complement.
CATCGAGGCCAACATAGTTGACGTGAGTGTGGTCGGGATTTTTGTACATTACCTTCTCTACATCCAAGATTGGGTCATGACTACACCGAATAAAACGCCTCAAGTAAGCATTGGAGGCTTTAACACCGTTTCCAAGCTAAGAGAGTCCCGCTCGAGAGTATAGACGTGCAATACCTCACCCGGACGCATTTCCTTTGCGGATCACTTGGCACATCCTTCGGATACAAGTTTCAACGCACAGCCAACGAGGCCAAGAAGTTTCTTCTACCAAACATCACCTACACATCTCTTGGGACAGAAGACAACATCCGATTCATCTACGACGAGCCTATCTTATATGATGTTTTACGCGATAGAGCGCTCACTAGAATCGGGAAGAGCATGGGTGAGAGCTCGACACAAGTTCCACAGGACCTTCGACCCGGAGATGAGGACATACCACCACCGCGCGAGAGAGTGTATGGGAGCGCGAGATATGATTTCCAGCCTTGGGACGAACCGATCCCCCCTTGTCAACCCGCTCTACAAGCCACCCACAAGCACATCAACTTGCTTCAACGACTGTGCAAATGGCAAGGAAGGACGCTCAAGAAAGTCGTGAACCAAGTAAAATACTTGACTAGAGAAGTGCAGGAACTCAAAGGCGGCTGCTCTAGTACCCGACGGGATAACGTAGCTGACACGGGCATGGGACAGAGAGAAGACGAGGACTTACACCGAGAGGATCCGGAGCCCACGAGAGATGATACCGAGGTCCCGATGGAGGACGATGCTGGGACGAGACACTCCTTTCAAGGAGAACCGAACCCAACGGCTGATGATCAAGAGCTAGCCCGAGCCTCCTCGTACGAGCCACACCAAAGACGGAGGAAGAGACGTGCGACCCGCTCACCCACACCACCGGCTCCCGCCTCGAGCAATGAGTCGTATTCATTCGGCTCCGACACTTGGTACTAGGTACCACCCCTTCCCTTGTATATATATTTTTTTTTGTGTAGTCTTATTCTCGGATTTATTCTCGCACCGAGACGGTGCGAAATAAGTTTGGGGGAGAGACTCGGTTGCTAATTGCATTGAAAATTTGAAAAAAAAAAAAAAAAAAAAAACCAAAAAAATTCCATATAGTTTGCATTGTCATTTTTATCATTTAGGATCGAGTCTAGAAGCATATAGGATTGCATTTCCATTTGCATAGGAGGCAATGATTAAAACTACCATGAGAAGTTCTTAGCTTAAGGCGCGATCACCTTGATAATAGTCTTGTAGCGCTTGTTTGATCTTGAAATGCTTGAATCTTTGCTCTTTGATCTCTTCAACTCGAAAGATAGTCTCATAGGTCGAAACTTGCTAGCTTGCATTCAACTCTATTTAAGTGGAACTTAATCTGGACTTAATTATCTCGCTTAGGGCTTCGAAATGCGCTTTCATAGTCACTTTAAAATACTTGAGCTTCTTATTCACTTTGCCACGCTTTGTTGACTCAAGTAGCTATCCTCATCATTAGGATAGTCCCACACCATAAACCCAAAGCTTTTGTTCTGACCATTGCTATTCTTGTGTGTATGTGAGGCCTCTTTCTTGATAATGTTTACATGGGCAAAAACTTGAGAGTATTGGAGACGACAAGGCTTAACCTCTATTATAGGGGCTAGAACATCAATGGCTAGCATCTAAGTGCGGAATTGAGAAAATATGTAGAGTGTTAGGTGGTTTAGTTTGTACTTGGTGATGGTGATTGAGAGATGAAAAAGAAAGTGAGGGTTAAGGGATGAAGTTAGACTCTAAGGGAATTCAATTAAGATATGTGATTTAGACTCTAAGTGTTGTAATATACCTTGATTGGCTCCTCCAAAATAAAAAATAAAAAAGAGAAAAGAATGAGGAAGCCAAGGTGTAAGGAAAAGAGATGAATAGAGTCATTGTTTGAATAAGGAAAATGATTCCTTTCAGAGAGTTATTTAAAAAAAAAAAAAAAAAAAAGGGTTGGGGTGAGTGAAAGAAAAGAAAGAAGTGAAAAGGGGTTTTAGAGATATGCATCTAAGGATGAGAGTGGGAGTTTGATTAGGGAGAAGAAGTTTAGGATCGGGTAGAACGATAGAGGTTGAACTTGTATGCATGAATTGTGTCCGGTCTTAGATGGATTTTGCCTAATGTCAAACATTCCTTGTGTTTTTGAGAGAAACCCTTCACTAATAAAGAAAACCACCTCTAAATGGCCTTCCCCTAAACCAATTGAAAGCGATTGACAACCCCTTAGCGAGACTGCACGCATAACTTTAATTGAATGTTAAAGAGTTTATTGAATAATTGCTTGTGGAGATTTCTGATTCCTGTCCTAGAGTAATCAGAAAATTAGGAGTTGCGATAAGAGTAAGGTGGATGGTTGATTAGAGGTTCGAACTTGTGTTGCTTGATACCTAGTTTGGCTTAATTGATTATCTGGGTTGTATGGTGTTGGTAGCTTGGTGAACTTTCTCGTGGTTATGAGTCCTCGCCTTCAAACCTTTCTCCCGGCTTGAATTTTGTTGTTTGCTTGCGGACAAGCAAAAGGCAAGTTTGGGGGAATTGATATATTGTGTTTTTAGCATCTTAATAGCTTTGTTTATAACTCATTTTCATTACATTTCGCATGATTTCTAGGCATTAGGTGCATACTCTAGTGTAGCTTGCATTTGCATGTCGTTTTGCAGGTTTTGCTTGGAAATGGAGCTAAGGAGTGCAATTACATAGCTAAATGGAGTGAGGGATGAAGTTAGAAGGTCTGAGGCTTGCCAGCGGTCAGGTCCAGCGATCCAGCAAGACCGCAAGACTCCAGCGGTCTCTCCCAGCGGTTCAGACACACCGAAGGCGTCCACAGGAGTTTTACAGAAGGTTTGGTGGATCACCCCCTGTGGACAAGACCGACAGAAGGATCCCAGCGGTCAAGTCCAGCGGTCAAGACAGACCGCTGGGATGTCCGAAAATTAGATTTATTTTTCTTAAACCGGATTTATTCGGATTGGTATCTTTTTAATTAAACCAATTTCGTGTTTTGAGGCTATAGATAGCCAACAAGAACCCAGATTTAAGGGAGGCTTTTATTTTTTCCTTTTGAGAGAGAATTGAGAGAAAAACCTTGTATGAATCCTATTTTCAATAATCTAAGTTTGGATTTCTCTTCAATTATTCTATCTAATTAAAACTCTGAATCATGTTGATCCAAGCACAAATCCAATTGCTTTGTGTTGGCATGATCATGAGTGAGTAGTCATTCTAGATCCTTGGGGTTGATGGATTAGGGTGATTATGACCTAGATTGATGGAGTTTTAGGATTGCTAGTCAATTATTCATTCTTAATATGAGTTTTAAATACTAGATGAACCCTGATCAAGTTTGTTTAGGACTTAGGATTTTTATGACCGAGAGGTGTTTGTTAAAATTCTTGAATTAGATTATTAAGTGCTAATCACTCCTTACATACGAGAGTATTTGTCTAGGAGGTTTAGTGGCTAGTTAAACTTGCTAAGAATGCTCACTGTTTAATCTTTGGCTAACGAGAGTTATTGTCTGAGGATTGACTAGTGAAGATACTTTTGTCACGAGAGTGGACTAGTTTGCAATCGTGTTTAAGGCCTATGAATTGGAATTGAGTAGTCAAGATTGAACTCCATTGACTGAATTAGTAATCGCCCTTGCATATCCATCATATCCCTTGGTTCTACCTTTAGTTATATTAATCAAAAGTCATTTGTTTCTGCTTAATTTAGTTTGAATTTATTTACAAAGTTTGATTTCAAAAACCCAATATTTCTTATTAGCTTAGCTCAAGATATAACTTGCATTGTTATTGTGTTGAATCTCGCTTCCTCGTGGATTCGACTCTTAAGTATTACAATGATACTTAGGGTTATTTGGTAATCCGGATTGAAAAATCCTACTATCAATAGGCAAACATTGAAGCAAATAAAAATAGAGATTTATTTTTAAAAATCTCTATTTTTAGAGAAAAAAAATAGAGTGAACCATTGTAGATAGTCTTGTGCCTCATCATATTTGAAAAAAAATCTAGGAGAAAGCGTCTAAAAAGGCGCGAATGGTTTAGACAGTTAACAGTACGACCAACTTCCATTTTTAAAAGTTTATTTCTTTCTGGATTCTTTTCTCACATCCAAAACATAACTGTACTAAATAAAATACATTTTTTTTTTAAGTTTTAAAAAGAGTTTTTTTTGTTCTCATCTTTTTAAGTACTGAAGATTTGTTGGACAATTTCTTACCTCCATTATTGGCATAGAGAAAAACAGAGGAATAAAGAACAAACAAAAAAACAGAGAAAATGGACTTGTTTCAGATGCAAAAGAGTTTGCAAGATTACACCAAATCACTCTTCTTGGAAGTAAGTTGTTTTCACATTTCGCAGTTTCTTTGGTAATACGTTAATTATGAGTTTAGGTTTGATTATGTTAAAATTAGTTTCTGATTATGGAAAGTCTTTTGTTTTGGGTACAAACAAAAAGGGAATTTTGGACAGCAACTACAAGATGAAAGCAATCCAGATTTTGTTTCACAAGTTGTTACTCTTTTCTTCCAAGACTCTGACAGGATTCTCAATGATCTATCACTTTCACTGTAATCTAATTCATTACACATTCTCTCTTTAATCTAATTTTTTTCTGTCCAAAAACTTTTTTTTTTGCTCTCAATGTTTTAATGCTTTTGCAGAGATCAACAAGTTGTAGACTTCAAAAAAGTTGATCCTCATGTTCATCAACTCAAAGGTAGCAGTTCCAGGTAATAACAAAACAAAATAGAATAGGCTACTTGTAATTTAGATCTGATTTTGATGCAATGATAATGACATTCTTTAGATCATGAAATGAGAAAAATATTAAGCTTTTGATTGTGTGATGTTGCCAAAAAAAAAAAAACAGTATAGAAGCACAGAGAGATAAGAATGCTTGTGTTGTCTTCCGCAACTTCTGTGAGCAACAAAACGTTGAAGCGTGAGTTTGATAAATATGTTCGTTGGTTCATTCGTTATTTATTTGATTTAAGATCTGATTAAGAAAATAAATCGTTTAAAAAATTCAGATATCATAGATGTTTGCAACAAGTGAAGCAAGAGTACTATCTTGTGAAGAACAGATTAGAGACTCTGTTCAAAGTAAGTAGTAAAAAAAAACTTATTTAAAACCACCCTCATAACTCTATCGAATTCTGCTATATTTTGATCAACATTTTGTAACTTATTTGTTTTGATTTTGGTTTTCATGATCGAATTTACGCAGTTGGAGCAACAGATTGTAGCATCTGGTGGAATGATCGTGGCCTTTGAACCTGGATTTTGAGTGAATTCATAAGTTCACATTCTATGGTTTATTCTGTGATAAACTACTTTTTTGTGCCATTGGAAGAGTGTGACGCTAAAACGTTTTCAATCCATACTTAAATCCCACTTCTGTGTAATAAATTACCAAGCATATATAATCTTGGTTTTATTTAAATAAAGTTGTTATATATTGATCTAATTATTGATCTAGTGATTACAAGCTTTCTATATTATACACATCTATGTCATTTGATTCGGATGGGTTGGTAGCTCTATGGATGCCAAAAATAAAACAAAATAATAATTGTAAATTTTCTTTTTGGTCGAATTGTAATTTTTCCATGAATGAATTAGAGTAAACTAATGTGAAAAATCTATTGAAAAATCGTCTCACCACTTTTTTGGACAAGACATCTACATATGGAAACATTTACGACCCAAAGGATGGACAAAAGTGCATGCAATAGCCCTTCTTTCATCTAAATGCATAGACCTCCGTTAGATAAAATTAGTCCACAAATTTCATTATGTGATTGGTGTAAAATATGCCTATCGCCTCAAAAAGAACATCATTCCGGCACTTCGGAATACAATCTGAGCATTTGATGATTATCCTTCTTGCTTTCGATATCCTAGAGGAAATGGTATTGGTCTTACACTTCCTCCTGGAAACAAAGGTGCCCCTCTCTTCAGGTATGTTTGATAAAGAAATATTATGAATCTAGAACATTCAAGTTTTAATACTTTTTATGTGTTTATAATTTCAGATTGGAAAAGGTAGGAAACTAAGAGAAAGCGAGAGGGTCACGCTTTTATGCTATGGATCGACAGTTCAAAGATGTTTAGAGGCTGCTTATATACTTAGTGAACACGGATTAAAGATAACTGTAGCGGATGCAAGATTTTGCAAGCCATTAGATGTTCGTAACTTAGCTAAATCACACGAGGTTTTGATCACGGTTGAAGAAGGTTCGATTGGAGGATTTGGATCGCATGTGGTACAGTTTCTTGCTCTTGATGGAAAGCTCAAGGTACATTTACATTTACACATTCTTGAATTTTCATTTGTATCGCTTTTGTGTCTGAATTCAAATTTTTTTTTTTTGACAAAAGTGGAGACCAATGGTACTACCTGATTGGTATATCGAACACAGATCACCAATGGATCAACTGGCTGAAGCAGGCCTCACAGCGTCTCACATCGCAGCCACTGCACTTAACTTAATGAGAACACCTAGAGAAGTCTTGTTTTGGGAGTAATGGGATCTCCAACAGGATCAGAAGAAGCATATATTGTAGTTTGTTTTTGCTTTACAATTATATATCTAACATCTTGAATAAAGTAATTTCTCCATAGATTATCCCAATTCACGATATTCAAGAATGTTTGAATGTGCGCTTGTGTTGTTTCAACTAGGCTAAGAAATAGAACATATGGCTTTTGGGTTTTCATCACTAAACACCATAAATTTCTCCATATCACTATCGTTAAACCCGAAAATCGACTCATCCCTTAAACCAATAACTTCCATATCAATCTCGAGAATATTTCCGTTCTCCGCATCTTTTCTAGATTCTTCATCTTTCTCTTCATTCACTACAATCTTCACTCTTTTGCCTGTCTTCTTCTTAAGTTTCTTCAACAACTTCTTCGGATCAATCTTACCCTTGACGACAACCTTGTGATTATTCATATCCGTCATAAATGTTTCAACTCCTATGAATTCATAGATAACTCAAATTAGAAACTATATTGGAAACTATGGATATGTTACAAGGAAACGTTACTTTGATTTTTTCTACCTTTGTATTCGGAAACAACTCTAGCGATTTTTCTCTCGCATTCGTTGCAATGCATCGATACATTGAATTCGACATCTATATACTACAACAAATCCAAGAAAATTGAAAAACAAAATGAAGTAACGTATTGAAAACAGAGGATTATATAACAAAACAAAAAGGAGTGTGTTATCTTACTCTGACATTGTCCTTTTTCTTGTCTTTCGTCATTGATGAATTGTAGGATCGGTTCTTTTGAGTTCAGACTTTAATTTACGTCGGAGCGACAAGAGATGTCTCCGTGTCAAAAGGGTCCGATACTGTCGTTTATGAATCTTTGATGCAATGGCGGTTTATATTTTGGATAGAAGTTGTTGACAGTTAATTCAGTTTGTTATTATTTTCATACAAATACTTAATACATTTTTTTTGGGTTAATGCATGGCTTTTCATGTACTTAATTTAATACGTGCAGATGCTAATAATTGAATCTCTACTGTCCTGTACATATACTTTAGTTTTTCAGTATATGGTTAAATACGAGATTTTCAGAATTTTAATTACATATTTTAAATTTATCATAGACTAAACGAAAGGGAGTTTATATCTTTCTTTGGAATTGCAATTAATTAATTTATTTAAAATTAATAATTCCTTTTCTACTAGACTTATTTTTTTTTGTTTGGAAAAAATTACCTACAGACAAATATTAAAATGTAAAATGCCTTGAATATGTTTGTTTTGAGAATCCAACCAACTATTTGTTTAAATTTCTGTCGTTTTCTCATTTCAACTTTTTATGATGATGCTCAAAACTCAACTCTCTTAATTACACGAGTTGAAGCCAAAGACAGCAGCATAATACATATACAGTCACTTTTAATACATATACAGTAACAAATCCTTCCTAGGAAATGGTTATCAGAGGGATTAGGGTTACGGCGTGAGGCATTGAAGGAAGGATTAATATATCGGAGACCATCCTCTTATTTTATTATTTTCAAGGTACCAAATAAGTAGGTTCTGCTCTTTGTAAATTCTAAATTTTTTTTATATGATATTTACCATTTAGCAGAAAAAAATAACTTCTTATAACAAAACTCTTTCTTCTTTTGTTCAACAAAACGAAACTTTTTAAAAAATTGAATATGACTTTTGAAATCGTAAAACTAAAGCGAAACAATAAACATTATGAATTACCTACAATTTCTTGATTTTTTAATTTTCTATTTTAATTAGGATTAGAACTTTAGGTTTATCACTTGCAAGAGTTTATTGGAATTATATATTCATTTAAAATGCGTTTTATAACATAAAATTGATTTTTTTAGAGTGAGATTTTTAAAATACTTAATTGACCAACAAATAAAAAATAATTCTAAAGCCACTTAAAAAATCTCATTTACCTGACTTCAAGAAAAATAAAAGTTTAAAGAGTAAAAAAAAAAGAAGAAGTAGGCAATTAAAGCTTTAGAAAACTATAGAGAAACAAAAATAATTAAAAATGTGATTGATTAACTCTTGGCTTTGAAGACTTTAAAATAAAGTTACGATTTTCAAAGTCCTTCCCAATCACCCATTAGAGAAGTTTGAGCCATGGAGCTGAGACATGATCTCCAAGAACAACATGCAAACAAAGAACATGTGAGATATTATTTCAAAAAGAAAAACAAAAAGTAAAAGCTTGGAGAAACATGAGAGTTATAACATCCAAGAAAAATCTGTACATCTAAGACAAATCTTACTCTCTTCTGTCGAGATAGTCTTTCAGATCTGCTGCTTTCAAGATGTGTAAGAAAAATCTCTCTATGTTTCTTAAATATATCTTTTAAGTTTAAATTTTTATTTATCTTTTTTTTCAAGTCGTAAAGGATTTAAGTTTAAATTTATATTTATCTTTTTTTTTCAAGTCGTAAAGGACAAGTCTTTGGCCATTTCCAAGGTAATTTTTAAATCGCATATGGGAAATTGCATTACATACCAATGCGTTTTTAAAAATTAGTTCACTCTCCATAACTCTATTCCTTTTTTACTGTTATAAATTTTAGACAGTGTATACCTTTATTCAGACTTAATGAGAAGAATTGCTTTAACATATTGCTAAAATACAGAATTGGTAAAATATTTGTTACCATGTGGAATAAAAACAAAATAACTATTTTAACATTTAATAATTATATATAACTTGGATCAAGCCCATCAACCAAGCCCACAAACTTTGACTTTGTGAAAGCCGAAGTGATACACACTTTGTGGGCTTGGTTGATGGGCTTGATCCTGCTCAAGAAGCTCTTGCCGATCCTTGAGACTTTCATCTACTTGCTTTGAGAAGCAGGAAATAGTTAGTTTAATTTTTTTGTAGCTTTTCTTTTGGATATATTGTGAAACAATTTCAGTTTTCTTTTGGATGTATTGTGAAACAATTTAGATATTTCTATTTGATGATGAAACAATTTTTCTTTAAAATGATTATACTTCAATCTAATAGATAATAATAATTTAGGATGACATGTTACCTAAACTACAATTATTACGTAGTTTTACCTTTATTAGGATGGATAGTATGTCTTTAAAATTATTCGAATAAGAAAAGTTGCACAATTGCTTGTTATTGGCCACGGTACTTTCTTCCCAAAAAATACCATTAAAATGTTCAGATTTTGACTGATTAGCTTCACGAAAAAGCCGCCTCAAATTTCTTCAACACATTGGTTCGTTTTTCAATATTTTTATATTAAATAACAGATTTTCAGAATTATAATTGGCCGCTTTAATTTATTGATATTTTATAATTCTTCAAAATTACAAACAATTAATTAACTGTAAGATGATCTTTCTAAAAACAGAGTTAAAATAACATGGTAGCTTAAAGAGCTATGTTCATTTTGAGAATCCAACCATTATTTGTTTAAATATCTCTGTCGTTTATATTTTCAACACTCAAAACTCAACTCTCTTAATTACACAGGTTAATAAGCCAAAGACAAGAACATATTACATATACAGCCACTTTGTAATCTAATGAACTGAATCTAAAACAGAGCTCTCATAAAAGGAGTTTGATCACATTTTTTTAACCCCTACGGCGTTGGAACTCACCTTTACCGTCTTTGATCCATATCGTTGACCGCGTTCTCCTAACATGTTCTGTGAAGAGACGGTACCTAACACAGTTCAAAATTCAGAACAAGATGAGACAAAGCTTCGTTCAGAAAATATAAGAATCTCTTGTCAGATAACACTACCAACCTCTCATACTCTAGCTTTTGAGTAACTATCCCATTCAGCAGTAACTCTGAGCTATAGACCTCTGCCCCTGAGGAGAAGGAAAACGAAAAAGAGATAACCGTGATTCCTCGTGAAATCTACTACATAAACAACCAGAAGTTATATAGACCAAAGTTTAACTCACCTCTTTCAAGAAACGGTATGCAGATATTGCGATCCTCTTCACATGATAAGACCAGAAGATTCTCTGAGACCTTATCTTCGTTTAGGGCAGATCTTCCGAGTCGTTCTACAGGCTGGAATTTGTTTTCAGTATGAGTCAGTTTTGAGGAAGATAAACTTATAAACACTATTTTCAGTTTTTATGTGTGTGAAAGTGTAAAAATGTGAAGAAATGAGTACCACTCCATGAACTGCCTTAACCAAAGTCGTGATTGTGTTTAAACCAGGCTTTGTATTTGGAGTGATAAAGACTCTTCTCCCCTGAAGTAGAGTAAAGATAATGAGCTGAGAAGGGAAAACCAACGAGCTAAAAGAAAAGGAATTGAAACCAAAAGAGCGTTAGATACCTGTAATAGCGGATACTGACGTGCACGAGCTAAAGAAACCCCCATGTTGAAACAGAACTCCTTCTCCTTCTTTGGGTCTCTGAGCATATACACATCCTCGTCAACATATATATTTACTTGATCGATGCTTTCAAGCCATTGTGTTGTGACCACTGGCTTGCCTGAAGCAATTGCCTCTAGCATGTTCCTTGTGCGTGTAAAATTATCAGCTATGAAGTGTGTTGCCTCCTTCATGGAGGATGCTTCCGAGATATTAAACCTTGCCAAAATCTGTTAAGCAAACGCCAGATTGTTAGAAGTTTACTTTTGTGTAGAAGTCTTAGTTAATGCAAAACTGAAAATTCACTACCAAATTAAAAAACAAAACGCAAGGTATAAAGTCACATAATCGAAGATAACTGAAGTTACAGTTAGAAACCCAACTTATACCTTCTTCTGATGCTTGGTCATATCTTCATCAAGATGCTGGCTGAACAAGACACGTATACTACCCAAGTCTCTTCTCTTTCTTGTACTCTTTGTCTCGGAAACAGGTTCTACTAATCGTGAGGTCAAGCTACGAAATTCCCTTGTAGTGTTTGATGTAGATGAATCCTTGCAAGAAAGTTTATGGTACTCGTCACCCATGCATATTGGAGATGCACTCTTTAAAGGCTTCTTAGTCTTAACTGGAGTATCAAAATCAGGATCTGAACTCCTCCCTGCCTCATTAATCTGATCTTTCGAAATACGAGCTGATATACGAGCTGATCTTCTCCGCTTGGGATAACTCAACACCTCTGCGTCATCTCTGCTTGATTGCTTAGGTAGCTTAGACGCACAATGTTTGGTTGACAATTTTTCTCGTCTCTTCTCTGTACTTGACACAACAACTTCATCTGGCATATCAAGTTTGTCATTCTTGGAATATCTATCCATATTTTTCTCACAAGCCTTAGCAAGTATTGATCTTGCCTTCTTGGCTTTTGGTCTCAACGATTCAGCATCATTATCCACAGGTTGAATCCCCTTAATTCTCTTCGATTGTCTGGTAATGACTCCACGACTGGAAATGCCTCCTTCCGATGACGGTTTCTTACGTATAAGACAATTTGGCTCAGGATTAATTTCCATGGCGTCTCCAGAGTGCAGAGCATTAATCGCTTCAGCAGCCATTTGCGTATTAGGGCCTGCATTTATCTCTTCAGGCCTATCAAACATTATTGTGTTACTTTCCTTGGAAACCTCATCCAACTCGTCAACAAGACTCTTTCTAGTTTCTCGTGAAGCAGTCTGGACCTTCCTTCTCTTCGACCCGCATGGTCCTTCCTTATCAAGCTGGTCACCCTTTGAAGACCTTTTGATATTCGTCCTGCAAGCTTTAGCAGGACTCGGACTAGCCTTCTTCATTCTTGATTTCAACAATTCATCTTTACTCATAGCCTGAATCCTCTTAGTTCCCTTGGACTGTCTAGTAATTCCACCACCATTAGAAAAGCCTCTCTCTTCTCCTGGTGACAGTTTCTTTCCTGGAAGACAACTCACCTGAGTATCAATATTTACGCGGTCTCCAGAACACAGAGCATCAATAGCTTCGGCAGCAACTTGTGTATCAGCCCCCAGAACTTCATCTAACTCATTAACAAGATTCTTTTTAGTAGCCTGGACATTCTGTCGGCTCCTAGTCACACTAGGCTGCAACAGTCTGGAATCAGAATGAGCCTTCCTTTTATCCACTGCAGTTTCAACTCCTCTATGAATTTTATGTATCAGTTCTCTTTTTTGTTCTCTAGGCAAGGTAGAAGATTCCCGTCCTTTACTTGCAACACCAAAGAATTCTTCTTTTCTTCTACGATAAATATCACCCCCTCCTTCATCCTCGAGATTATCATCCCAGTCGAAAATACGGTTTCCAACAGCCCCGACTTTGTAACTTACTTTCTTTGCTAACTCTTGTGGACCTTTAACACTCGCAACACATTTTGATTTTTCTTCTGTTCTCCTTCCACAGTCAGTTTCAACTTCAAGAGCAAACTCTAGACCGGACTCACTAATGAGCTTATCAACCAAGTTAAGAGCACTGGCCTGGGATGCTTCACCAGGCTCTTGAGAGTCAATATAACTCAAACCCCCCAGACCGGCATTGTAATCAACAGAAGGCCAATTTTCTTCAGGCAAATCCTCCAGGAAAAGCTTCCTCGCTGTTCTGTTTCCCGTTTTCAAGTCATTTCTTTTTTCAACAGATATACTGGGAAGACATTGCTGATTCCCTACTTCTCCAACAGTATTTTCCAGACTAGAATTATGTGTGGCTCCTTGACCAGAAGAATGGCAGTTGACTGGAGTAGGACCATCACTGTTTGGAATCTTTTGGGTTGCAACACGAGCTGCCACAGCAGAAGCTCGAAAAGCTGCTGAACGAACTGAAGCGAACCTAGGCACCTTTCCTGCTAAAATATAAAAAGTTCATTTAACGAAAATGAAAATGAGAGAGGGAGCTTCAAACTCTTCAAACATGTTGAAGAGAACACACACACATTCAAAAAGTTTACTTGGAAGAATGCAAGATGGCATATATTGACTAAAGAAACTGCAAGCATTAATAACTCACTAGAAAAACATGACTACCTAAGTAGACTAAGTACACAAACATAGCTATTCCCACAGTTGACGAAGAATATTTCTCATGCTTGGAGGCTGGTAAAGTGGTAATCATCTAACCAACTAATGTAGGGTCGAGACATTTTGATCCAAGAAACACATACTGAACCCAAGTAGCCAACTTTAAATTTTAAACAAACATTAAAAACTAGAACTTGATGCAAGAAAAGGACAATATATATATCATGAATTCATTAACAAAGTCTGCAAATTTGATTGGAAACTCACCAGAAACTCCATGTTCATTCGACCTAGCATCAAGAGCACCTGTTGATCTACTCTTTTCATTATCATTCACTCTGTTCTCTTCACTAGAAAACACAGTTTCGGCTTTACTACAAAAGTCATCACTATCAGAGAGCTCAGTATTATCTTCCAAGACATCAGTAACATTATCATCATCACTATCCGCAACAATTACATCCTCAAAATGATACAACGCCTGTGTAGTAGCCAAACCATCAGAACCTTCAAGTAATGATTTCCCCTCAACAAGTGGTTCTTCTCCAGATTCAAATCCTCCCAAATCAACAGCTTGAGTTTCACCACAAAGAAGAAATTCATCGTTATCACATTCAATATCCATGACCTGAGTCTCCATATATTCTTGATTGATCCAAGAATCGTCCTCAAAAGGTTCAGTGTCACAATTCCGAAGCCAGCTATCTTTATCTCCACCTAACATACAGAACACAATTAGTTCAAGTAAAAATCAAAACTTTCATGATGAATATAAAACCCTAAAGAGATTTGCTAAATAAATTACCAGAATCAGAAGGCGAAGAAGGAAGAGAATCAATCGGCTGGGTCACTTGCTGAGCGGAAAAATCATTATTTACTTTAGCCATCTTCGAATCAATTGGATAATCCAATTCAACGGGATTGGTTTCTCACCGCGAATTTATAAGAACGATTAGAGGAAAAATTGACGACGAATTTGAGATTTCAATGTAGATCTCATAGTGAGAAGAAGAAAGGGAGCGAAGACAGTATTAAGGCGCGTAAAGACAGTAAAGTCTTTCGTTAGGGCTCGCGGGCAGTGTCAATTAACAACAAATCTGGAGGGAAATAATCATATAAGTACTTATATATATATATATTTAATATTCCATTGTAATATCAATAATGCGCGTTTGGTCTAGTGGTATGATTCTCGCTTAGGGTGCGAGAGGTCCCGAGTTCAATTCTCGGAACGCGCCTTTTTTGGACTTTTTTTAAACCATCAATAATTGGGAATATATTGCCACTTTCAGACAGAATACGACAGAGTTATTCACATGTCGGATCCGTACCAATTGTAAATTTTATCAACAGTTTAAATATATGCTTGAGATCCCTCATTGTCAAATAAAACTCTTATCTTTATCTTTGGTCATGACTCATGAATCCAAAAATATATGAAGCCTTACTAAAAACATTGGCAGTTTCATAATCATCAAGTCGTATAGACTCAGGTCAAAATTAGTGAGCTAAACCCTGGAGATTTCTCAAGACCTCTTTCCTCCATTTCCACTCTCAACATTTCAGCTTTTTGCCATCTCTCGCCGTGTGCATACAGGTTCGATATCGACACAAGATGGTTTTCGCTGTCACTGTTTGTGATGCTTCCTGCAGTCTTGATGATCTTCATCACTTGTTCAGCCATTTCTGTATCCATATGAACTTTGCAGGCACTAAGTAAGCCTCCCAAAACTGTATCGTTTGGTTTCACAGGCATTTCTTTTACCAATCCGTAAGCTTCTTTCAGTTTCCCTGACCGTCCTAAGAGATGAATCAAACATCCAAAATGCTTCACATTCGGTTTTATATCGTGTGTCTTCATCTCTAAGAATATCTTTAGACCTTCCATTAGAAAGCCTCCATGAACACAAGCAGTGAGAACCGCTAGAAATGTAATCTCGTCGGGTTTTGTATCTAAGCTCTCCATCGTTCTGAACATCTCTAAAGCTTCTTTGCCTTTCCCATGAATGGCAAGACATGAGATCATAGAGTTCCAACAAGCTACACTTTTCAAACTTAACGACTCAAACACGGATGCTGCATTCTCTAGATCCCCACATTTAGCATACATGTCGATCAACGCATTTGAAACAAACTGATTAAGATCGATCCCTTTACGATCAATCAAAGAGTGAACTTCTCTTCCAACATCAAGACGACCTGATTGAGCACAAGCAGATAAAACACTTGAAACCGTTACTGCATCTGGTTCAAATCCTTCTCCTTGCATCTTATGGAAAGCATCAATAGCATCATCAGAGTACCCATTCTGAGCATAACCAGAGATCAAACTGTTCCAAATCACCAAATTACGAACAATTACACGATTAAAAACAGATGTACCCTCGAACACATCACCTATCCTAAAGTACCCAGAGATCATCAATGACCATACAAAGGAGTTCTTTTCCGGTATATCCTCAAAAAGCTTCCTTGCATCCACCATTTCTCGATTACTAACATACACACCAAGCATCACTGACCAAGCTTTCACATTCTTCAGCTCAAGAGGCATTATCTCAAACAATTCTCTAGCTTTCTCAATCTCTTTAACCTTCCCATACCCTTTCATCATCTCGATCCAAGTCACCGTATTTCTACAACCCGAAATCTGTTCAAACAATCTAGTAGCCGAAACCGCATCACCATTACCCATATACCCACCGATCATAGCGTTCCAAGTAGCCACGTTTCTCTCTGGCATTTCGTCAAACACCTTACCTGCAGAAACTACACTTCCCCATTTACCATACATGTTGATCAGAGATGTTCCCACCATAACATCGGAACAAATACCAAACTTGATCGATTCAGAATGCAACAGCTTCCCAATAACAACACTTGGAATAACACAAGCGCACGCCTTTAAAAGCAAAGGAACCCATCCCGGAAAATACACTCCTTTCAGGCGGATTCCTTGATACAAAACCAGAGCTTGTCTTGGTGATCCTCTACAAATATGATTCTTTATAACATTCGACACATGAAACTCACCAAACGATAAATGTTCCTCCAAATTCATCACCATAAACTCTTTCGCTAGTCTTTGTACTCTGATTAAATCTCAAAATCTGATTTCTTTTTTTATATTCCAAAGAAGAATACTTTCCACCAAAATCATGGAAATGAGAGTTTGCTTCGTTGATCATCAAATTACAAAATGTCTCTTTGAGAATCCAAATTCATGTTTTTAAAAATTTCTTTATTTTGAGTGAGGCTACAAAAGTGCGAACTCTTGTTGGTTTTGCGCAAGTGTCCTAAAGATAATAAACCCTAAAAACGAGAATGAGTTGCAGTAGAATGCAAGGAACTAAACAGAAATGTGTTTCTCTATCTCACTTCTCCATTTGAATATTATTCTTGCAGAGCTGTCTTTGAACTAAAATGGATCTAATCATCAGCTGAGTAGAGCTTCGTTCTTGTTTAACTCATCTAAATCCACGCTCACTCTCAGTCCCGAGTTTACCAAAGCATTGACCATTGCAGGGATGTCAGATTTCAGTGAAGCTGCTACATCCTGTTTTCAAGAAGTATAAAGGAGACATGGATTAAGTTAAGAGCTTCTAGTTTCGAGTGGGCTACACAGCGAGAATTCTACCTTCTTATCTTCTTCATTTTGGTGCTTGATAACGTCCACTGGCCACTCATTTACCAGCTTCTTGAATTCAGCCTCAAGTACTGACTTCTTCTCATCAGGATATGCCTGTGAAGGGTATACAGAACATATTTAAGTATGATCCCGGAATAAGGAGAATGAGAAAAGATCTTAACCAGGTTCTGGAGCACACCTGACAGATAATTTGGATGACAGCAGCAGCTTCTTCTGGTTTATGTTCTAGCAGAAAACCCTGAGAGGGGGAGCAAATGTTTCAAAGGATAATCCAACATTTGATTCTACAAAATATGAATAGGTGTGATAATGTCCATAACATGAGGATGCTAAAAGAACTGCTTACCTTTGCACATGAAAAGGCCCCGGAAAGGGTGTGTTTAGTGTAAGTCTCAGATCTTAGTTTATCAACATTCCATAACGACTCTGTGTCTCCTGATAATGAGTATAATGAGACAGTAAGCAATTGGAAATCTTTTACAAGCCGAATTATGATAGGTTGATATCTCGTCTAATGTTTTACCTAGACATATTTCAAGAGCACTTCAAGTTCAAATTAAGGTATATTTGCCTCCTCTATAGAACAATAAATCGATGCAAGTACAACATAGGAAACCAACAACACTAAACTTACCTCTTTTAGAAGCAAATTCCATCCATACATCATATGTGGTCTTCCTTAACTTGACTCCAGCTTTGCAGAATTTCTTCGAGTACTTAGCTAATAGATCCCAGTTATCTGTATCATGACAGATCCTGCAAACATTCAGTTGAAGTTCATTTCATGATAATAAAGCTCATCGAATTAGCAATCCATAGAAATCAGAGGGCATATCGGTCATCTACTTTCAACGAGTAAAAATTGAACAACAAAGTAATCTACGAACCTGAAAACTAAATCCGCTGTACCAGGTTGTAGAGGCAAGTTATTCGCCTTCAGAAGTTTCATTACTTCATCCATGAGTTTGGCGTTCTTGTGCTCTAACGCATATGACTACATAAAACCAGCAAGCATCCTTAAAATATGTATGTCAAAGAAACAACCAATCAACTTATAGACTTGCAATACCAGTAAATCGTGTGCAGATGCAACACTAGGAGTCAAACCATGAACATTATGCTTCCAAAGAGCCCGTTTACCTACAGTCCAAATATAAGAGCTATATTAGCTTCAACAGATTCTCGGAACAGCTAGGAAAAGAAAACTGAACAGCCAGTATTGGGATTACCATGGTTAATTGCTCCCACGCGTACACAAGTCTTAGCAACTTGTCGGCATAGATTGCAATTAAAGTTGTCATGAATACGGAGATTGGACAATCTCTACAATCCAACATTTAAAAACATCAATGAAGAACACAGAGATCAATGACCTACTCACAAGGAACACAGGATGGAGAAATAAACTACTCAGCACTCACAAATCTCCGTAGATTCTGCAGAACATCAAACAGGAAACTAATATCATCCTCGTTCTTACAATTCTCAATCAATGACCACAACCAAGCATTTGGAGGCATCGATCCCTTGATATTTACAGAATCTAGTATTTTACCATGTAACTCCTTAACAGCCTCTGCATACAGATAAATTTGATCAGTAAATGAGCTCAAGAGTCATTCCAAATAAAGCTTCAAAATTTAGCAACCTGTAGGATTCTCAACAAGTTTTGCATCAGAGGAAAAGCTTGCTCTCAACATTGATTGAGCATAAAACTGATTGCAACTATCAATCCCTGCAAAGAGCATTGTCATTTGAATAATAACTCACAAAGTTGCAAAGGCAGAGCCTTTAAGAATCCGTTAAATTACAAATGCAGCAGCAAAAGAGTAAAATTTCTCACCAATTTCAAAACTTTAGTGACGAAACATTTGTAAATAGGGATAATTATTTCTAAAATCATCAGAGATTGGAAAAATGTGTGAAGTTAAGAGATAGTACCTGGAGATAGATGAGTCGGCGATTGGATAACATGAGAAGCATGGGATACAAATCTCACTTCCGAATTGACGAGAGAGTGGTTTTAAAGCCCGAACGATTCTACGAGAATGCGATAGATATTGCATGATTCGGGATTCGTAGTCTCTGAGTCCAAACCCGGATTATCTAACTGAAACTACTGAGTCAATTCGAAATGTTCAGTGCAGAAGAACTCAAGATTTAGGGTTTATGTTTTTTACCCCCAAAATATAGTATTTTGCATAAAATACCCCTTACGCGCTTATAATTAAACAAATGACCCCGTTATTTCTCGTTGAAAAGTATAAGTCCTCTCTCCGAATTCGGATCTGGATTCATCTGGATCATGAATAGAAAAGAAAAAAAAAGGTAATATTTTACACCTCTCCTCTCTCCCTCCACGTGTAAAAGAAAAAATAAGCACAAGGCATTAGGGAATAAGGATGGATTTTAATCAAGGTCATTCTCCTTTCTTTTTTTTGTACTTAAGGCTTCTGATTATCACCAAGAGACAAAATTCCGCAATTTAGGTGCTGCAAATTTTAAGTTCCTTTGCTTTATTTTGTGTATATTTGTTTCTCAAAAAAATCATTAGAATTGTAGAGTTGTAGATGAAAAGAAAATTTAAGACAAGACAAAATTAATGATGTATAGGTAACACGGTCTACTACCACAATATGTGAATAACAATTTCTTTCATAACAAAATTCTGACTAATTCATATACTAGTATATGAAAACTGAGTATTTTAAAACGTTTAACAGTGGCAAAACTATGATCGAAATCATAGTGAGAATAAATGAACCAACCTTATGATAAATCTTTTAACCACCATTAGTTGGTTACGTAAAAATTAATTAGGTTCAATATTTTTTTCAATCAAGCTAAAGGAAGCAGATTGTAAGAATTGGTTTGGTTTTGGAGATTGTAACAAGTGGTGATCTATGTTTATTTGTTGTTAAAGTAGAAAGGGTGATCTAATTTTATCTTTGGGGGAATCGATCGCTTTATCAAAATGGGCCATTCATGAATGGTCACGCTACTCTCAATCTGTCATCATATTCCTTGATCCTATTCTAACATACAGAATCTAGGAATATATATATATAATCCCTTAATACATTTTTTTTTTTAATATACAAGTGATATAAATGAAATAATTCAAGCTCGACATGCATTATTGTTCAATAAACAACTTGGAGCTAATATCAGGACAATTATATGGATTTTTATAAGAATATAAAAGAATTTAGAAAACCTAAAACCAAAAAAAAAGTATTATACGATTACCGATGTGTTCATCTAGAGACTTGTAGATGATGACCAGCAATTTTATTCTTTTAGACTTGGCAAATTTCAGGCGATTTTTAATTTAAATTTTTGGTCCCAGGCAAGTGAATTTCAAATTGCAATATTTCAAATTGTCAACGCTAGTATTTTTTTAAAAAACATTATTACTTTGAGAAGGGAAATAGAATTTTCTAGTAGGTGAACATTGAGCTTATATATTTAAGCTCATTCCTGTATTTGAGGGAATATATCTATATGGTATATCTAGATGCGTGATGCACATATATATGACGTTATATGCTTAAGGAGGTCCCAAAGTTCGTCCACTAATTTTTTAACGCGATTATCTGAGTGATCTTATTAGAATATTACTAATCATCAACGGTTTCGGTTACATCCAGTTTTGTTATTACATCAGCTTTAGTTCGATTCAAAGTTAGGATGAGAAAGAGGAATGTATATAATCTATTGAGCCAATTAATCATCAACAGACAAGTCGTTAAATCCAATTTCGTATCCAATTCAGGTTACAAGTTTCCAGAATCAAAGTGAGAATCGTGTAGTACTTCAAACAATTTTTTTTTTTTTTTTTTTGGGTGCAGGTGCTATAGAATCTCTTATTAGCTTTATAAGAATAATTTTCTTATTAAGTGATATTGAATGGCTGCACCTTCTAAAGAAGATTGTCTACGTACCCTTTAAAATGGATCAAGCCAAACACGTAGTTCTTAACATCTCTCAACTCACATAAGTTATACCACAATTCGGTATCTCCTTATATAGGAAAATATAACTCCAAAACCCATTAGGAAAACTTATATATTAGATAACTCCTAATATATATTGGATAACTCCTAATATGTATATTTAGATAACTCCTAAATATACTCTTGATCATTATCTTCTCATGTTGACTTTAAGCTTACGCCAACAATCTCCCTCTTAAGCTTGAAGTCAACTTTCGATACATCTTGTAATCCAATAAGATCTCTCATCTTCTTGAACTTGATTCTTCCAAGTGTCATTGTCTTCTTTCTTATTTCCGGGTACATGCTCGATTTCTATTAGACCATTCTCAACACACTCCCTCTCGAAATGATATCGTGCTTACTCCCCATGTAACAATGGATTCTCTAGAATTCAAAGATGTTTTAAGAACACGAGATTATAAAAGACTCCCTCTTTTATTGCCTTAGAAAACTCACTCAAAACCTAAGACTCACTCAATCTCTCTTAACCTATGCCATAACTCGACAATGGTTCTCCGAGATTCTCTTAATCTATGTCATAACTCAACATAGATTCTCCCTTTTTTTCGTGTTCTATTTTTAATCCCTAAAATCAATTTTCCAATTCTTATCATTTATTTTCAATGCAATACTCCAACTCTCATTTCTTCATCTCAATACCCAACACGAAGTCAGCACGCTCCTTCTGTTTCTTAATAAGCTACTCAGAATGTTCCTCCGTTGTCTTATTCATGGATACTTCACGCTCTTGGTTCAGAATCGCCACATCATCTGATTGCTCAATGCATCTCTTTCCTCTCTGATGATATCACGCTCGTCCTTAAGATACACTGAGAAAGCCTCCTTTTCATGAGTTATATACTCCGCTTCCTTCCTTAACTCTTCCCTTTTTCACATCAATATCTCAGCTTCAAATTTAACTTTCTCCACCTTCAATCTATCTGCTTCAGCTAGCAGCTCAAGCTTTTGAGCCCTCAAATCATCTAGCTCCTCCTTCAGTTTGATCTCCAGAATAGATAACTCGCTCGTCTCTCTCTTCAAAGCTTCAAGTTTCTCTGTTGCACAATCAACACGTTTTCTTTTTTCCTTCTAATGACATCAAATACTGCTGCAGATCTAAGTCCAATTTTCTCAGCTGTTCCTTTCATTCTCCAGCAGAGTTGTCTTAAGGGTTATATCATTCTTTGTAGCATTCAAATTCTTCTCTTTCTCGTCAAACGTATAAGATCTCTCTGTTATGTCTTTTTCTTTCTCTGCCAATGTCCTTGACTGAACTTCCAAGTCATGCTCATTTTCAGCAAGTAGGTCTTCCCTCTGCCTGATATCAACCTCGCTTAATTCCCAAGTACGTCTCTTGCTCTCGATTTCATCATTCACCAATTTGCACTTACTTTCCAATTCAGCTTCCACATCAGATTTTCTTTTCCTCAGGATAATTTTTTGATTCGCTAAGACCTTCTGAATTAGTTCAGACTCCTTGTTGGATATTTCCTTCAACAACAAGCAGCTCTTGCTCCTTCTTAAGTAGTGAAGATTCCCTTTCAAAGACAGCCTCTTCTCTATTAGCAAAGTGAAGCTAATGTGATCTCAAAATTGGATTTTTTTTTTCTCAAGGCTCTACGTTCCTCCTCAAATGTGGTCCTTGCAGACTCTAACCCCTTTTCAAGTTCAGCCAATTCTTGTGATCTACCAAAAATGTAATCTTCTCTTTGATTTAGTGAAACTTTTGCATCCAATAACCTTTCATGCTCTTGTTGTAAGTTCTTTAGCCTCTCACTTAAAGTATGTCGCTCAATAACCATCTCGTTATCTTTTTTTTCAGACTCAGACTTGAAAGATGCAAGACGGCGAGAAAGATCATCTTCACAACTTTCAACTTCCTTCAATTTTCTCTCTGCAATTCGGTGATATCAGTTGGCTTCTGCTTGTAACGCTTCTGCTGCACAAAATTTTGCTTCAGCATCTGCATATTTCTTCAGTGCAACCTCAATCATACTATGCGCTTCAGACATTTTACTCCCAGCAGAAACTTTCGTCTCAGCACATTCTGCATGAAAAGTCTTCTCCAAACTAGAAATACACTCTTTGGCAACCCCTATATCCTTCTTTTCTGCTATACATGATGACTCTGTTCTTCTACAAAATCAGATTATGATGATTTTACAAAAATCCCAAACTAGGCTTGTCTTCTTTTCGCACAATGAAACCAAAACAGAGAAGAAGACTATCCATCTCTCTTCTTAAACAATGGTGAGACCTTCTTCTGTCTCATATATTCTAAATAAATATTTCTGACCTCTAGATATGAAGGCATGACTTTACTGTTCTCTCTTCTAGAAGCAAAACATGCTTTAACTCTGAACCTTGTGATTCCTCCGCCTCATCAACACAAATCAACAACCATATGCAACTCCTGAGTTTTCCGATGACTTTGACGAGCTTACCGAGCATTGTAATACGTCGTCTGACATCTCCTCTGGCAAAATCAACCACCAATCTCTTATCTCTTATGCTCGAGACAACAAACCGAAACAACAACGAAGAACAAAAATATCTTTCTCTCTGATTTTCCAATCAGATTCGCATGAGTGAGCTAGAAATAATGACTTCTTCTTAATCTTTCTTCTTTTCAAACCATAACGTCAAAACAACGACCAAAACCTGCTTCTCTTCTCAAATCGACAAGACAAGACTTCTCAATGTCTTCCAGATTTTCTCTCTCAAGATTCACCCGTGTGGTGATCAGCAATTTTGATACAGCAAGCAGGCACTCAAGAACGATTAAGAGATACACCAGAGCTCCTCATAAGCAACTAAGAAGATCAAAAACAGAATTTAAATTTTTGATTCTTTTTCTTCACTCCATTCTTCCTCTCGACCGCCTCAGTAACGTCACGGACTCCATCAACCGATGCTGCTTCACGTGATATCCTTTTTGATAAATTTTTGCTTGATTTAAGCGTTGGCCCATATCCTGATTGGGTGATAGATAACAAGCCTACAGGGCCCCATAATCACACTTTTTGCTTCATGTTCTTTCTCCCGATGACAAGAGAAACAAAACTAAGCTCCTTTTTCTCGATATGTACAATTCCGACTGAAACTCTTTGAGATGAACATGCAACTCTCCGATTAAGCATCAGTTTAGTATCGATACGAGACCATCACCATCTCAACGACACGTCATTTGCTGGTTATCACCATTGCCACCGTTAGAGCTTCCATCACCTCCTTGGTGTCAGCTCATGTCATCAGCGCCAAGCTCTGTTTCATCGCGAGACAGAGTATGTCTTCACCATAGTCCGAGTACTCTATTTTAACACCAAAAAACAGAGTCATCTTCTTCATAATCTCTTCACCACAAGGTTGAGTCATCGATTGTCTTCGTCACACTTTCCTTACACGTCCTCCACCTCTAAGATTTTTTTTGGCAAACATTAGACGTGACGTAAACTCCGGTTCTTGTTCCAAACTATGGTTGTCCTTGACTTGACCTTGACAGATTTTTCAGTTTCTTGGCCAAGAAGCAATACTCATAACTTCTGGATTTTAACTCCCATTAGAACACCGTCAGTGGCTTTGGAATCTTGGCAACGTGATCTTTGTAGTGATGTCTTACTTTATATCTAAATCTCTCTGGTCCGATGAGGATTACCTTCACAAACTGATCTGCCACTTTATGCTCCTTCCTTTTCTTCTTTGCTTCTTGGATCTGTTCATTCATGGTGATACAAATGCGATCTGCTCTCCTCTTCCAACCACATGCTTCTCCAATGTAAACTCATGATTAATCAAAACATATGATCTTGAATTCCACTAGATCTTGAACTCCTATCAAACTCCTCATCTCTTTAAACTTGATTCTTTCTAGGGCTTTTGTCAAGTTGTTCTTATCGTCTTTGGTTGAACCGGGCTCGATCGTCTCCCAGAACTTGTGAACTCGCAAGTTCACCTTCATCCTCATCGCCCACACCGTGTAGTTTGATGAGTTCAACATCGGACATAGTACTGATGACGGAACAGTCTCCTTTGTTCTCGTCGGATTGTTGTCTCCCATAGCTCGGGTTCGGCGATTATAGGTTCGAAAGATCTTCGTGATTGGATCGATTCATGAAACCTAACGCTCTGATACCAATTATAGAATCTCTTATTAGCTTTATAAGAATAACTCTCTTATTAGGTGATATTGAATGGCTGCACCTTCTAAAGAAGATTGCCTACGTACCCTTTAGAAGGGATCAAGCCAAACACGTAGTTCTTAACATCTCTCAACTCACATAAGTTATACCACAATTCGGTATCTCTTTATATAGGGAAATATAACTCTAAAACCCATTAAGAAAACTTACATATTAGATAACTCCTAATATGTATTGGATAACTCCTAATATGTACATTTAAATAACTCCTAAATATACTCTTGATCATTATCTTCTCATGTTGACTTTAAGCTTAGGCCAACAGGTGCAACATAGTACTTCTAATTCTAAAAATTAATATAGTAGTACAAAAGGTTAAAACTAATAATCGATTCCTATATCTAAAACAGCTTAGATTGTTTACTATGAAATATAGTTTAGCCTATTAAAACACTCATTAAGCCTAACAAGAAATTATCTTCTTTAGCGACTGAAATCTATATAGCTAAATAAATTGGTAATTCATTGCTAAACATGATTAGCAACACACCCGTAACATCATGTTTGCATAGCTAGAGATGTCGTTAATGACAACTACGTGTTTCGTTTTTAAGTTTTGCGATAGTTTTTTTCTCCTTTTTTTTTTTGATGCAAAATTAGAAAATTACTCATTTTACTTAAGCAATCATCCACGTTGAATCAAACATTGTTTCGATCAAAATCAAAGGATGATTAAAACCGTTAATGATAAATGAATTCGAATCATGATTGTGGCATACTAAACCAGTACAGTAGCAGACATCTACTTGAGGAATTTTTGCAAATGACGTAGTTCTGCCTTAAGTACAACGGTCATATCGCCACTTGCATCGTCGTACGTTTCCTTATATTCTTGGATTTTGGCTCCTTTGATATCTCAAGAGTCACAAGGAATTATGTATCCCATCATATTAATATGATTAAGAATATGAACTGTTTTGTTGTAGTAATTAACCCAACAATAGCAAGTATAATTAAAACTTTAATTAAAGAAAATGCAATTACAAAACAATATTGTTTTACCTATCTGAGTGCCGTGAATGTAGTATGAACGCAAACGTATTCGCCCATGCATGGTTTAACTTGCGGTGCGTGTAGTCATCCGTAGAACCATTAGCAAATAATTTTATTTGATAATATAACATAAGATTAAAAAAAAAATGTAACTATATATGGATGAAGTTGTCTAGTTTGTCACTTATCATGAATGGCAACGTAATTCCTCTTCGGCAAGAAAGTGATTATCGATGAGAATCAATGCAAAGTTGACATTCCCTTAACACGTAATATTGATCCCCAAATATAGGAATTTTTTCCTCCTCATTCATCATAACGATCACAAGTTACAATATGCATATCAAGTTCTATTCTCTCTACACTCTCTTACTCACATTTTGTCAACTCTCAATCGAGCATCATATCATCTCCTTCTCTTATCCACAATCCAACTTCACTCAAAAAATGATTCTCCCTTTAACGTTGCCTCGTCACTAACCCAAGATATACCTCTACATGTTCATAAAGATCACATATGAGTATGTGTATATATAGAGTTCCAAGACTCGCATCTCCAAAACAAACAAATCAACACAAAATCTCCAAAGCACTTCAAAGAAAAAGAAACACATACAAAGTAGAAAGAGTATTACTATACAAATTATATATGGATGTGGTAGCAACATTGGCATCGCAAAGAGCTGTGGTGATCTTCAGCAAGAGTACGTGTTGCATGTCTCATGCAATTAAACGGTTGTTTTACGAGCAAGGTGTGAGCCCGGCGATTGTAGAGATCGACCAAGAAATGTATGGGAAAGATATCGAGTGGGCTTTGGCTCGGTTAGGCTGCAGCCCTCCGGTCCCGGCGGTTTTTGTTGGAGGGAAATTCGTAGGAACGGCCAATACTGTCATGACTCTTCATCTCAATGGGTCATTAAAAAGGTTGCTCAAAGATGCTGGTGCTTTGTGGCTTTAGCACTTTGGTTAATGTATTATATATGATCTTTACCTTTGACCAATTTGAAAGTCTCTTCACTTTATGTACGTTTAATTAAAGCATATGTGAAGAACTACTTTGTATTGAGAGTTATATATGCTTTATTACGAGCTAATTTATTTGGTTAATTTTCTTTTACAATATTTATTGGTTATTAGGCTTCAATATTAATTTATAAAAAATTGAAAATGACATATTTTGCAGAAGAATCAATAAGTGGGATGGTGGAGAAAATTGCAATAATATTTGTAGGTATTTACCATAACTTCCGAGTTTCCGAGTGAATTGCTTTAGGAAGTGAGCTTTTTACCATAACTTCCGAGTGAGAGAGAAGCTGTTTTTTAATTTTAATTTTTCTTGTCCTAGAAAGGAATTTTCAAAAACTTGAGTGTAGTGTTTGCAACTCATGAATTAGTTGAGGTTTGAAAATGGAATAATCCAATTAGGCCAGTATTGAACCGGAGTCGAACCAGATAGGCCAAAATTGGTGTATATACCCGGATTGAACCGAGTTTACCCCAAATCCAATTTTTCGTAAGGCAAAACGAATTTAGTTTGAAGGTACATACGCAAATTATCTAAGCTCGAGTATACAAAAATTTAGCGACTCTGCAAAAATCAGAAATCGATCAAAGTTGTAACGAATTTTACTATTATGTGATTTCTATTTTTATTTTTATTTTAAAGTTTTCGCGGTTATATATCCCCCAAAAAAATTGTTTTTCATCTCTTCTTTGCTGCTTCTTCATCTTCCTTCCTGATTCTCTCCTTCAATCTAATCGATCGCTCTAACCCTTATCTCTGATCTGTTCAATTTCGATCTCTCTTTGGGTTTCTCAATTTCTCTCTGTATATCCCTCCCAAGTCCCGTCGATGCCGTCCAAGTGATTTCGAATTCTTCTAGGTAAGCGTAAGCTATTCGAATTCTTCATTTCTTCTCCTTCTCTTTGATTGTTTCTATTCCGATAGAGGAACTTGGCTATCTGATTCCATGTTTCCTTATCAAATTTTCAAATAACTGAGCTCTAATCGTCATTGCTGCGATTTTTCGTTCCTATTGGGGAGATACATCTTTGGATTCGGTGCGGACTTATGAGTTTCAAATTTATTAATCTTTCTTCCTGGGGAATATGCCTACTGATTTTTGAGCTTTTCGATTCGAATTTGAAGCTCAAATCGATGGGTATCATGTTGTGTGATTTGAATTCGCCTAAATTTCAGTATAGCTAACTAGTTGGAGTTGATTAATTTCCAATTCGGAGAAGCTGTTTCTTAAATCTCTCTGGGTTTCATTCTCTAATTAGCGGAAGTACTGTTGACACTGATTATGATTTTTTTTTTGAATTTATAGTATCAGTTGGGTTTTGCATGTAGAAATGAGTGCCGGTAGTCATTTTCTGTGGAGTTAGATAACCTACTATGTTGATGTATCAATCAAGGATTGAGCTTTTGTGTTTTTGATTTTGGGAAAGTTTCAGGAAACAGAAGGAGCTTGTAGCTAATGGCGCCTTCTAGATCAAAGAAATCTAAGTACAAGAAAACTCCCCGTGGTAAAGCTGTTTCTCCTCTCAAAGGCGAAGAAAGTATGAGCAAATCTAAACAACGGGTAAGCTGTTTTACTTATATTCAAGTGGATGACCTCAACTTTAGATAGGGTTATATATTGCTCAGCTGGAGATTTTGGTTGTGAAATTCTGTATAGTTAGGCTGCAGAAGGATGCCAATCTTTATACCTAGATATCTGGTAGACTGACTTTTCAGGGTTTAGCCGGATATCGATTTCTTGATTGATCCAATCAAGAACTTTTTCTTTATTCTGGTTTCAGCATTTACTCAATCTTTTCTACTTTTAAGTTGTTGTTTCTGTTTCCCCTGAGGAGACATTGTATTACCCTTCGCCAAATGTGCGAGAAAATATTTGTTGTTATTCTGCGAAAAGTTATATTAGTTGGTCTCCAAGTATATCTCATAGTGCCCCTTATATGCAGAAAAGGAAGTTGTCGGATATGTTAGGTCCTCAGTGGAGCAAGGAAGAGTTGGAGCGCTTTTATGAAGGATACCGCAAATTTGGAAAGGAATGGAAAAAGGTTTGTTCAATTAGCAAAATCTACTTTATTAAATATTTGGAATATGATTTGTAGTACAACATTCCATTATGGCAAAAGAAGGGTAATAAACTGCTGTCATAGTTTCCAATAAATGTTATGTATGGTAATGTCATTTTTATAATCACTTTGGTTTGTAGAACGAGCGATATTTATGGTGTTTTCTCCTCTATGGTTTTTGTAGGTGGCTGCATTTGTACTTAGCCGTTCTGCAGAAATGGTAGAGGCCCTATACACTATGAATAAGGTCAGCATGTTCTCCTTCTTCCAATGGTCTTTTGATCTTTGTTTAAACATTTTTCAACTTATATATATGCCATCTGTACTTTAGGCCTACTTGTCTCTTCCGGAAGGGACTGCTTCTGTGGTTGGGCTAAATGCGATGATGACTGATCACTACTCTGTTTTGGTAAGAGCTTTAAACCCGTTCAAATAGTTATTTGATTTCAGTATTTTGGTTATTGCCAACTTACATGCACTTGGTCCAGTTCAGGATACTAATTTTCATTTGTAAACTCAAAAAAATTTACATGTCTTGCACCTGTTCCTAAGGAACATTTGCCAACTACTAATTATGCTTATTTTCTTATTGTTTCTTGTTAAAGTTTGTCCCACCTAGGGGTTTAGCACTCTTGTTTGTTCTGATTTTGTCACTTAAAAATATAGTTTAGCTTAGGGAAGACAAATTCTAACATTTTTTTGTTGGGTGTTTCTTTGTTAAGCATTATGCGTTTCTTAGAAAGATTGGTAGCTGGATTTGTGTTTTTGGGGAGGTGGAGTTAGGTTGATTGTTTTTGAGCCTTGTTGATAAAGTATTTACTTTTCTGTCGCAAAGGAATATAGTTTGGTAGTATGGGGAGGTTTCGTTTTATGCTATTATGTAACGAGTCTATCTCTTCTCTAGCACGGAGGAAGTGCCAGTGAGCAGGAAAACAATGAGCGTACTGAAACTCCTAGGTCAGCTCCTAAGCGCTCTCGAGTGAAATCCTCAGATCATCCCTCTGCAGCATTAGAGGGTCTGTCTGACCGCTTGCAATTCAGGTCCTCTTCAGGCGGCTTGCGATCAGTGAAGAAGAGACGCACTGGTATTGTTCTCAGCTCATAATTTGTTCACCCATCCACAAGCATGACTTGTGCGTGCACACACACAATTCTATATATGCATGAGCCTTTGCTTGGTGCAGACCTTTTTTTTTCTCAACTAGGGCAGTCCTTCTGGGTACTGATGTCATACTAAGTTGTTGAATACCTTGCAGAATCAGGTTTAGATAGAGCTGCTGTTTCAGGTTTTTACTAGCGTCACTGGTAACTAGAAATTTGTTAAAAATAAAAGTTACTTGAGAAGATGAAAGTTAAGTTAGTACCCTCACTAATTGTATGAAGTGGAACAAACAGATTATCACCCTGAAATTTTATTGGTTCATTAGATATCTGTCTAACAAAAAGATCTGTTGGTTGCTAACTTTTCTTTT
The DNA here is from genome assembly GCA_028015245.1 of Cardamine occulta. NCBI lineage: Eukaryota > Viridiplantae > Streptophyta > Magnoliopsida > Brassicales > Brassicaceae > Cardamine > Cardamine occulta. The sequence goes on along the minus strand of CM051370.1, from coordinate 8,894,911 downwards.
AATGTAATTTGCATGTGCCAAGAGACTGTGCCCCGTGCTGTTGGGAAAAGGACTCCTAGAATTCCTATCTCATATACCCTTGAGAAGGATACTAAGGAAAGATATTTATCACCTGTTAAGAGATGTCTAAATCAGAAGGGGGATGATACTGATGATGATATGGAACATGAGATTGTGTTAGCATTGGCTGAGGCTTCACAACGAGGTGGCTCTACCAAGAACTCCCTCACGTCAAATAGAAAGGCAAATATGTACTTCCCTGATAAGAAGGGTGAAAGAATGGTAATCTCATTTACTGTTGCTTATATAGTTCATGTTCTTTCTTCACAAAGCTTGCGATCCTCAGAATTTGTACTGTTTGTATACACTATAGGAAAAAGTTTTAAGGAAACTAAATCTCTCGGTCTCACTAGATACCTTTTTGCTTAAGTAAGAACTGTTTAATAGAAATATGGACTGATAGATTTTGATATTCAGCGAGCCGATATTGACTTAGCGATTGCCAAGCTTCATGCCACTGATGTGGAAGATGTCCGCTGTGAACCAAGCTTAGGAAGTACTGAAGCTGATAATGTGAATTATTCTGGAGGTAGAAATGACTTGACGCATGGAGCAGGTTCTAGTGCCATGGAAGTGCAGCAAAAAGGTAAAACATATTATAGGAGGAGATTTAGCATTAAAGAAGATGATGCAAAAGAAGCCTGTAGTGGTACAGACGAAGCACAAAGCTTAGGTGCTCTCGGTGAGAAATTTGAACCAGAAGGGGATGGGAAGTCTTTGAAATTCATATATAAAAGTTCAAGGAGAAAAAGTAAAAAAAGTCTCTTTACTGCAGGTTTGTTCTAGTCTCTTAATTCTCTGTCTAAATTTACTTATCTGCAATGCACATCGAAGTAGGAGAAGAAGGTATTGATAGATACATCAATTCTCCTTTATTAAAGGTGATCACATACCTGGTTGACTTAAGAGAAACACCTGTTAACCCACCTATCCCGTTAAAAAAGACTTCAAATCAACTAGCTGATAGTCTTGTTAGATGGAAGTATATTGGGAAATCATTGTTTAACTCTTAACTCTATACTGTATTTGGTGGTCACTCTATCTTGTGTTTCACAACTTAAAAAATTTATATTCAGTGACAAGTTCTAAATTCTGGTAATGTCTTCGACATTTTTTGGTCTGGATAAACTTTGGGAGCAACTACCGCTCGTCTCTGGTAGTATAAGATGAGCTGGCTACTGAGCTTGGAATTTAAATTTGACCAACTTCATAAAGAGGTTCATAAAGTCATTCTTCCTGTAAACTCTTCTTATCTATGACAAACTTTAGAAGCTCCTTTGTGTTTACTTGGAATTCAACTCATGGTTACATTCATTTGAATTAATAATTACTTCCATTCTTCGCATGTATGCATAATTATGTTGCCACATTTCAACTTTTTCTGTGTATAAATTATACCGGCACTTTATCTTCTTTTTCTTCTCAATGCTCTCTGTAGATGAAGACACAGCATGTGATGCTCTCCAGACGTTGGCAGATCTATCGCTAATGATGCCTGAAAGTGCCACGGACACTGGTGGGATACATATGTTTTACTTATAAGCGTTGTACATTTAACCGATTGTCTTAAGCTTGTTAATGTTATTGGTCATATATATATTTGTGCAGAGTCAGATTTAGCTTCATGAAAATTCATGTTATTTATCAACTTTCAAAATCTGAATGTTGATTTAATTTCAGAGTCATCTATTCAAGCTGGGGAAAAACGAGTTGGAAAAGCGTATGTGTCAGATTTAAAAGGGACTGATCCAGCATCCATGTCTAAAAGTGGTTCTCTTAGAAACTCAAAACAGACAAGATCTGTGAGCAATGATCTTTGTAATACTGAAGCCGAGAGAAAGATTCCAAGTAGCTCTGTAATCCGAAAGAGACGGCAGAAAGCATCACCAGCTAAAGTAAGAGAAGCTATATATTTAACAAAGACAAACTTGCTTTACTGTCTTCTTGTCAGAATTCATGACCATGTTGAAGCTGTTTTCTTCCTGCAGGTTCCTAAAGATGAGCTTGCTGCTAGCTCACAAGTCATAGAGCCTCCTAATAACAAGGTACCTGTCTGCTTTACAACACAACTCTGCCAATTACACAATATTGCATACAGTACTTATCTGCGTGCTCTTTGGAATGTATTATATCTTTGACAGTCAAATTATTTAAATATTTTTGTTTTTTTTCCTTCCTGGAATTTCTTGTGTAGCTTTTATCTTAGGACTGATTGTAATGTTGTAGGGAATAGGTGAGGGAGATAAGCCTGTTGGGAGAGGTAAACGGTCCACAAGTATTCGAAACGCACATGAAAATAAGTCTGTCAAACCTCACGTTCGTACTTCCTCAAGTAACAATATAGTAGAAGAAGATGAGTCAGCTCCATCAACTGCAGTCACAAAAAAACAAGTAAACTTGACAACTAAAGTTAGGAGTCGAAGAAAGATAGTAAATGAGAAACCTCTAACTATTGTTGACTGGAAGAATTCTTTGACTCTAGTGAGTGAACTTTCTGATGCTAATACTTTAGTTCCAAATGATATCAATGAGAAATCTGTTAATCTTAAGATCATATATTTCTATGGAATAGTCTGTTGAGTTACCTAATTATATGTTATACCAGGAGAAGTTTTCACATTGCATCTCTAGCTTCCGAGCACGAAGATGGTGTCTTTTTGAGTGGTTCTACAGTGCAATTGACTACCCATGGTTTGCCAGACAAGAGTTTGTTGAGTATTTGGATCATGTAGGGTTGGGTCATGTTCCTAGGTTAACTCGCGTCGAATGGGGTGTCATAAGGAGGTCATCACTACTAAAACACTGTTAATGTTTTACTCTTTTGTTTGTGTGTGTGTTTGTATGTTTCCTTAATCATACTTTCTTGGTACAGTTCTCTGGGGAAACCAAGGCGATTTTCTGAACAGTTTCTGAAGGAGGAAAAAGAGAAGCTATACCTATACAGGGACTCTGTAAGAAAACATTATGATGAACTAAACACGGGCATGAGGGAAGGACTTCCGATGGATCTGGCTCGGCCTCTAAATGTTTCACAGAGAGTCATTTCCCTGCATCCAAAGTCTAGAGAGATTCACGACGGCAGTGTCCTAACTGTTGATCACTGTAGGTACCGGATTCAGTTTGACAACCCTGAATTAGGGGTGGAATTTGTTAAGGTACTCTTCTTGAAACTGCAACTTTTCTGGAATTTAAAGAATCACCGTGACTATGGAATAACTACTGGAAGTGGAAAAAAAAAGAGAGAGAAATTAATCCTAGTAGTCCACTGCACAATTGTGGATATGAACAAAGTCTCAGATAGGTTTGGTTAAAAAAAAATTGCTAATGAATTTCCTACAACAGTAATTTATCTGGTGCTTCACGGAGGTTCTCTACAAAAGCACTGAGAAACAAACTAGAGACTTGAGAGTTAGAATGAATTTGAATGTTTATAACCTTATATAACATTGAAATCTCTCTTTTGGTGAAGGATACTGAATGCATGCCACTGAATCCTCTAGAAAACATGCCAGCATCACTTGCAAAGCAGTATGCTTTCTCAAATTATCACATTCAGAATCCCAGTGAGGAGAAAATGAATGACCGGGTAAAGGAAAACATGCCGGAAGGATATCTCAATTCATGCGAGACAGGCCATCCCTTATCCTCACCAAATTATAACATTAGCAATTCGCTAAAGAAGGAAAAGGTTGGTATTTCTGACCATCATGCCAGGCATCCTATTGTGCTTTTGTAAATGCTATATTCTTTTATGGAAGTTCATTTTTCTGCATACCTCTGATTTTGTATTCATTTACCTCTAGGAATTTAAGGTGTTCTGGTGGTTTACTAGTTTCTTAAATATATATGGGTTTCTGTCTATGGTATTCAAGCTTTGGGGTTTCTCTGTCTGAAGTCTTTGTTCAATAATTGTACCTAGCATCACTCTACTCTGGGAAATTATCTAGGAGCTAGTTCGATAATTCATATCTCTCACCAATCTTGTACAAAAAATAACGTGAATGTTATTCCTCCTCTTTACTTGCATCCATTGTCTCTTGTAATGCCTTGTTTGGCATTTGACCACATTCATCTTACCTACAGTTAAACTAAATCTCGATAGATCTATTTTGATCATATTCAAGTATGCCTTAATTTTACAGGTAGATATCTCAAGTTCGAATCCACAAGCTCAAGATGGAGTCGATGAGGCTCTTAATGTACAATTATTTAATTCTCAGCCTGCAAGTATTGGGCATATTCATGCAAGAGAAGCTGATGTCCAAGCTCTTTCTGAACTAACGCGTGCACTTGACAAAAAGGTTCGACGTTTTCTTTTTCTATGGACGGGTTGCTTTTTCTTTCTCTTTCTATATTTCATGATATTGCTTCAGTCTTGCTAGCATTAAACTTCTCATTTTCTTCACATTAGAAGTAGAGATTTGCTAGAGGATGAAATTGAACAGAATAAGTTTCTAATTGACTAGTAAAGAAATTTGTAATCATAAATATTATTAATAAGCATTGAAGGAATGATTGAGGTTCGATATATTACTCTTTGATTCCATGTTTGTCTAGCTCTTTCGACATTATGGTTTCCATTTCAACTAACTGTTAATTTACAATGCTCCAGGAGCTAGTTTTGAGGGAGCTAAAGTGCATGAACAACGAGGTTGTGGAAAGTCAAAAAGATGGAAACAATGCTCTAAAGGATTCTGAATCTTTTAAGAAACAATATGCAGCAGTTCTCTTTCAGCTAAGCGAAATCAATGAGCAGGTATGAGTTTATGAAGGAACTATAAGAGTCATCTTGTTTTCTTTACTACATACAGCTCCTGAATTTTTGCATTATATGTCTCAACATGTGCAGGTTTCATTGGCACTTCTTGGCTTGAGGCAACGGAATACATACCAGGAGAATGTACCATATAATTCAATAAGACAAATAAGCAAATCAGGGGAACCTGATGGTCAGTTGACCTACTTAGAAAATTATGCATCTGACACCAATGGATTCCATGTGTCTGAGATTGTTGAAGGTTCTAGAATAAAAGCACGGAAAATGGTATACAGAGCTATACAGGTGTGTGTATAATGAGTTGGTCTGTTTCCATGTTTGGGATTTACATATGACAAGCTTCTCATCATTTGATGTGCCTCCAAAGGTCTTACCAAACGATTTTGTGTCTGTATCTGTTGCAGGCGTTGACGTCACTGAGGAAAGATGAAAATAATGTTGTAAATATTGAAGAAGCCATTGATTTTGTTAATAATCAGCTCTCAGTAGATCAAGCAGAAGGACCATCAGTCCAGCAAATACAAGCTTCCCAGGATCAGCGTCTTCCATCTACACCAAATCCACCTAGCACAAATCACGCCAATGATTCCCACCTAAACCCACCCGATCAAAATGACCTGCAAATCCCATCTGAACTTGTTTCACGCTGTATGGCTACATTGCTTATGATTCAGGTGAAAATCTTAAAACCATTCAGTAATATTTCTGCTGAGAGCCATCTTCACATTTGCACAATTATGTCATTAGGCCCGAGTTCTCTCTCCTCAGTTTTAGTTATTAGAGAAAGTTAAGCCTTTAATGTTGTTCTTTCTTCTCTCACTCTGTGGTGGCTGCATTAGTCATATTTTTTTTCGTCCCTACTTTGTGATCCTAACACAACAACCTTGTGAAAAAAAATGCAGAAATGTACAGAGAGGCAATTCCCACCAAGTGAAGTGGCCCAGGTTCTAGACTCAGCGGTGGCTAGTTTACAGCCTTGCTGCTCACAAAACCTTCCGATCTATACAGAGATTCAGAAGTGCATGGGAATCCTCAGAAACCAGATTCTAGCACTCATACCCTCCTAAAGTAAGGATCCTAAAACCAAGTCTTAATAAGTTATAACCCTCTTCGTCTCTTCATGATGCTAGTTTCTCTTGTAAAATCCATGTTTCATTATAGAAAAATCTTTTGATATACCTCATTTATTTGGAGTGTTCTGACTCACGAAACTTCCTCGATTTCAAATTTTTTTAATATGTAACCCATCAATTTGTTAGACAGTACTGCTTCGCAGTCACGGTCCATTGTCTTATAAGGTACTAATTAGTTTCATTCCTTATAGTGTTTGAATCAATTCCATTCTTGTTTTCATCTGTTTGGACATTTTCTAATCTCTTAACCTTTTCAGTGTTATTTTTAGAATCGATATTTTTTCTTAGTAGAAATGATTGAATTCAACAAGATATACATATGTAGACATTTCTTGTTTGGACTGCAAGCAGGGCCCTGAGTGGATAAGATTGTCGATTGGTCCAGTCGGTCCCATTGTGTCCCAATTCGTGATATCTAGAAGATATTTGCCTATTTGGTTTGGCTCAGTGTTGACTCCGAACCTAAATCGGATTTTTGTTTTTATTGACACGTCAACGTAGAGTTTACTGTTCAAGTGACTCGTGATAAATGGGTGCATGTGCAACAAAAATTTCTGAACAAGTGATTATTGAGATTTGGCTTTTCTAACAAAGTGAACATTTTGATTCTATACGAGAATGATTAAGTCGTAATCTTAGGTTAAATCATTTTGATTTGATATTTTGTTATATTTTATGGTTTTCCCACCTAGCTGACGTGTGAGCACATCATCTTAGTGAATGCATTTCTATTTTTTATTTTTATTTTTCCCTTGGTGTACAGATTTTCTCCTACTATTTATTAGAAGGGACAATAAGGAAAAATAAATAAGAACCGACAATACAATTCTTATGTAATTATTAATGGGGTATTAACATTATTAACTAATAATAAGAAAAGAGTTTCTTATTTTGTTTTTTTTGTCGTATAATGGAGCCTTTGTCGTTTGGTAAAACAAAAATCCTAATAATAATTGAGCCTTTTTCTTTATTTTTCTTGTTTCTTCTGATTTTATCAAATAAATCTTTGAGTCCCGTGAAGAAGAAAACAAGAGTCCAAGATGTGATTACATATAAATCGCAACTGTATTCCACTTAAAGATTTTGTTTTTCTTTTGTCAAAATTTGCAAAGATTATTTTTCGAATATGCTTAATGATACAAACTAATGAAACAATATGCAAAAATATAATGAACACATATATACATGGATCGAATGTTTTTTTTTTCTTCTTTTTTGGTTCCTTCTCGACATATATATACATAAACACACACACCGAATTCCACCCACACACATATAAAATATTACAAGTTGTATTCACATTGGGGAATTTAATCATCACACTAAAAACCCTAGGTGGGGAACATTCCTATACACAATTATACACAATTACACACAAAAGTTTAACAAATATTGTTTTTTTTAAAGAAGGAAAATTAAGTGGCAACTACTTAATGGAGGTTGTTGGGGTGAAATTAATATTAGTTAATTGAGAATCTTGGCAAAATCAAGGGACTTCTTGCCTTGAAGCTTGTTGGAGACATAGTGATAACTATAGTCACCATGATTATAGCTTCTATACTTGCATGGGTTGGTCTCATCATCAACCAACTCACTCATTGGTTCTATTTCAACCTCATAATTTGGTGCATAGAATGTCACTATTGTAAGCCTCTCCTTTTCCATGTTTGTTACTGCCCTATGCTCTACACTCTTGTACTTACCATTAGTTAGCACCTATAAACAAATTAAAACACTACATTTAAAATTTGATAAAATTAATAAAGTGGGAAATTGATATAGTAAATTAATACCTCAATGGTATCACCAATGTTGATGACAAGGGCATTGGGAAGAGGTAGAACAGGGACCCAAGTGTTGTCCTTAAGGATCTGAAGGCCAACACAACTGTTCTTACTCTGTTGAAGAACAGTGAGAGCACTTCCATCAGAATGTGGGCTAAGTCCCAAGACAAGATCAGGACTTGAACATGGAGGGTAATAGTTCATCCTCACTGCTTGCACTGCTTCCCCAAACATTTCCTCAAATCTTTCTTCTTTTAGATCCAAACTTATTGCTATGTATTTTAACAACTTCTTGCATAGTTTCCTTACTTCTTTTGAGTAATCTTCAAGACTTTTACTATAGAAAAAATATAATAGTTTTTTAGTCAAACTTTATTTACAAAAAAAATTGTAAAAAAAAAATATCACTATAGATTTTTAATTGTCATATGATCCACTAACGCTTTAAAAAAAATTGAATCCTGATTTTAGTATAAACTAGTTTTTTCAAAACTATTTGAATATACGCAATATACAGATTTTAGTAGAATATGACGATCATAAAAATTGAACAAACTTTCTTAATTAAGAAGACTAGTTAAAATGAATAAATAAAATTTTAGAAAAAAGTATTATGGAAGACTAGTTAAAGTGTAACACACATGTATGTTACATATATATTATAATATTAAGGAAAATAGGGGTTTGTGTGAAGAACCTGAACCGTGCCGGTTTAGAAGGCCATAGTTTGGGGTTGCGAATTTGTGGAGGATGAACACCAAGGGCAAACATGTTGCACCAATCAAGCTTCTGATCTTCGGAGAAGATGAAAGCTTGACCATAACCTTGTACAGTCCCTGGCTCCATTGGATACTTCTTCTTCTCCTCCAATGGCATATCAAAGAACTCCGTAGCCACTTTCTCTATATCTTCCACAACCTCCACTTCGATCCCATGATTTATAACCTATCTTGTAGTCAAAAAAAACAATGATGAGATTCGTTTTTCTAAACATAATTGTATGGTCAAAACATGTTTTGGCCTAGTAAATAAACAATTTCTTTTTATATTGGTTATTATTGTCTCTATATTATCTCTATATATGACTTTCATAAATAAACAATATCTTTTTGAAATAAAATATCATAAAATTACCTGGAAAAATCCCCAGTCTTCACAAGCTTGTGAGAGCTTAAGAATCTCAAAGAGAAAATCATGACTGTTGGGTTTAGAGAGCTTAGAGAGATCAATAACAGGAATCTGATGATGAAGATGGTGAGTCTTAAGGGACGACACAATGACTCCTCTCTCATTCTCTTCTCTTATGAATCTCTCTGGAACTTTGTTTGGTTTGGATTTAAAGAGTTCTTGAACATCTTCTATCTTCCCAACTCTAATCGAAGAAATAGGTAGAGGGGCCATCTTGAAGCAAACCAAGAAAGAGATTTTAGATTATTATCTTTGTTTGTTTTTTGGACTCTAGCTATAACAAGTGGGCTCTTTGCTGTGTGAGTCGTGAGATAGTGAGAGTCTACATTTATAGAAGAATTACTTGATCTCAGTGATGTTTATTATTGTTTGCATGTTACGGGTATAATTGAGTGTTGCAGGTTTTGTGGAGTGTGGGCTCCATTTTGTGCACTTTCACATTTCTTTTTTACTTTCATTTTTGGTAAAAAATTTTAGTGTTATGGCATACGTTCAAATTGAATATCATAAAATAAGCATTTTTCAAAACTTCTTGTACGTTCATTTTGTTGACCATAATTAATCATTAATAATAGGAACGAAAGCTAAAATGATCTATAACTTAGTATAAATAACTAGAATAATTCTCTTTTTTTTTAAGAATTTTTAAGATGTTTTAACCCAAAAGTACCCATGAACCTTTTGTTAGGAAAAAAATAGTTTTCGAAAATGCCATTAAATTTTTTTTCCAGTGCGCTAAAATTGTTGGTATTTACAAAAATGCCTCCGCGTTTTTTACAAAAATCCGCAGACCATGTTGCTGTACACTTATTTTTTTGCACATTTGTTTTAGTTATCGCGGATTTATTTCGCACATTTGTTTTTCATGTTGTCGCACATTTATTTTCAATGTTGCCGCACATTTATTATTCCGCAAATTTATTTTGTCTTATGGCGGAGTTACTTAGAACCGCGGGTTTGTTTTGCACATTTATTTCATCACATTATAGCGAACTTATTTTTTTTTGTTTAGCCGCACAGATATTCAAAATAGTCGCCGCTGATTTATTTTTACAGTTGTCGCGCATTTATTTTCTCTTGTTTGTGGCAGACTTATTTGTATATGTTACTGCACACTTATTTCTAACGTTGCTGCACAGTTATTGAAATCATGTTATCGCACAGTTATTCCCTCTTGTTGTGGCGGATTTAATGTATATGTGAATGCACACTTTTTTCTATAGTTGCCGCAGACTTTTTTTAACAGTTACCGCACAGTTTTTGTTTTTGTTACTGCACACTTATTTGTAACGTTGTTGCACATATATTTGTAATGTTACTGTACATTTATTTCCTCTTGCTGTGGCGGACTTATTTGTAATGTTACTGCACACTTTTTCTTATAGTTGCCGCACACTTTTTTTAATAGTTACCGCACACTTTTTTTAACATTACCGCACATTTTTTTAATAGTTATTGTACACTTAATCGTAACGTTGCTGCACATGTATTTGTAATGTTACTGCACATTTATTTTCTCTTGTTGTGGCAGCCTTATTTGTAATGTTACTGCACACTTTTTCTTATTGTTACCGTACACTTTGTTTTACTTTGGCTGCAGAATTGTTTATACTTTGGTTGCGGATTTAGTTTTTCTAGCTGCGGATTTGTTTATTCTTTGGCTGCGGATTTGTTTTCTTTGGCTGCGGATTTGTTTTACTTTGGTTGCAGACTTATTGTTATCAGTTACTGCAGATTTGTATAATGAAATTTGGACCACAAGATTTAAGGTTTTCCCTTGGCGTCATCTTCTCCTTCACCTCGTTCCCCTTAGTGTTTTTTTTGGGCAGCCATCTACATCTTCCGCTTTCTTCATCATTTCTCTCTAATTTTGACCTTGCCTTCTTCATTTTCTTCCCCTTGGCGTAAGTTTTGTCCTTTTTCATTTTCTTCCACTTGTATGTAGAAAATGGAGGTTTGAAAAGTGTAGATGGTTGTTTGTTGTTGATGCTAGGCGAGGATCTCGAATGATGTTTGAAGATTAAAAAAAATGTTCAACATCAAAATAAATATGCGGCAACATAAAAAAACAATGTTCAATAGCAAAATAAATCCGCGACAACATATAAATACTCATTTTCAATACTAAATTAAATCTGCGACAACATATAAATACCCCTTATAAATACTAAATTAAATCTGCGGTAACATCAAATTATCCTCCTCCACCTCCTCCGTAACCACCACCATAACCTCCGCTACGGTATCCACCACAACCTCCTCCGCCGCCACCACTTCCATGTGACTGAGCCTCGTTGATAGTGATGCTACGTCTGTCAAGCTCTTGTCCTTTCATTCCTTCGATCACATCCTTCATCGATTTCTCATCCTTGAAGGTGACAAATCCAAATCCCTTTGATCTTTCAGTCTCACGATCGTTAATGATCTGTGAAAGATTAAACGAAGCAAATTATAAACAAATGTGCAGCCAAATAATAATGCACAACAAACAACAACTGTGCATCCAAAGAATAAACAACTCAAACAAGTGTGCGGTTAAGAAAAAAAACAGATCTAGACTTCAAATCTGCAGCCAAATAAGATTAACTCAGCAAACGAACCTTAACGAGGTGAAGATGAAACGGCGGTGAATCAGAGGCGATGGTGAAGCAGCGACGGCGGCGAGCAGCACCTGAAGGCAGCGACACAAAACTTAACAAACAAGTCTGCGGTAAGATAAAAAAAATGAACAAATAAATCTGCGATAACACAAAACTAAACAAACAAGTCCGCAGTAACAGCGGACGAAGATGAAATGGTAGTGGAGATTTGAACGAACGACGAACCCACGAGGCTCTGGCCTCCCCCTGTTCTTCTAGCTTTCATTTTCTCGGCTTAGGAGGTGTTCCATCAATGGCTGAGGCGGATCTGGCGAGTTGAAGACTTTCGGAGACGGTGGAGGCTGGGGTGCTTGAGGATGGCGGTTCTTTCTGACGCTGTTCTTCATAGCTCTCTCTTGCCGGCGATGCTAAACTTTCTCAGCCACGAAGCGGTAGCGGCAAGGAGAAGAAGAAACGTCGGCGGTGAGGAGAAGAAGAAGCGGTGCTGAAAAGCGACAAAGGAAGGCAACAGAGAGAGGAGAAGACGCAGAGAGAAGAGCCGAAGACGGAGAGAGGAGAAGACGCAGAAGACGAAGAGAGAAGAGCCGGTGCCGGAACGACGGCGGAGCAGCGGCGGCGGAGCGACGAGATTAGGTCACGAGGAGGAGGAGAGTTTTTTCTGATTTTTGAAAGTTTTGATTTTTTAGATTTTTTAGAATTTTTTGGGGTTTTTGTCAATTTTTTTTTTTAATAATGGCAATTTTGTTATTATGTTAGGTGAGTTTAGTTTTCTAGTCTTTTAACCAAAAATATTGATCCATTTTTTTACCTTGAGTCATTCTAGTTATTTCTGCTAAAATCTGGGTCATTTCAAGCAATTCCCACTTAATAATATATATATATATATATATATGTATATTCGAAAACTTTGATAGTACATTTCATAGTGTATGTGTCTCCCATTTTTCATCTAAAAGACTAAAAGACTCATTCTTTTCCATCTAAAATAGAATTTGGCTTAGGTTTAGTTAAATACTAATAAAATATTTAATTGAAGGAAACACCGAATAAATTAATAGTAGATGATCGGATTGATGTAGCTAGTCTCGTTGTGGCATGACTTGATTTTAATGTACTACGTTGTAGTAATGTATCATATAACTAGCTCCTGTTCTATGTGCATGTTACTTAATTACTACAAAGCTTTTCTAATGTAATAAAATTATAATATTTTTAAAGGAAAGTTATTAGAATAACTCAAATTAAACATTTAATTGCTAGAATGTTTTATAAATTTAAAGGGTTGATTGTGTTCTTTCATGTCTAAATTACTTTTTTAAATGTAAAAGAAAAAAATATTATAAATATTAATTTCCATAATTTTCGGATATAATTGTAACAGATTTAGTTTTCAACGACAGATTTATTTTTCCACAACATATTTGTATTGATGTTTTTATTATATAGTTACGACAAATTTAAAGTTTTCAACAATCTAATTTCTCTCGATATACTTTATTTTTATGACACCACATATTTTCATAATTTATAACAGTTTTCTTATAATTTCTAGCCGATTTATTTTTTTGAGTGACCACATATTTATAGTTTTCGATAAAAATCTGTGTAATGTAATAGATTTTTTCACCAAAACATTAATTACTAGAATGATGTATAATGATAAGATATTTTGGTTATGTTATGACAAATTTGTTTAATGTTACCAAAAATCTGGCATTTGATAACATATTTTGGTTATTTTATGACAGATTTGTATTACTAAATTTTTTTTATGTTATGACAGCTTTGTTTTATTTGATGACAGATTTGGTTTAAGTTAACATAAATCTGTCGTTTAATAGCAGATTATTTTTAGTAAAACATAATTACAAGAATGACATATGGGCGGAATAATATTTTCTTATGTTATGATAGATTTATTTTATGTTATGACAGATTTTGTTTACCTTAACAAAAATATGGTGCTTGCTAGCAGACTTGATTTTGAAAAAACAAATTGCTTAATTGACCCATATAGTGCTAACATGTGACAACATATTTGTTGATTTAAATCTTATAATGACAGACTTTTAAGTATCGTAGTTGTGATAGACTTTTCTGTAATAAGACATTAAATGTTAATTCTAGGGTTTTCTATTCCAATAACGGTTGCCTCTATTTTTTTTTCTTCTTCCTCTCCAAAGTCGATCTCCTGTGTTTCCTTATTCCGATTTTTTTTTTCTTTTTGGGTTCATCTCATAATATTTTTCCCTTTTTTGGTTACTCTCTTTTACAATTGGCGTGGATCACACGGTAAACTGTTTTGTTCTTTGTTTTTTTATCAAGACATCGCCTTCTCACACTGCTGTCACAAAACGTTGGTGGACTGGATCAGATATGGATCAGATTATTCTCGTTGGTAGATCTGATTGTATCAATGAGCGATTTTCGGAGAATTTCATCAATCCACGAACCATTCTCCAAGAGATTACTTCTAAATCGAATCCACATAAATGGATAGTATATTTCTAGGTTTTTAAATCTAATTTGATTTTGAATACTAATTAAAAGTCAATGAAAAAAAGAAAAAAACATAAAAAGGAGGAAGAACATACAAAGAAGGAAGAAGAACATACGAAGAACAGACAATTTGATATTTTTTTTCCTTTTTTGAAAATATTAAATGAAAACAAATAATAAAAGAGAAAGCTTTGTTGTACTCCGTCTGGTTGGTATTGAACTCCGTCTAGTTACAGTTGAACTCTAGATGGTTTAATTAATTAATTAATTAAACATAATATTGTACCATCTGGAGTTCAACTATATCAGATGGAGTTCAATACCAACCAGACGGAGTACAACAAAGTTTTCTCTTTTATTATTTGTTTTCATTTAATATTTTCAAAAATAGAAAAAAAAATCAAATTGTCTGTTCTTCATCTGTTGTCGACACGCATTTTTGAAAAAATCATGTTGTTTTTTTCCTAATACTACGTCGTTTTAGTGATTCTATTAGTTTTTTAACACCGGCTAACAGTGCCACGTCGACGATATGGC